>JBAMBK010002605.1:0-453055 GCA_037043435.1 Drosophila suboccidentalis | reverse complement strand
TGACGGTCGCTTGCAGTAAAAAAGCATCAAGATTCATTAATTTCATTACGAGCTAGTTCTCAAATTCAAATTCTCTCTTATCGCCAACACTCGCTGTGTGGGGTATATTTGTTTGTTTGTTTGTTTATTTATTTTGTGGCATTTCCGGTTGCGATACGCGACAGTTGTATTTATATATGTATGCATTCCTATTAATTCTTGAATTTGTCATTTGTTGACTGCAGGTGGCCGGTCGCAAGGGATTCCCACATGTGATCTATGCCCGCATTTGGCGCTGGCCAGATCTGCACAAGAACGAGCTGAAGCACGTCAAATACTGCGCCTTTGCCTTCGATCTCAAATGCGATTCGGTGTGCGTGAATCCCTACCATTACGAGCGTGTCGTTTCGCCGGGCATCGATCTGTCCGGTCTTAGTTTGCAGTCGGGCCCCAGTCGCCTGGTCAAAGATGAATACTCAGCCGGCTCTTTGGTTGGCGGCATGGACATCGATGGCAACGACATCGGCACCATTCAACATCATCCCACGCAGATGGTCGGCCCGGGCGGCTATGGTTATCCACCGCAGGGACCTGGTCCCGCGAGTCACTACGGTATGATCCTCAAGTATTCTTATGCTTAGTGTAGTGTATTAAAGATGGCTTGACAGACCCGTTAAAGTATATATATTCTTGATCAGGACGATGAGCTTAGTTGATATTACCATATCCGTCTGTTCTTTTTTTTTTTTTTTTTTTTTTTTAAAACTGTCGTGCTACAGTTCTATGAAAATTAAGTGTTGTTTGTATATTAAGTGTTGTTTTCTACATGCTGAATAACTTTAGATAAAGTCAGATAACTAGATAACATAGCTGCTATAGGAACGATCTGTCAATAAATCAATACAGTGTCCTGCAAGGGTATCAAATCTTCGGCATGCCGAACAAACCTTTTATTCTTGCTATCATGTTTATTTGCCAAGGATTCACATTAGTTTTATGTATGTAGACACATCATTTTCTGTTGCTTGATTTTTCTTTTCGTTGATTTCGCTTACGTTTTTGGTTTTGTAGTCACCGATGCTAATCAAATGAGTGCAATGTTTGCTGCCGGGCGCGCAATACCAAAAATCGAGCCGACGGACAGCGCCGGGCCGCGCAGTTCGTGGATGGTGCAGCCGCCGCCACCACGGCTGAGCCAGGCCGCACAGCAGCAGGCCGCGCCGCAACAGCAACAGCAGCCACAACAACAATCCCAATCCCAGCCAGCGCCGCACACTCTTTGTAAGCTACGTTTTATGTTTGATTCTTCAATTTATTTGCTTGTTTTGCGCATTTCCATCTTGAAATTCAACTGAATTTATAATTAACATTTCCTTTGCAGCCGTACCTCATGGCATGCCGGGCATGGGTGCCATGAATCCTGGCCCCGGGCCCGTTATGGCGCCACCACCCCCGCCCACACAAGCACAGAGCGCCCAAGGCAACGGCGTGCATCATGCCCAGGCCAGCTCACCCACAGATCCATCCTCGATGGCCATGCAACAGCAACAGCCGCCGCCGGGTGGCGGACCCAATGGGCCCAACGGTGTCAGTAATTCCAGCGGAAATGCTGGCACTGGTGGCCAGTACTATGGAGCACCTCCGACGGGCGCACAAATGCAAAACGTTGGCAATGACGTGGGAAAGTTTAGCAACAGTGCATCCAGTGGCACTGGTCCAACAACTGTCCACTCCCAGCAGCAGCAGAATGGCTATGTATCACAATCGGTTGGCCAGAATGCTGGCGCTGGCAACTATGCATCCACACAGCCACCTTCGTCGCAGCAACAACAATCGACAGCTGGCAACCAGGCCAATTCTGGTGGTGGAGGTGGTGGCGGTGGTGGTACACAGTCCAGTGGTGGCGGAGGCTCTGCCGGCACCTGGACTGGGCCAAATACACTCACCTACACGCAGTCGATGCAGCCGCCAGATCCTCGCTCATTGCCTGGCTCATACTGTAAGTAAAGCTCTTGGTTTTGAGAATGGATATTGTTTAATCTTATGGTTTAATTGCAGGGAATTCATCGCTGCCCGGTGACCTGGCATCGCCGCAACAGGCGCCGCCACAGCAGCAGCAGCAACAACAACAGCCGCGTCTGCTATCTCGCCAACCTGCACCAGAGTACTGGTGCTCCATTGCCTACTTCGAGCTGGACACACAGGTGGGCGAGACGTTTAAAGTGCCCTCAGCAAAGCCCAATGTCATCATCGATGGCTACGTGGATCCCTCGGGTGGCAATCGCTTTTGTCTGGGCGCCCTCAGCAATGTGCATCGCACGGAGCAATCGGAGCGTGCCAGGTAAGCTGCATCATCTTAAAGATTTTATTTTTAATTATTCTTAACATCTATGATATCAATAGACTGCATATTGGCAAGGGCGTTCAGTTGGATCTGCGCGGTGAGGGCGACGTCTGGCTGCGCTGCCTCAGCGATAACTCTGTGTTCGTACAAAGCTACTATCTGGATCGCGAGGCAGGTCGAACGCCGGGCGATGCTGTCCACAAGATCTATCCGGCAGCGTGCATTAAAGTAGGAGCCTTTTAATTATAATATACCACTTGTAACTGACTTGTCTTCCTGCTGTTCTTCTGCAGGTTTTCGATTTGCGTCAATGCCATCAGCAGATGCACTCGCTGGCCACCAACGCACAAGCTGCTGCTGCGGCGCAAGCAGCTGCCGTGGCTGGTGTCTCCAATCAACAAATGGGCGGTGCCGGCAGAAGTGAGTACCATAAATTAATACAAAACGGGGATTGCATATAAGAGTTGATAATTTTTGCATTGTAGGCATTACGGCTGCTGCTGGTATTGGCGTTGATGATCTGCGTCGTCTTTGTATACTGCGACTGAGCTTTGTCAAGGGATGGGGACCTGATTATCCACGGCAATCAATCAAGGAGACGCCCTGCTGGATCGAGGTGCATTTGCATCGTGCGCTCCAGCTGCTCGACGAGGTGCTGCATGCCATGCCCATCGATGGAGCCGCTGCATAAACGACTGTCTACTGTCGACCACTGCATACATACAAAAACATATTTATTATTCATAAACAACAACAGCAAGAAAAACAACAAGATGTTAGTTTAAGATTAAATTTGAGCAGCTCTATATTTAAGTTAAGCGAGTGCAAACAAAATGGTATGAAATATTTAGTTTTGATTTGCAATTTACAATTATGATTATGTTTGCCTTTAATTATTTAATAATAATTTTTATAAAAAATTGAAACAGCTGTAAAACATTAAGCATCTAGTTTTATGTACAATATCCATAGACACACACATAAACATGCATATATTTGATAACTGACTGGAGGACACATGTCATTTGATGCCTCTTATGCCACCACAACACAGACCACAGCCCAAACATACACACAGCATTAATTGCAACGCAATTACTACAGCGACAACAAAACATTGAAACGCAATGTGCAAGGCAAGTAAAGAATGTAGTTGTAATATACATGTAATAATAAACAAAGCATTAACTAAATGTACATAAATTGCCATCATTTTCGTATTAAGATATTGTAGTAGCCGTTTTTCAATGTTTTAGTTACCAATTTTAAAACTTAAAAATTTAAAATTGACCGCCGTTTTTGCTAGAGATGAGCAAATATGACAAGCGATTGGTAATATCGATAGTAACAAAAGTCACAGATACTTGAAAGTCACAGTTACTGCTTCACTCATTCCACAACGAGGGAGTTGCCAGATAGTTGACAACTAGTGCTGCTAGCTAGGTTGGCAGCACTGTTAACAACAGCTGATGCCTGCAAGACGCGAATTGATGAAGGTATAAAAAAAATTTGTTTGGTTTGGAAAATGTTTATAAAATGTCTGCACGTTGTCGTACCTGTGGCAAGATAATCTATTGCTTAAACGCAAATAATCTATTTGAACAGCCCGAAAAAATCATGTTGTATCAAATTGAAGCATTAACTGGACTCTTTGTAAGTGTATCTTGAGTAAATTGGGCGCAATCAATTTATGGAATTTATTCAATAATTCTAGTTGTTGGAGCAAACAGAGTTTCCAGCACATATTTGCGGACCTTGTGAGGTTGCACTGCGTGAGGCAATTGTGTTTCGTGAACGCATTATAAGGACACAGCAGATGCTTTTGAACAGCGACTGTGTTGCCGATGCGCTTCAAGAAATTGACTTGGTCGAAGAGGAGAAGCTCAATCTGGAAGAAGAAGTGGAGGAAGAGGAAGAGAAGCAGGCGGAACAATCCATAGCGTATGATGAAATCACAGTATATGACTATAGAGAGGATGAGAATGAATCTGATACCGTGGAGCGGTTGAAAGACGAAGAAGAAGAGCAAGAGAAGCATATGGAAGAATTCATCGCAAATGATGAAGAAGATGAGATGGAATCAGATACCTTGGAGCATGAAGAATTAGAAACGGATCAGCAATCAGCACAATATGTTCACGATACAGAGACTGAAACAATTCCCGAGCCGCCTTCAGATGCAGCTCATTCCTTGCCCAACACTGAACGTCATGCAGGCAAACCGTCCTCCAAACTTTATACCCCCGTCAATTTTGCCATCAATCCGGGAAACACGCCACGCATTAACTGGAGCAAGCTGTCGGAGGATGAGATAGTGGAGCTAAAGCGTGAACGTCGCAAGCGCGACTGTATCTGTGAGCTGTGCGGTCGACACTTTACCTGTCCCAGCAATTTCAAGGTGCACCTGTTGCGCCATACGGGCGTGAAGAACTTTGCCTGCAAGGAATGCCCCTTGAAATTCTATACGCCGCATTTGTTGCGCCGTCACATGTTGGCGCATCTCTGCGAGAAACCGTATCCATGTCAGTACTGCGGCCAGACATTTGCCGATCACAGCGGGCGAATTCAGCATGAACGCAAGTAAGTAAAAGATTTAGAATTTGACAATTATTATTTGAAGTATACCAAAAATGGAGGGAAAACATTAATTAAATTAAATTAAACATTAATTAGGAAACCCGAATTAGAAAAAATTTAATAAAGAAAATAGTGTTCAGAATTATGACAATTAATATTGTGTAAAGAGAACCAAAATTGGAGGTAAAAAAAATAGGAACACAACTTTATATTAGGAAACGAAAATTAGCAAAAATTTAACTACGAAAAATAAATATTACCGATTCAAATATTAGGTAAATTCAAAAAGAAATTCGAATGATTTTTAACAATCAGTCAAATTTTGAATAAAATGTGTTTGCCACTGTCAGTAAAATTTAATCAATTTTGTTTTTTAATATTTAACGATTTTACTTAATTTGAATACCTTGTTTTCATGTTAAAATGTCCTAGTTTTTCTTTTCTTTTCTCTTTCTGGTTTGAATTTTCGTTTTTCGAATTTTTGTGTAGCTATTTAGTTCCTTTTTTTGCCACTTTGCCCAAAAAATATTTTTGTTAATAAAACTCTTACTCTTTTTACAGTCGCCACACAAATTACAAGCCATACAAGTGCACCAAGTGTGACAAGGCTTTTGCGGTCAGCAACAAGTTGAAGACGCACATGCTCAGCCATTCGGGAGTGCGTAGTTTTCAGTGAGTATATTTCTCTTTCTCTATGAAAAACAATTAAAATCTGTGCTAATTTTTTTATAGCTGCGAAATTTGCAAAGTATCCTTCATGCGACGCCCTCACTTAGCTGCCCACTACCGATCCAAAGGACATGAGCAGAATGCGCAAAACTTTGTTGCTGACACAAACAATGTCGAAATTGACATAGAAAATGTGCTCTCCTAGAATCTCTAGTTTGTAATTTAATTAGATATTTTGTTGTATAAGTTTAGCATAAATAAACAATAAATTTAGTTTAAGAAATAAATGTAGAAAAAATAGGCTTTTTCTTTCATGA
Source organism: Drosophila suboccidentalis (assembly GCA_037043435.1). Lineage (NCBI taxonomy): Eukaryota > Metazoa > Arthropoda > Insecta > Diptera > Drosophilidae > Drosophila > Drosophila suboccidentalis. The sequence goes on along the minus strand of JBAMBK010002605.1, from coordinate 447,169 downwards.
TTTGAAGAGATGTTTTAAATATTTTCAGAACTGATAAGTTATTCCTGGAAAGCTGAAAGTTTAATATTTCTATTTGTTTTAAAGCTCGAACTTAAATCAAATTTGTGCTGAAGAAACTCATATGCTGTTTTTAAAAATAAGAAATGAATGTATTTCTTATTGTGTCAAATCAATAACTGCACTAACTGTATACACAAATTAAATCTAGATTTTTGACTAGAAGATTATTTAAAAGCTGTTATAAGTTTCACTCCTCAGGGTAACCTGTGCATCTAGCCAGGCCAGCCAGTCAGGTGTGATCTGACGCTCCAAGGTCACTTCATGGAACACTTCCACGCGACGCACTTCAATAAATTGAAAGCTCTCAAACAGGCGCAGAGATACCAGATTGTCCATGTCAATCTTGGCCTGAAATTTGGCCAGGGGTAGATGGGTTTGGGCATACTTCAGCATGAGCAGCATTGCTTCACGACCGTAACCTTTGCCACGCGCCTCTGTCGATGCGATCATGATTTCTGCCTCAGCCACATGTTGTTTGTCCTCCTCATCATAGTGCAGAAAGAGATTTGTGTCGCCGACCATTGCGGCAATTTCATCATTGGTCTTGGCATAGGTTTCCGCACAAAGCACAATAAATGTCAGCTTGTCGGCATCCTGTCGCCAGCTTTGTTGCATCTCGTATTCCTCGCTCAAAGACAGTTCATCCGATGCAGTCAGGTTCCTCAGTGTGGGACAGCTCATCCATTCGTGGTACTTGGGCACGTGGCGAGCCTCGTACGGCACCAGCACCACCCGTTGTCCAAGTAGCTTCGTATGCTCATTTAGTCGCATGGGAATCTAAAAATCCACAAAAATTGTCCAATTGTTGTTGATGAATTGGTGCAATATGGTGTATTTATGTTTCGCTATCATGCAACAGGTGGCGCCTTAATGTGGCGGTACGTCGATACATCACCTGATGGCAACTCTTGATCTCAGCTTCGGTATAGCCAGTTATCAGTGCGCGTGAGCGCACAATTTAAATATGAATTCGTCTTAGTTCACTTAGCAATAATATAACAAAGTAAACAAAATACTGAACTTAGCAAACACAGTATTTCAAGAGGCTAGTACTATTTTTATTTTGTATACATTCAGTTCAGAAAATAATCTCGTAAACATCTATTTAAATTACAACCTAAAATAAATACTTCAAATGGCCTCTTATCATATTTTGGACATGTCCGACAAGTGTTTGGCAATGGTTTGCCAATATTTGGACTTGAGGAGTCAGTGCAATTTTGCTTTTGCATGTCAACGCTTCAAACGTATTTACGAAATGAAACATGTGAACAATTTTCGATGTTTTAATTGGTTCGAAGCCTTTAACAAGTGGTCGCATTCCGAGATTAACGCCTTCTTCAAGCTAAATGGATGCAATATTAAAATGATGACAGTTTACAGTTTTCTGGACGATTTGCTTAACAAAGAAGTGCAAATGATTAACGCATGTATTTATCTAAAAAATCTACATTCTCTTATAATCAGTGTCAACTGCAATCTGTCTGGGATAATAACAGAAATTTGCAAGCACGTGATGAATTTGCGAAATCTCACTATTGATAGTATCACTCATTCCAATTACGAACCATTGGTGCAATTACCTCGACTGTATAGTTTGGATATTCAAAAATTTGTAAAACCCGACGATCGTTTTTTTGAGAAGCTCGCTGAATTGCGTCCAGATTCCTTGAAATATTTACGAATCGGTTCGGAACTGACGGTTAAGCTTGGCTGGCACATTGCCTACTTACGTGGTCTCGAGATGTTGAATATTTATAAGCCGGAGCGTCATTTTATCAATTGCGTTGTATTTCGACTGTCGAAACTGAGAGTTCTTAGCTTGACAAACGCTCGAAATCTGCAAGCCAATGACTTGAAGCAACTGCTCTTTCATTTGAAGCACCTTTCATCGCTATACGTTTGCATTTGCATGGACTTGAATAACGATTTTGTATTCTTTGTCGTCCAGTTCTTGAAGCAGGAAGCATCGAAGACTTCATCCGTTCGCCGTTTGCCGTTAACCTTGGGAATATGCAGCACGGCCGTATCGAATAATATAAATCAGGTAAAATACATATATTGATGCATAATGCTAGTATACCTATTCATCTAGAATTGTTCACAGTTGGAACCCGTAGCATCATCATTTTCATATTTGAAATTAACTGTGGTCGCTAATCCGGTAGTTTAAATTGTTAGCGCCTTATCGATAAGCGAGTGACGAGAAGACTGAAGCAGTTATCGACTGAATTTAAGCGAGGTGACAACACTGCACTTGCGAAAAACAGCTGTTTTATTGGACTGAATGAACATTCCGAACGTGGCCGTCAATCGCAGAACTTTAATTTGTTGTTATTTAATAATATATTTTTTAAGCGTTACTAATTTAATTGAATACGGCGAATATTATTGAAACGGGCTTAGCCACTTTTGCCTTGGTGTTTTGTTGTCCACAGAATCCATTGCGAAAGCAGCTTCGCTTGAGAAGCCGGCTTAATATTGCAATACCAGCAACAACAAGCATAATAAAAACGTGTTATGCAGATGCATGCTCTAATTATTGTGTAAAGTGCGTTAAAATACACGAATAGGAGAGACTTAAGAGAGCGAAACTAGAGTCGAATTATTTCTTAGATTGGGTTTTCTAGCTTAATCAATGTGGCACTTCCAATGAAAAATCAATTTGAAATCGTTGGATGTTCTCAGTATTGGTTATTGGCGAGAAGAACTCAAACACAGCTATAAGAAACCAAAATCAAATCAAACGAAACATTAACATACTTAAGTTTAAGTAATACATATACATACTCAAACACATACACATACACACACATAAAATGGCTGAGGCTAATCTGATGGCTGAGTCTGCGTCGGCACGCACAGAGGGGGCTGCATCTCCGACTGCAACAGCGACTGTTCGGGCATGCAAGCGTCCTCGCCTCGACGCGGAAGAGCAGGAGCTTAAGGTGGCTGGCTTTTCGCTAAGTGCCATTGAGGAAATGCGTCAGACACGCGACGCCGAGCTTCTGTCTGAGCCCATGGATCAACAGCTGCGTCAGTTCCAGGTGCTTGATGAAGTGGCCACCGCCAGTGAGGAGGATGAGTCAGGTGAGCGGTAAATCACACTAGAATTTCTTCGTAAATACGTATTCTTGTTGACAGTCGCGGGCTCATGGCAATAGCCATAAAGCAACAGCTTCTACAATTCTTATCTAAAGATCTTTGCCAGAGCTTATCATTGTGTAAATAAAGCGACACGAAATCTGATAAACATTTGTAGTAGTCCAACAGATTCATGGGATCTATGTAGATACCAAGAGTTGCATTTGCCTTTGTCATTTCGACCTGTTCGCATTTCCTCGATGCAGCGGCATTTCCATGATAAATTTCCTTGATTTGTAATCTCGATTGGTCTTTAGAGCTGTCTGAAACATGCGTATGATTCCAATTGTGCGTCTAGATCTGAACGAGAGCCTATCGTTTAAATCCGGTATATGCAGTAAAATTCGTAATTGGATTATGATATTAATCGTGAAGTTGAGAACTTATCTAAACACGTTTCTGTCTCTTTCAGATGACAACAGCGAAAAACAGAATGGCGAAAATTATGCTGACGATGAGGAGGGCGATGCCGAGGCCGGAGACTATGATTCGTCAGACTTTGACGATGAGGAAATTGAGAATCTGCTAGATGAACAGTTGCCCGACGATCTGCGCGAGTCGAAGCGACCCAAATACGAGCAGCGTTTCAAGACTGTGCTGGAAGGTAAGCATAGATAGAATCTTCTTTGTTTAGATTTGATTTATATGCATTTACTTTACAGAGAAGCGTCACAATCATTTTGAGGTGCTGCCAGAGGGCTGGGTACAGGTGACACACAACAGTGGCATGCCACTATTTCTGCATCGCAAGACGCGAGTTTGTTGTGCCGCTCGACCTTATTTCTTGGGTACTGGCAGTGCACGTAAACACGCTGTGCCGCTGGGAGCGATACCCTGTTTGAACTATCGACGCGCCCTGGATGAGGAAAAGGAGGCAGAGCAGCAGCTCACGACTGACAAGACGCCGCCAGAGGAGAATAAGAATGAAACACCAGCTGGCGTTTGTCCTGTTGTCCATGCTGCAGCAGCAGAACCGATGGAGATTGAGAGTACAGAGAACAAAGACAAAAACAAAGTCGACGACACTCAGCCCAAAACAGTTGAAGGAGCTGAAGCCAATGATGCTTTGCAAGCTCTGATTCCGGCAGCCAAAATTGTGACGGTCAACGAGAACACTCAAAAGGAATCAGTTACGCCGGATCAGCTAAACTCGTATTGTCAAAAGCTGTTCAAGTTCAAGGTGATTCGTGTGCTTCGCTTTCGCAGCTGGAACGCACGTCGCAAGTTTACTAAAAATCGCAAGCACATCAAGAATATACAGCGCCCAACACTTCCCGACGGCACCAAGCTGATCAAGTTTCCTATTCTGGCTGCTGGCGGTGCGGAGGGTGCAACGAATCCACGCGGACGCAAAGAGTGGATAATGAATCCAAATGGCAAGAGCTTTGTCTGCATACTGCACGAATATGTGCAGCATGCACTGAAGACACAACCAACATATGAGTTCAAGGAGTTGCAAAATGCAGCCACGCCCTATTCGGCAACTGTTTCGGTTAACAATCTTAAATATGGCACGGGTTACGGCACCAGCAAGAAGCAGGCTAAATCGGAGGCGGCACGGGAAACACTTGAGATACTCATCCCAGATGTTAAGGACAAAATAACGGGCAACAATAAGGATCAAAAGAGCGGAACGGCCAAGAAGACGCAAAGTGATCTGTCTGTAAGTGATCTTCCCTGTTTATTTGGCATTTAACTAACAATTTGTTGTTTAGGTTTTCGATGACATCCGCATCGAGGATCCGCGCGTCACAGAGTTCTGCAACAAGACAACGGAACCGTCGCCAAATGCCATATTGTTGACATGCTTGCAACGCAACTATGGCAGCGATGTCCAGATCACCCAGGAGATTAATCGTACGGCCAACAACAAGAACGAATTCACCATGACCGTTGGCAAGCACTCGGCCAAGGTGGTTTGCAAGAACAAACGGGAGGGCAAGCAACTGGCATCCCAAGCCATTCTGCAGGTAGGTGGAGTCGGCGTTCCTTAGTTATTTTGGTTTTTAGGGTGTTTTAAAATTACAATTACAATTACAACATATGTATGTATTGTATTTTCCCATTTTTATTATATTGCTTAAAGATACTTCATATCTTTTTTAAATTCCTATTATAAAATCATATTAACGGAATAACACCTATCATTGGGATATCTCTTATTTGCTAGTTTTATAGTAAATATCGAAAAATAACTTCCTTAAGAGTAGCAAAATCCGTTGTAGCTTTTAAATTATAATAAAACATGATATATATTATTTAAATTGTAGACAGATGTATATACATACATATATAAATTTTAATTTCCTCACTGTTATCTTCGGCTCGAAACTATAACATTTTAACACTGTCATACATATTTTGTAGATACTCCATCCACACATTCAAACCTGGGGCTCTCTGTTGCGTCTGTATGGCAACAATTCCATTAAAACATTCAAGGAGAAGAAGCTGGAGGAACAGGAGATTACTGTACTGCAGAGCAAGGCGGCAGTTAATCAACCAAACTATGCCATCCTCGACAAACTCAAGTCCGAGATGCTTAAGCTAAGCGCCAAACAGGAGAGCGTCCAAACTATGGGCACCTTTGTTCCGCCCAGCGACGTCGACTTGCCTACATCATCTGGCTCCAACTTGAACAACGTCGAATTATAGTTATAAGCACTCCAGTATCATCATCATTAGCACTAGCATCATGTCTGTCATTGAGTTTTCAGTTTACCAACTTACATGACACAATTAACCCATGTGATCAATCATAATATGACAAAAAATTGTGTTAAATTGCACGGCGATATGGCTCTCTAGACAGGTCCCTGTGCGTGCAATACAGTCTTAATGTGTGTATATGCATACCAATTACCATAATTAGACCCTGTACTTAAAAAAAAATAAAATAAAATGTGAGTAATGTCGTCTGTTTCAAAGCCTAGACTATAAGAGATATAGACATCAAACTTGGGATCTATATACGAATGTCAAAAAATATTACTCAGAATACGAAAATTCGGAAAAAAAATACGAAAATTAGGAATCCGAAATTAGGAATACAGTTACTAGGAATCCAAAATTAGGATGACAATAATTGGGAAAGCAGAAATTTGAAAAACAAAAATTAGGAAAAGTCGATTTTTAATAAAATATTTTTGATATCGGCTTTTTCATATTAGCAAAAAGACAACATTTGTCTTTTTATTTCAAAATCATTTATTTCAAAATCAGCACTTCGATTGCCAGCGCATGTGGTATATATTCAAACCATTTATTTCAAAAACATGTTTATATTGTGTGCCACCTTATATAAAACATCAACAATTTTTTCATCTTTTTGTTGGTCGTATGTATTGAGTAGCGATTTAAGACCCCTTACTACCTTTTCATATTTTGATTGTTTTTTTTGGGCCTACCTCCAGCGTAAATTTGAATAATCTTAAATTTGAATATTACTGGATGATCGCACCCCGCGAACGAATTAATTTTGTTGTGCCAGCCTTCGATCTTGTTTACCAATCTTGGATCAGGGAAATGCGAATGTGGGTGGGTTTCTTTTACCTCTACAGTTTTTTTTTATCAGTCGACCGCGATAACTGGACACGGGATATCGTTCACACATATAATAGCTCGTCCCGTTCACCTTTTTATCGAAGCTATAACAATAGCCCTTCACATAAATTTTGTCGTATTTCCATATTTATTTAAAAAAAAAAAAACCACCACCGTTCAAGCACAGAGCTATTTGAATAATGAATAATGAATATAACTATAAAAAACCAAAAATACTTTTCCCAATTTTTTTTCCCTAATTTTTGTACTCTGAATATTTTTCTTAGTTGAAATTCCTAATTTATGATTCCTAATTTTTTCTTCCCAATTTTTAATTCCTTATATTTTATACTTGGTTTTTCTTTCTTCTTTTTTAAATTCCTTAAAAAAGTTGCGGAGTTCGTATGAGGTACCAAACTTGGTATGTAGATTTCGAATTTCTAATTTAGATAATTTTTTGGATTAAAAAATTTAGGATTATATCTAGTTACTAAATCCCAATTATCAACAAAAAGTGAACTGACTTTAGATGGATTTTTAACTGAATTTGCTATTTCACAAAACAAGTACTGGGTCTTTCACAGTCGAGCACACTCGACTGTAGCTTTTCCTACTATAGTTCTATATTAGAATTGCCAAAATTTTTTACTTTTTCAATGTGTAACTTCAATCTGAATATCTCAATAAATGTAATCTTCAAATCAATAATATGTATTTCCTTTATCGTTTATTTTAACATTTTCTAAAGTTTTAAGAAATATGAACGGATATAAATTTATATAAAAAATATGATGTATTTACAAGGCATTATGAATATGATGTAGAGGTCTGCATGAATGCACTCAAAATGACAAATGAAGCGTTCACACTCAAAATGAACGAGTGAATATGAATTCGAACTTAAAAAGTTTTGGCTGTATGAGGAGCTCGTGTGAGACTCAGCAGGCTAACATTCAAACGTACAGGCCTGAATGTTAATGCCAGAGAAGTTGAATTTGGTTTGAGTTCATTCGAATTAACCAGAAACATTTTATTTTGAAAAACGTTCTGCAATGAGCACTTCATAAAAGGGAAAAAATCCATTTATTTCTCAGAAATTAAAATAACTATAAAATATGTGTTAACATACATATATGTATGTGATTAATCCTTTTTTGAATGTAGAAACATTATTTTTTAACGTTGTCTAGTTTGGTGGCAATTACACTTTTTCACTTACAAAATTTCGTGCGTCTGAAAATACTTTTTCGCGGTTTGCTGGTATAGAAAGTATTTTGCAAATTGTTTTGTCTAAAAGCGAAAAAAAATTGTTATGCATGTGCCACCAAATCATGCTTATTCAGGCCTGTTCCCAATAACGAACGTTTTCAAAAAGTAAAAACGAAACGAAAACGAACGTTTTACTATTTGCTGTTCCGAACTCCGAACGAAATTAACTTGTTTTTACTTTTCGAACTCGGTTTCAAAAACGTTTCGATAGCAGTAAGTCATCGACCGTATCAGCTGTCATGAAGATGAAGAAATTGCTCAAATAACAACAAGCTAAGTTAATTTTTCAAAATGCCATCAGCTTTGGATATTGTTTGCTTGCAGGCCAAGCTGATTGACCTGTGAATGTGCTTATTTATATTGACACGAAGCAGATGATCCAATTATGGAGAACCAGAGCAGTCATCAATTCAAAAATAAAAGCATTCAAGCTTCAGTTTGTATTTTAATTACGATTAGATTTATTTAAAACTACATACAACATTATTATAATTATCAGTTTATAATTTTAGGTATTTATTTTAATGCTTTAAATGGCATTTACATTTAAAACCGGTGACTCTAAAGCTTGATTTTGTGCGATAATTTTTCCATCCATTTTTGCCATAAGACGTAAAAAAAGCTAAACTGAAATAATACATTCGAGTGATTCGAATTTTTTAGACAATGCCAATGTCATCTATCGTTTTTACACCTTAGTTCGAATGAACTCATATCTCATATGAATGCCAGACGTTTGGAACAAAACTTCACTCAAATACATATAAACTCAATCATACATAGTATGCTTTGCATTCAACTCATTCAGAACCATTCAATTGCATTCAATGGGACTCACAATTTGAGTACATCCATGCAGACCCTAAAATTATGATGGATGAGTTTTGCCGTGACGGTGAGTTACCGTAAATGCATACACATTTCAAATATAACAATTTACGTGCGTTTGGCCTGTGTGTGTTCATGAGTATGTGCGTGCAATTATTTAAAAGACAATGCAGCCATAAATTATGCTACATTTTCATTTCATTCTAACGCTTCGTTTTTTATCGCATTCCTCGGACATACGAACGCACGCACACACACGCATACACAAACGTATGTATGCGGACAGCAACACTGGCAGACGTTCGGGCGAGAGCAGGCACGCGCAAGTGAATTCGCCGCGCTGGGCAGCACTGGTTTGTGCGCAGCGAGAGCGCGCAGCATCAGCAAATCAAAAAAAAAGAAGAAAAATCGTAGCGCTGCTCCTTTTACCGTTGCTTACTTCGTCAGTATTTGTTCGTTGCGTGTCGAGTGCTAAAGGAGGCAGCTGGTCATCTGTGCGCTGTGCCGCCAATTCCGAAATTAATTAAATCACTTTAATTGAAAACATAGCGAATTGCATCAGGTGCCAAAGTAACAATTCGTCTATCCGTCGTTCCTTTTTAACAAAGTCGCGGGTGTGCGGGAGTGGGAGTGGGTCAAGTGTTGTGGCTACAGTGCCTACAATTTTGTAAAATTTATGACCAAAGCGGCTTTAATATTACAGATACGCGGCTCGTGTGAACTCCAAAAATTGGGTCTCGCTTGGAAAAAAAATATATCAACGGGTATACATTTCGTCGTCGTTGTGACTGCGGGCGCCGCAGTCCCCATTCCAATTGTGTGTTGTCCGTGTATCACTACAGCAAACACACACACACACATACACATCCACGGCAATTGTGTTTACTGTCGAGTGGCCGCTGCTCGGCCTGCGTCATTCAAAAATACATACATACATACATATGTATAGATCTACGTATGTGAATATATGTAAATTGCTTGCATGTAATATGCGTTTGGAATTCTGTCAACGCAACGCACGCATTTAAATTAGCAACATTATCAGCAACGACAACTACAGTGGGCATAACAGCGACAACAGCAACAACAACAGCAACAGCAATAAGGTAAGTTAGGCGCATCAGGCGCCAAGTGTCAGTCAAATGTTGGAAAATTCAATAATCCGCCAGGGGGCACCAACCGCTATTCATAGCGCCCTCTCTACCAAATATGTACCAAATACCATCATCCATATCAAAAGTATTTCGCTTTGCATTCGTCGTCGACAGCGCGTCGTCTGTTGCGTCGGCCAAAACTAGGTTGACATTTGGTTGGCTTGCTTTGTTGCCCATTCGCGTACAATTTCAATTTCAATTTCGGTTTCTATTTCACTTCCAGTTAATTTCTGCAAATGAAAGAAAAACAAATTACAAATGTGCCTATCCCAGGCTATTTATTTATTTATTTTACTTATAAAGATGGTTAAGAAACTTCAAATAACTCAATCTATGGTCAATGAGAGTTAAATCCTTTGATCTTTGATAAACAAATTTTGGCTGGAGGAATAAATAAACAAAGACAACAACGGAACCCTTTACTGTTATATAAGTATGATAAAATCTTTTTTTTTACAATAGGATAAAGCTCTTTGACATAAGAACAGCATGAAAAAAAACGAATCTTTTGTATTTTGAAGCTAAAACTTTGCATTATCCACTTCAATACCTAGATTTACTAATACTTTATTATTATTAAAGGAGTGTGAAACGAGACTTGATGAGATTACAAGTGTTTGAATGGAGATTTCGACAGTGTAACTTCAATTCTATAGTGGATTTCAAATGTTAAAAATATTTTGTTTACTGTTAATGTAATATATTCCACTCTAAATACTACTATTAATTAAATTGTCTTAATTTTATCCAAAGTAAAATATTTAAGAAAATAATAAGGTTTGAATATTTGTTCACATAATCCCAACTGATATTTTCTCCTCAAAATGGTTGTACTTTGAATCTTTTCTATTCCACTTTTAATCATTTACTAATCGCGTACATTCGATGTTTTATTTTAGCTCTTTAGTCATATATTTTTAGCTTGTTGCATTTTTAGAATTATGATCAATCCATTTATGGGTAACACTTGATGCGTCTGGTAATTTTTGATACACTTATCTTCATGAGGGCAATAATAATAACAGCCTTTACCAAGTATTAAAAGTGAAATAAACATTTTAAGGCTTAATACTGGTTAATAATAATAATAATAATTTTTATTGTAGTGCGAAGATATACTTGTTTTAGATATGATTTTTATACAATAATTTATGAGTTAATAACTTATTTAATCCTACTGTAAATCACATCAAAAACTTGTCTTAAACATTGCTAGTAAAATTAGTTACACTTATTTTTAAGACTTAAAGAAACTAAATACTCAGCTGTCCAGAGCTCGACACTGGGTTCGGTACATCTTCCAAATTCTGGGTGATTAAATCGACCTGTGCCTGATTGGTTACATCTGCCTTTGGCTTAGGTCTGCGCTGGGGCATCAGCATGCCCTCAAGGACACCAAAGGGTGCTTCTATAATGATATACATTACATACGACAGTAGGAAGATGAAGCCAAAGCCTTGCCAAAATAACAGCATCTACAAAAAGAACAGGAAGAGATTGAAAACTATCCAGCTATATTTTATATGCCATTCCACTTACCACATCATAGTCTGAAAAAAATGTGTTTGATCGCAGACGTCTTGCGTTTATTGTCTGCACGAAAACGTGAAAGACGTAGGCGGAATAGGAAAGTTTCGACAGTGGCTGCCACAGGGGCGATGAGAGGAAGCTGTTGGCCAATCCGCCGCAGTCCTTCATACAGGCGAACACCACCCAGCACATGCAAAGCGGCCAGGCAATGCGAGTTAGGGTATAATAGGAGGCCTGTTCTAACATGGTCAGCTCGGGAGCTTTCGCCTGGGCAGCTGGATACAGGGCAAACAATGCGGTAAACATCACTGTCAAGCTGACAATCCAGCCCACCCAAATCAAAATTCGGCTCGGTTTGAAGGACTTGTTGCGATTCACATGCAGGAAATATCCGAATAGGACTCCGATCAGCCACGGCGCTGCGTGGGTGTGTGTGGCAAAGTAAAACTTGCGTTGAGCTTCCGCTGACATGTCATCTTGACTGCATAAGAATCATCAAACATTATGTTAAATATGAAGTAACATTTCGTAAAATGTTAAAACTTACATTACATTTACGCGATACTTGTTAGTCATCATTGAGCTAAATAAACACGCGGAGAGCAGCAGCATCAGAACAAAGATTCCAGCAAACGCTTTCTTGCCCCATTTGTATAATGCGATCAGGAATATTGGGGATAAAATGTAAAGCTGCATGTCTACGGCCAAATACCAGCTGTGATGCAAGCACTACATGTGGAATAGGGTTAATAAATTATATAAATTTAGAAATGGCAATATTAAAAAGTAAATAAATTCACTAGTAGTTAAATTAATTTATAGTAAATAAAATTAAATTTACTAAGTCAAACTTAGATCTCACCAACCTACCAAATGCGGAGCTGCATAATTTTGCAGGAAGAGTAGAGTCCAAAACCAGTTGTCTTTACAATAGTCATTGTTATCAAAGTGAATTTTGTCAGTAACTGGACCATCACTCATCAGGGGAATCAGCTTCATGTACATGAGAATGGCCACGGCCAAGATCGGGGCGAGACGCAAATAGCGATGTAGATACATCATTGGAATGTTTAGTCTTCCTTTGGTTCTGGTTAAAAAGAAAGAGTTTAAATTCGACTTGTTTTCTGTGGTCTTGTACACTTACTTCTCCATGGACCGTAAGGCAATCATGACCAACAACAAACCACTAAGGAAGAAGAAGGTATCCACTGAGAATACTGCGTGGAATATGAAGCTGGTGAATGGATTTTGCGACCACTGTTGAATATCAGAAAGAAGTGAGCAAATAACTTAATATATCTACGGTTATTGGTACACACAAAATATATGGCAACTGGGTTTATATTTGGAGCCATGACTGCGAAAATGTACTGATGTCCAAAGATGACCCAAATAAGCGACATGCAACGCATCCCATGGAGACAATCGATGACATTCGGATTCGACTTTGGCTCCACCAGACGGAAAAGAATGCGAGAATTGGCGCGGGCAGAGAATGCTTTGACAAAAACAGGCAGTTGACCTGAAAATGTAAATTGTTAGTTGATTTCAGCTTAAAGTTTTCAGTTACTTACTTTGTTTCTCGTAGAAGAAATAATCGCAGAGAGTGGCCAGGATCATAGAAGCACCCAGCACTGATAGCAACACACTGTAAGACATTAAGAAAGTCAACTAAAGAAGAAACTCTCTTGTCATTACACCTACATGGTGAATATGGTTAGACCATCTAAAGGTTCCTTCTCAGATGTTTTACAGGTCTCCTCGCTGACTATTTGCTTTGTGATGTTCACATCAAGGAGCTTGTTTAGCAACTGTCCGAGAAAAGTATCCATGTGAGCAGCAGAACAGGAGAATGGAAAGCAAACTGCAATCCTTGTGTCCACTAGAAGGGAAAATTTGGCAAAACAATACTTTCCCTTTATTTTACTATTCGAAATCTCCTCGTTGATCCCCAGACACTCATCGTAGTTGCCCAAGTCGATAACATTTCCGTACAATAATCCACTTGGAAGAGTGCCCCACGAATCGATCACTGAAAACTTAAGGAATGAAGTTAAGCTCTTCTAAGCATGAACTGCACTTACTCTTAAGTGCCCAGAGACTGCCAGAAGATAAGCCATTCATCAGCTGGGCCATGTCAGCCAGACATTGCAGATCCTGCTGACTTGGAAGGCGGTTGTTGGGCAACTTCAAGTCAGCTTGTGTAATATTTTTAAAGTGATGCACGAACTCGACAGCAAGAGGACGTAGCTCCTTAATCCTTTGGTATTCCACATTGTTAGTAAATTCATCCAGGCATCCCACTTGTGTCAGTCCCAAAAGCAGTAACGTATATAAGATTAGCAATTTAACGTTGTCCATTATGATTTTGATTTGTGAATGAAAACTTTTTATGTTTTGAGGGCTTTTATATACGCCAAAGAAACAAATAATGTTTAGAGATAAGCGGACACAAAGCTTTCGATAGGGTTGGAGTACCTATCGATACCTTATCTAGTGGAATTTCCCAAATGTGTGATACTTGTAATTATGTGGACTCTAAATTTAGTACAAGTGTAATACTTTTAAGACCAATTTACATAGAATTGAACAATTCAATAGAAAACAAGTAAGAATGCGTTGTTCTTGAGTGCTCGACTACGAGATACCCTGGGCTTGTTTTTAAAATAATCGTTTACTCGTAAAGTTACTAGGTCAAAGTTGTAACCAACTTCAAACTCTCAAAGCTTTGCTAAAAGTGAACAGATTTTCATTTGGATAATGGTTTGGCTCCTTGATTCATTCTGCGTTTAAATATTATTTATTTTGTTAATGAATGAACAAACCGCAGTGAGTTTTCAATTTTTCACGAAAATTGATTTAATAAACTCATTTAATATTTAAAGAAATCATCGAGTTAAAGTACTTGAAAATCGCTTCCACGAAATTCTTGTTGTCGGTTTTTCCACTTCTTATAATGTCGACCAAGAAATGAAAAACAAAATTATTAAACCTGTTCTTATCAGCTTAAAAAAATTATGTGCTTGACTCTATGGTCTTTCGTTCTAAATTCAAGTCAAATCAGCAATATACCTGGAATTATGTCTGGAAATTATCTAAACTTTTTGTTTGCTCGCAAGATATGTATACTAGAGCCCTGCATGAGCTCACACTAAATCGTGTTAACAGTCAGAAATCACACTGTGCACACATTCAAAACGACATAGTGTGCTTTTTAAGTCATAATTTCAATTCCTTATGATACATTCATTTTTCGGACTCATTGACTCGAAGCTAAGCTGTCGTGTGATTCGAATCATTTCGTATGATACTGTTTCACACTGTTATGAAAATTTTGCTGTAATTCAAGTCGTTCTGACAGTTGAAACAGTGTTGAATGTGTGAATCAAGCACACACAGTAGAAAAAAACTTACTTCTGATTTGTTTTAATATAAATAGAAGAATGGAAAATAATTCGAGCATTCGTTCTAGAGATGGGCACGGGCCGGGCCGGGCCTCGGGACCCATGGGCCTTTTACAAAATTTCGGGTTCGGGTCGGGCCGTGCCTGAAAAATGAGGCCCATGCCCATCTCTAATTGGTTCTAAAGATGATAATGTAAGTGACCAAATGTATCTGCTTTTTAAGTCATAATTTCAATTCCTTATGATACATTCATTTTTCGGACTCATTGACTCGAAGCTAAGCTGTCGTGTGATTCGAATCATTTCGTATGATACTGTTTCACACTGTTATGAAAATTTTGCTGTAATTCAAGTCGTTCTGACAGTATGAAACAGTGTTGAATTTGATGAACAAACTCTTGGAAAAACTCGGTGGAAATCTTGTCACGTTCGCGATGTCACGTTACAAATTACTAAGAAAACGTGTAAAATATATAAATCGGTAGTTACATATCAAAGTTATTTCTAAGACTGGAAAACTACATTATTGTATTATGGTTTAAGAGTATTTTCTTCCAAATTACTCGCCACATTTCGCAGAGTTTCGCATTTGTCAAGATGAAGTCAAAAATGACTTCCATTTTTCGTCGCGTTCGCGATGCATTGTTTTCTATAAATAATTAAATAAACGACAAGTCTTCAAAGCTTGTCTTTTATCATAAGAATAGAGTTGATAAAATGCATTAAACACGTGAGAAAACATTTTTGAAAATGTCCGTTTTTGCCATTTTTTTTTCATTTAAAGTCGTACGAATGTCGAGTTCGCGATCCTGGAAATACCCATATGGAAAAATATTTAAAATAAATTAATTATGAACACAAGTTTAATTTTCAATAAATTTAATACTTGCTTAATCACCCAAAAAAACATTCAGTTTATATTAGTGTGCACAGTGTCAGCTCGAACACTTGAATCTATGAATCGGAATCACACTACCTTTTTATATGACTCGACTGGATATTTGAATCATGATTTTGAATGAGTTGTAAGTCAAAGTGATTGTATAGACAGTGTGACTATTGATAGTGTTGTGTGATTCACATGAGTCGTTTGAGAGAAATTGAATAATTTTGAGTTTAGTGTGCACTCATGCAGGGCTCTAAATGTATACGTACTATATATTTTAATTATCCTATAGAGGTGATTGTTAAAAGTAAAAGTATGTTTTCAAGTTGATGCATGCTAATCGAGACTTGTCTGTGTTTAACAGAATCACATTGACTCATTTTGATCTACTCGTACTACTTAGTTGTGTCGTATTAAACTATAAACTATCTACTTAGGTTATCAAAATAGATTTAATTGACAGGCTTATCATTGAGTAACCTCTCGTAGTTGTTTGTAAACGTTTGAATGTTCAATTGACTGGTGTTGTGGCTAAACTACCTCAACAAGTAGTTGAGTACATTAGAAATGTGTAAATAATATCGAAGGTGGTTTCCCAAAGCATTTGGATTGGTCACCCAGAAACAGAGAAGCCCGTGAACCTTAAGCGAAACCAAAATCAACACTAAGAAATTCACTCAATGAGCTTTCAACAAAATGTAAATACAAATAAAACTTTGCACAGCACAAAAAGATGGCAGCAAAAAAAAGCAGTCAAGACAAATTTTAAATAAGCTTATCAAATTCTTAAGATGGCTTTGTACAGAAATAGAAAACTAAGCCAGGAAAAACGCGTTGATTTTCTTTGTGTAGCCAACCAATCGGAATTGGCTTGAATCTAGGAGCCTAGGAGCAACATTATCACTGCCTTGAAAATCAATAAACATTAATCTTGACGTGATTTTGTCTTTATCCTTTGCCATTTGCGTATTTGATGCTGCCACCGCTGGGTATTTGATAAAAGATTAAAGTTTAATAAGAATAAGCGAAAAACTCGGGCAGAGACCCCAATTAGCATTATAAGGGCTCCGATAACAAATGAAGAAATAATTCTCCAGAAATTCAGTGACTTTCGCATCTTAATACATTTAAATAACAAGAAAGTAAACAACAATATGAAATTATTATTTCGATTTATATGCAAAGGGTTTACCACTCACTTTGAGTTTTACACTCAGAAAAATTATGTTGCCATGCAAATATTATTATTAATTGGTAAAATATCTAAGATTTCGACTCTTGAAGAATTAACTTGATGTTACCTTTATCTTAACTTGTTCGAATTTATTTTCAGTGTTTGAAAACAGCTTTTTATAACTAGTAACAGTTTTTTTTGTACCTGTGCCCAATTTTCAAC
The DNA here is from genome assembly GCA_037043435.1 of Drosophila suboccidentalis. Taxonomy (NCBI): domain Eukaryota; kingdom Metazoa; phylum Arthropoda; class Insecta; order Diptera; family Drosophilidae; genus Drosophila; species Drosophila suboccidentalis. The sequence goes on along the minus strand of JBAMBK010002605.1, from coordinate 429,955 downwards.
CGCTAAATGATAATGGGAATTCAATTAATTTATCCTTAACAGATCTAAAGCAGTTTGTCAACATTTCATATTAACAAATTGAACTTTGTCTAACTCGTTTAGCTAATCTACCACATTATCTTGAAGAATGCTTAACGTGTGGGCAATTTGACACGCCTTCTAGTTGGTTGGGGGCGGTGCTGTGGTGCTAACATAGGTTGCTGTGGTGTCACCTTGAAAATTTCATAATTAAACTCAGAGTTGAACTCAAAGGGCGCAGCAGTTGGCAGGCAGAGACACGAGATATTTACCTTAAAGAATTCTAATTAAATCATTGAAAAACTTTGAGGACTTTGTGCTGATTCATGTGTCCTGGCAGCTGCTACTTTTCCATACCCATGCCCAAGCCCAAGCCCAGGCCAAACTTTTGCCCATCCAGTGCTAAAGAATTTTGCCTGATTTGGATACTTCGTAATTTTTTTTTGTGGATCCAACGATGTGGTTTGTATGAAAGCATATGAGCAAATAGAATTTATCAGCTAAGAGTTTGTGTAGAGGGCAGGAACCACAAATAAGAGTTGAGTCTCAAAAAAATTAACATAATTTTCAATTTTTTTTTTTTTAAATCAACAAATAAATGTTGTTTAATAATTTATATTTTAAAAATTATAATCGTTACGGTCCCTGGTAGAGGGTATCTGCGAGTTGAGCAATTATTTAAACTTGGTCTTTGTTGCTGCTGCAGCTGTATAGAATTGCCTCCACTTGGATGTCGACTAATTTGTGGTGTTTGCTTTGGACTTTCGGCTTTGGCCCGGCCAGCCGACGCTCTTTTGGCTTATGCAAAGCATGGTCTAAAGCCGTACATGTGCCAGCTCGAGACTCGAGACTGAGACTGAGCCACTAGGCCGCCAGTGCGTCGGACTTTTTGTTTGTTAAAAAATGAGGAATGTTAAGGGGGTCTGTTTGACGTATCAGTATTTCATGTCGTCACACACACACACACTCTCGCACACACTCAAACACACACACACACACTGGCAGATACCATGCAAGATTCATAGACTCATAAATCTTTAAGTATTGAATACCATTTTTGCATATACTACATAAGTAAGAACCTCACGGCGTCCAACTTTATCCGGCAAGCAACAACAATAACAGCACGCCCACCTCCTTACCCCTCTTACCTTCATCCACTTGCCCGCCCCATGCGTTTCAGCCTGGCCAAAATATTTGCAAACTTTGCTTGAGGTGAAAGCAAACAACGTGGCGCCGAATACCAAAAACAGTTGTTGTACAGTATTTCTGACCGGCAGAACGGCAACATTGGATGCCAATTTAGCGTAGATCCGACCGACATGGCATTGAGTGTCCGACCGGATAAAGAAGGTGCACTTAAAACAATTTTAACCCTCAAATTGTTCTAAAATAAACTATGGAAATTACCATAGATTACAAATTTGTTTCTAAAAATTAAGAAAGACTTATTATTATTATTATTTATTTAATTATTATACATAAGTTCCTTGTAATATAATAACTAAAGACTAGAGTACTAGCTACTGGGCCATCGACTCGACAACTAATTATGTACAGGTTATTAAGAAAGACATTTGAATTCATTGCTGGAAAGAATTTTCCTAATCCTTTAAACAGGTTTTTCTCAATTGTTAGGCGATGATAATTAGGAAATTTGTTCATAAAAATCTCATTAAATTGTCCTAAAATAATAAAATTTGGCGTATAAGCTAAGGAAATTACCATTGATTAAAAATTAGTTTCGGATGAATTTTGCTTATTCCTTAAAGAGAATTTTCTTATTCCTTATAACAGGATTTTTGTTCTTAAAGAACAACAATAATTGTTTTTAGTGTATGGTTTCGGGTGTTGTTGGGCGTAGGGTTGTCGCCACTGGCGGTCGTTTTGCTGGCCAACTACGAGCACTGGCCAAAATCCACCAAATATAATGTTGTATCTACGCATACACACAATATTTGTAGCTAACAGCCCGCATATATGCTCCATATGCTCGCAAGCACTGATACAACACTCACACACACTCACACTCACACTCACACAGTCATACACTCAGTGAAGCGTTCGAATTGTGGGTATACTCACTCGTATTCATGAAATGGAATAACTAATGACTTTATGCTAGAAGCGTGCTTTGTTAATTGCATTTGCTAAAAACGAGCCACAGTTCTAATCGAGTACTAGATGGTTGGATGGTGCGGGGGTGGTTGGGTGGTTCGGCTTCTATGTATATGTTATGCTGTGGATGCGGAAGCAGCAGCTCCATTGCCCGAGTTCAGCTTCTTATGGTTTTGGAGCATTAAATGCGAAGAAAAATTTCAATAGCCACCAAAACTTAACTTAAATGAAAGGAAGCGAGAGGCAGCAGGCCCATAGATAGTATAACCACAACCACAGTTAAAGCCACAACAACAACAACAACAACAGCAGTAACAGCAACAGCAACAACTTAACAGACCGGGGCTAATGAAACCGCAGTTGAATCGGGGAATGGGCATAAAGAAATGAGAATAAGACGAAGAGAAAATCGCTTCTCAAGTAGCTGCCAACACAAACGCGGCCAAGTCATTGCACAGTGGTCAATATTGATCAGAAATCAAATAATTATTTAAACATTTAAAATTCTATCTTCCAAATCGCATTGGAAAGATAGATATGTTAAAAAAATATATTTATTAATATTTTAAAATTTATAAAAAAAAAATTTTTAAGTAATAAAATTGTATATAAATTATTTGAAACCCTTACTTAAAGATAGTTGAACAAATCGGGTAAGGAAAACGATTTGTAACTATCTTTTTTGTTTGAAAAGTTTTATTTTTGATATTTTAATAACCAAAATTTGATCAAATTTACTTGTTAAAATTTTTGTATTCTGAAATTTTACAAATATCTTAAAAGACTTCTGATTTCTGCTTCTTGTACTGCAAATACTCAGGATAGATGAAAAAGTCATTTGAAAAGCAGAAATGATCTAGATCTCATGTTCGTATTTAAAATAAATTCACATTTTCAATGTAGTATAATTAATGAAGATACTTTCACCTTTGTTCTGTCGAGTATATGAATTACACAAGAACTTGTGATGTGGACCACTGTGCAGCTGTATATTTTCATAGGTTTGTGCTAATGGTTCGACCAACTATGATGGCGACAATTTGCCAATGCAGGCGATAAGCCTTGTAGAAGACGAAGTGACAACAGATGTATGTATGAAAGTATGTGTGGGTGTGTGGGTGAAAGGGGGCTTCTGAGAGTGTTACCAATGTGTGATGTGTATGTTATTTTGGGGCTATTTTTGTTGCATGCTTGTCAAGTGGCCCGTCAATGGCTAAGCAAAGAAACGTAGATAGAGTTTTTGTTATCATAGGAAAGCGTTGAATATACTATAAATAGATAATGTAGATATTTTTTTTTGTTTTCACATATTTTCTTGGGCTAGGTCCTAAGTAAAATTAATCAAGCATGTGATTGTTCATCGAGTTGAGCCTGAATAATATTGAGAATTTAAATGGTCCAGTCCAATTTGTGTACCGAATCATCTCGATTTGTAGTAAATAATCCACTCCACTCAACTGAACTGCACTCGATGCACTCCTCAAGCTAATTGAACTAATTGGACTTATCAGTCAACCAGCTGGTGTCCATCCAATTTGTAGTCATAATTCGTATATTACGTATACGTAACTTGCATTATATATTTATATTTTATAATGTAGCATGGACAGAATTATGCAAAAGTAAGTGGCTTTTAATTAAAGCTTATAAACACAGGAGAGCGCACACAAACAAAAAAAAAAAAGCTAAATAAAAATAATAATAAAGTAAAAAAGAGCGAAGCACTCGAAAGTCAAAGCTTTGATTGGTCAAGTCAAATGGAGCATCCTGCCTCGTTCAACGTCATGTACAACCACATTGGCCACAATCACGTGAATATTTGTGAGTGTGTCTGTGTGTCTGTGTGTATGTGTATGTGTGTGTGTGTGTTTGCACTCATGCTTTACACGAGTGTTTCAAACAGACCAAACATCCGAATACTGAGAGGGACAGTCACGTCCACGTGGCTGGCGTTGCATGAAACTCTCTCTGTCTCTGTGTGTGTGTGTGTGTGTGTGTGTGTGGGTGTGAGTGTGTGGGGAGCACGCAAAAAAGGTGCCTGCCGGGGCACTTGAGCATGGTTGGCTTCCTCGACGTTCAATTTGTGTACTTAAATTCATTTCACTTTAATTACGAGGGTATTCCATTTAATATTTGATGGCTTTGGCTCCCAACTGCCATATACCGACCTCTGTTCTTTTCCATCCACCTCTCTCTTCACTCTCATCCGCTGCCGTTGTCCATCGATGCTTCATCTGTTAAATGTCCAACGTCATCGTCATCGTCATCCTCGTCGTTGACGTGTTCGTTGTCGATGGTAACACGTTTTTCCCTCATTTCATTTTGTTTGGCATGTAAACATTTTGACTATAAACTGAATTAGGGGTATACTCATAAATTGCTGCGTTTACCATCTATACACATTCATATGTATGTATGTATGTCTTATAGTACGGTTTGAATTACTCGCACTTTGGCTACCTGCCGCCAGGGGCGTAGTCAGAGTATCCGAAATTAAATTATTATGGTTTTTTTTCTTCGTAGAAATTTCTCAGCTCCTTGTATGCTTTTCAATTAAGTGAAAAACAAGTTCTGGTTGCAAGTGGCAACCACTGTCGCTGCTGCTGCCCCTTTTAATCTTGTCTGTTTTCCTGCTTTTCTCTTTGGGAATTGGGGGAAATTGGGAAAATTGTGAAAACTGAGCCTGGCGTCCAAAATCAAAATGGCATATTGCAAAATGCGTAAACCGGATCGGATCGGATCGGATGACATAAAAATGCCTTTTCGAGCATGAAACGAGTATGCGGATGCGAATATTCCAGCTAAATAGGCAGCAACAAGCTAAGCTCAGTTGACGAAGTGCCATGTGACATCATCAAATGCCAACGAAAATGGTGTAAACTGCCTCATTGAATGCTCTGCGCGACGTCTCGAAGCACTACTTACCTTGGGTACACATATATATACTATATATATTTGGAAACCACTCGCTGTCTGTCTGTTTGCAGACGCGGCAGAATTGGAGGAGGAAGGGGGTGCTTTTGAGTTTGAGTTGCCGTTGATGACGACCTGCGTTGGCCTCGTCGCGTCGTCGACAGCAATCGCAATTGCTTTTTGGGCTGTGGCAACGTGTGGCAAACAACAAAAGAAAAGCATCGGGTGGTGGTCGTGCCCCCAAATGAACGTGTGCTGCTGCTGAGATTTGTTGTGCCACCTACGCAGTGCCTAATGTGCGGCATGTACAAGAAAATGTGTGTCTGACTCTGACTCTGTGTGTGTGTGTGTTTGTTAGTATTTGTTTTACAACCACATCTTGGGGATGAACACAGAGGAGGGGGCGGGGTGAGTGTGCTGCAAGGGACGCTGCTTTTTATGTGACCATTTCCACTGCGACTGCGACTGCGACTGCGTTCGTGTTCATTAACGTTGCTATTACATTTTAACACACCGAATCGGAATGTGTCCCGTCGTCGTCGTCGTCGTCTTTGTCGTTGTCCTTGCCACGCATCCCCCCAAAACCAACCCCACCCTTAACATCCTTAACATCACTGCCTTCCTTGCCTTTTACTTTTACTTTCATTTGTCGGTCCGTTCATTTGTTGAGTTTTTCTCTGTGTGTTGAAATATCCTGTTTAACTTTATTTCATTTTTCCACAGCATCCGACACGTGCCTTCCACACACACACACACACACACACACACAGCTCTCTTTTGTGTGTGTGTATGTGTTTTAGTTGGTATGCATAAATATTTACGTTTGTTGTTGTCTTATCAGATCATTTATGGCCTTATAGGGGGCGGGGGGATGGAATGAGGCTGTTGCGAGGTCGCCTCGCATTACTCTTCTTATTTGCATGTTGTAGAAAAATATCAATTTGCGCACCTCCGACGCCAATGCCAGCGTCGCAGTCGACGTCGGCAGCGACCGTTTAACATTTTCCGCTATTTGCAGGCCTTTTGTCCTGTTTTCCTTCGTTTAACATACACACACACACACACACACACACATGTAAGATAGGCTGTTACAGATACAACACGAGAGTGTATCTAAATGTTGTGCAAATGCTTGTGGGAAGTGCTACATTTGAATATGAATTTATTGCAATGTGTTGGCGACGTTGCGTATACGCAATTTATGTAATTCGTGGCGCTATTTGCATAACAACTATGAGTACTTTCATCTATCTATCCACAGCCTTGACGCTTCCACTGCCCATATGGCCATAGTATTAATTTCGTTATCTGTCCACTGCACACTGGTTCGGATGGTCAACAGTTTTGGACATTGAAATTTTAAAAGTAAATATGATTTTATTTGTAATGAATACTATACTAAAATGTAAGTATATGACCGTGGGAAAAAAAAGATGGCTAAAACCAAATTTAAGTTTCCTTTATCTAGATTTTATATATAGATATTACATATATGTTACGTATATGTTAATATTTTGTTCTTTTTTTTTGTTTGTTAATAAACTTAATTTTCATAAATAACTAAAATTGATGCCAAAAATTTGCTTAGTCGTACCAGTGTGCAACACTATTATGATGAGATGTCCCCCTGCTTATGCTTTTACTTTTAGTTGGAAGTGACCCAACATAAAATCCAGTGTCCACTCCATTTATATTTCGAGCTTCCTGCTTGGATTTATCACTGCCGCCCTTTTGTTGCCGCATTACTGCAAATAGAAAGGTAAAGTGCAATTTGCTGAGCATCTTTTGCTACTGTTTTGGTGGTGCTGCTGCTGGTGCTGGGGGTGGTGATGTGGGTGGTGCTCTTGATGCTGCTGCTGTTAGTATAGCTGGCTTATTCCCACGAGTCACGTAACTTCCGTTAGCGTCTACGTGGCCAGCTAGTAGCAACAACGCTCGTTGGGCATTAATAAATTTTATGCTTAGCAGCAGTCCCCAATAACTTTCCAGATAATATCTAACAATCACCCAACAGCAGTCAAAGTAGAAGGGGGGAAAAAAAAAGAAGTAGAAATTCAACCCACACACACACACACACACACACTATTTTATGCCGTAAGCAACATCAAGTTGTTAAGCACTCGCACTGGTCAGAGACGAGCAACATTTGCCATCATTTCATACTTCCTGCAGTTTCGTGGCACATTTCATGTTGCATACCACACACATTTTGGGGCCACACTAATGAACATGAGCAGCAACAAACACATACCATAAGTATGTTAGAGCACCCCAAAAAAAAATACAAGGCGATGACATCGTCAACTTCGCACAACTATTCACATGTCGTATACTTAATGTTTGTGTGTATATTCGACTGTGTGCGTGTGTGTATATGTAGTCTAAACCAAAGTGTCTGATGGTTTGATTCAGTCGCTTGCGAGTTGCATCAAATATTCCTCGGATTTAACAACTTTATATATTATATTTATTTTCACTGTTCTTTCATTGCATTTCCATTGCCAATTAAATTATATTTTTGTTGCCTGGCAAGCTGATTGAATTAGCGAAACGATGTGCGAGAATAATTGCCATTGTTATCGAGTGTTTATGGTTATACATATATGAATAAATATGTATGTATATCGATTCGTTCAGCGATTCAAATGATTTGAGCTAATTACGTATACGCAATAATTTCAGCGTTTTTTGAAACGTTTTGCACCCATGGGCATACGAATTTGACCTGATTACGTATGTAAAACGTGCGCATTAATAAAACGTATTAAAAATGCCTTTTGACATTGATGAGCTTTAAAACAAAGTGAGTATATTTCATACACACATAAATGTTTCTTCTCCGCACACAAAAAAAACTCACGAAGAGGCATAAGACGGAAGAAGAAGTCGGGGGAACTGTTGTCCTTGTTCTCGGTATGTGTCCCGGTCCCAAACGACGCGTCGTTTAAGCAATACACGCTCATAAATTTATGTATACATGCACGAGATACTCGCACTCGTACTCGTCTCCCTAACCAGAGTACAAGTATTTACTGAGCGTATTTAGTCAACATTTGAAGCAGAGAGGCGACGACGACGAGACAAAGATAGAGACACTGCCACAGAGAAACAGATAAAATTGAAGAGACACAGAGACAGACAGAGACACTTGCTGCCTCCTATCGATATTTCGTAAATAATAAAAACGCAAGACAACTGCCAAAATGAAAAACACAACTGATAAACCCAAATTGAGCCCATCCAATGGAACAAATACACATTAGGGATGGGTATTGACAAGATAAAATATCTGAAAAAATATCCCATAAAATAAAGAACGAAATTAACAAAAGTGTAAAAAATACATATACTCGTATGTATGTAGATCGTATCAGTAAGATCGGTATTAAAAAAAAAATTCAATAATACAAGAATAGAAAAATGTTGCTTAATTAGTTTTCCCAAAAATGAAATATGTTTTAAAAATGTGAATATATTCAGATATCAAGATGTATATTCGCAAAATTAATACCTTTATTACAATAGTTGTTGTTTTCGTTGGAGAATTCGTTCAAGTTAGTTTTCTATTAGTTTAAAAGTTAATAATTCAATATCAGCTACCTATTTAGGAAAAAATATTACTAAAAAACCGAAAAATTTGAAAATTTGAAACAAATTAACAAAATATGATGCACAAATATCAATTTTACTGGAGTATATTGCATTAAAGTTCGATACATCGTATATACATACATTTGTCGCATTAAATTGTAATAAATTATTTAGTTAAATATCGATATCGATACCATTCCCAAATACGCAATCACTTGTAGTCTTTGCTCAACAGCCTTCATTTGCATCGATTTTGTTTTTAAGCTGTTTTTTTTTTTGGGTCCTGTTCTGCTTTTGTTTTTCACTTGGTCTCAGTTGGTGAGACTAAATTCCTTTTTGTCTTTCCTTTTTGAGTGAAGAGTTGGGGGGAGTCGATGAAAAATTGCCTGTCGCCAATGCTCTTTAGATATTCCAATTTTTAAAGTGTCAAAAATATCCGCTTAAGTATGTAAAAACGAGTAGTATGTATATGCATGCATAACATACATTATGTGTATGTATGATAAATAAGTATATTTTGGGTGTGCAGCTTATATCAAGAATGAATATGTAAGCAGATAATGGTCGTCTTCAGCTTCAGCTTTATCCTCTCTGCACACCACCTTCATCTCAGCAGCTCTTTCATCGTAAACTTCTTATTTGTCTGAATTTGTTGGACAAACAAAACAAAATAAAATAAGTAAAAATATTCTACGGGGGAAAAAAAATTGGAAGCGATCGAAAGTGCTCGACTAGCAGTTACTCTCAAATTTTTCTATTTAAAATTAAAATTGTAAATGTCCAAATCATAAAGAACTTTCAGTTCGTCAAATTTGTCAGATTCTTTTAGTTCTTTCAGCAAATCTTACGTAGTCTTTACATTCATTAGATTCCTAATTCAACTCATTTATTACACTCATTTTACACATTTTATTGGCCCAGGGTATTAAGAAACAAAAAGAAAACACACATTTCATTTTTGTTGGTGTTTTTGTTTTGTTTTGTCGTTTTTTTTTTTTTTTTTTTTTGGTATTTGTACGCAAACTTTTTCTGCAAAAAAGTTGAAATCAACATATTGATTTTTGTTCTTTTGCGGGCCGCATACACAGATAGAGACTAAGAGAGATAGGGGGAGATAAATTGGAGGGAAAGGGGCGTGCCTGAACCACGACCACATCGCTTAGATACACGCCGCTGACGTGTGTATCTTGTATCTTTTGTATGCGGCAAATGTTTGGACAGATTTGCCAACTGTTCCAACAAAAGAACGAACATTGCTCATTCGCAAAACATTCATTTATTTGTGCTTTGACTTTTTCATTCGGATCAAAAGCGAAATAGTTGGACAGATTCAGATTGGACAGATACAAATACAGATACAGATACAAATACAAGTGCTAATGGTCGTTTTTTGTCATTCGATGGGGGTACTATCTATCTATCTATCTATGTATCTATCAAATATCATTCTTCATTCTCCAATTTCATTAACCTGTACAAAAGGAAACCTTTCTGCTTTTGCTTTTGGCTTTGGTTTCTGCTATTTTCCACTTGCCTCTTTGCTCTCTGTGCGGTGTGTACAGTTTCAGTTTTATCTTCTTTTACTCTTGTTTTGTCGCGTATCCTTTGCACACACACACTCACAAACAAACAGAGACACGCCCACATGCAGCAGCCTCTATAGGCAAATACCAGATAAATGGCAATTTAACAATGAAAAATTAAAAGAAAATACAAAGTATATTTTTTTTCCGTTGCCCGTTGCCGAAAAGGAGCTTATTTCTCATAGCATGAACAGGCTGCTGGGTAATGGACTTGGTAAGTAATTACAGTTGAATTGTGACTAAAAAAGGACACTGATAGAGAGAGACAGAGAGAGAGAGAGAAAGAGAAAGACAACCAAATATGTTTTCTTTTCGTTGCCTTGTGCAAATTTGACCCTATCCCATCCCAATTGGCATCCCAATGGACAGCAAATAGTATTCATTGTTGCCCATTTGTCATTTGAGCAGCATTTTTTGTTTTTTTGTCCAAAGGTATCATCGATTTTTTATTTATGCATGACTACGTGATGTTTAATTAATTAGAGGGATGCATTCAATATTGCATTGCGCAATTGAAAGATATGAAATATAAATGAATAAATTGCTCATCAGATTCACAGGAAGTCAGATTTAACTGATCAACTTTGGATTTAATTTAGATAGATTAAATCGGAGAGATAAATATACAAAATAATCTTTTAGCAAGTTTAGATTTGGGTATTGGTCTGAAAGAGTATAATAAAATAAAAATAAAAGATTGTATGATAGTTGAATGTTTGGTGACATAAAAAGGACATAAATGTATGGCTGAAAAGGAAACGCAATTGCGTACAAGTACGAATATACTCGTATTCGTATTCGCATTCGCATTCGTATTCGTATTGGAAACTAAAAGAGTTTACTGAATGATAGTCATCAAAGCATGGCGAATTGTGTTTCAACTGGATTTCCATTTAGAGAGTTTTCTGTAGAGTCGATTTGTATCTGAATTTGAATCATTTGTATTGCAATCTCTACACATGGTGAAAACCGCTGGAGACACTTTTAAAATATCATTAACATGGCACGTTCTCACATCTGAGACCTGACTTTTAACCATAAATCATTGCATATTTCACAGCTTAAAAGTCGTTGTTGTCATTGTTGTTGTTGTTGTTGTTGTTGTGGTTGTTGCCACTTGGCTGCTTATGTCAACTGGGTATATAGCTACTAATACATTCGACTAAGTTCAGCCGACGCGTCGGCACAGACAACTCCAAAAATTTTATGTTCGTTCGCTTTGTGCGTGTTCATCTAAATATATATGTATATGTATGTGCAGGAAAATTAATGTGTGTGTGTATTTGTGTGTGTGTACTGGTGTGTGCGTATTTTCTGCTTTTACAATTTACAACGGAACCAAAAAGTTATGAAACTCATTAAAACACGAAACTAATTCAAACACCCCGGGCCTAATTGCCGCCTCATAGCAGAGCAGCAAACCAGACCAGAGCAAACCAGGCATCAGCATTAGTCGCCCTTAACTACCTTCCGCCCAAAAACGTAACTAACTCCATGTCCCAACCACCATCCCTCCCTGCAATCCTCATTTGCCCCTTGGGCACTACGAATGATTTCGAAAAATTATTTAGCGTTAATTTCCATAGAAAAATGTGCGCGTCAACAGAAATTAAGTGTCCCAGCTAATTTAGCAATGGGGTCCAGGCTCCAGGACAGAGAGTTCTCAGGAATTCACAGCTCCATATACCATATAGCCAGCCATATACCCAATTTAACCATTTACCCAGCTGCGTGAGCTCAGCTGGATCTGATGTTGTTGGAGGTGATGTTGGAGCTGACGCAGCCATCGCATTGGAATACTTACAATTTTAATTTGAATAATTTTGCAGGCTTTAAACGTAAATTACCCTCACATTTTGTGTTGCCCGTGCAGTATATTTTTTTTTTTTCTCTTCTCTCGGCTGCCCTTTTTTATTTGTATACCCTGTGCACATTAAGTTTCTAAAAATGCGTGTTAAGTAGTCACATTTTTAGCGGGTTTTGCTGACTAGAAAAACTAGAGAGTAAATGATACTTGAAGCTATATTATATATATAATTTAATTTAAATATATATTTAAATCAAATTTTGATAGTTTCATGATCATCGCAAAATAAATTAATATGGTACTTTATTTTTTCGGAACAGTTGACAACAATTTAAATTTCGTTAATAATGCTAAAAAATTTGAAATAAAATTAAAATTTAACAACTTCAAGTTTTAAATTACAAATTATTATAATTTTGAGTACAAAATGCTGATACTATATAAACTTATAAAGGAGTTAAAAGATTAAAAGACGCTAGGCGTCTTTCCACTTACCCCTAGGGTATCTTTTAGTCAATCAATCACGCTTAGAACATTCTTAGTTGATTTTTTTATACGTTTTTCTTTTGCATAAGCATTTTGAGAGATTAAACTTGGCGTACTTGAATGTTATTACACGTACCAGCGACAGAGGCAGCATCCGGGGGGATTGGGGGATTTGGGGGTCAGAGGTTGTGGCAGTGGCACAACGGCTACGACAACGACAACGACAACGGTTGCCCAACGCCAACACTTTCATTTATTATTATTTTTTACGCTCGACTCGCGCCCTTCACCCTTCAACCAGCCAACCATCTATGCAGCGCCCAATTGTTGCCACCCGGGCCCAAAAACCAACCCATACAGAAAAATCACACATCGTTAGCTCAGCATTTTTTTTGCTTCCATTTCTTTCTTTTTTTTCGTTTACGGCACGCGTTGTGCCCTTGTCCCAGTCAACTTTGGGAGCTGGGAGCTAACAGAGCTCAGAAGAGTCCCATAATGTGGAATTTTCGTACCATTTTCCATAAAAATTGCTTTGCTTGCTTGCCAGACGCGGACTGGAGACGAAGATGGAGATGAAGATGAAGATGACGATGGAGACGAAGACGGCGCTAAAGTTGAGGCCAGGGTTGTCTTCTGTTAACTGTCCCGTTTTGAGTTTGTGGATACATTTGAGCACACACACAAAAACACACACACAAAGTTTCTTTATTTAATTCAGTGAACTGTAAAATGTGCTGAAATGTTAGATTATTGCTTTCAAGCGGCAGCAGCAACAGCAAAAGCAAAAGCAGCTGAGTAAAGCAACCAACTAGCGACCAGATACTTTTCGCGTTCTTTTCTCATTGGGTATTTTCACTTTCCTCCCGGTCCCGGTACCGGTCCCGATCCTGGTCTCTATCCTATTCCATCTATCTCCACCTTCTGCGTTATTGTTGCGTTGCCTTGCCGCGGCTGGTTTCTCTTTTTGCCATCACAATTTCGAACTGCACTCCTTTGACAAGATAATACGTTGATAGCCTCCACAGCTTGTTGTAGTGCCCAACAACAACAACAACAACAACAAATGAAGAAAAAATAAAATAAAGTGAAGAAAACCAAGAAAAAATTGGGCAATTTGCTTATACAACCAACAACAAGAATGGCAACAAGAAGAAAAAGTAGCAACAGCAGCGAGTTGAGTTGTGTTGTGTTGAGTTGAGTTGGGTGTGGAATCCATTTTGGGATTGGTAAAAGGTTAGCGGCACGTGTTGACGTCGCTGCACAATGAAACAGAAGGAGAGCAAGACAGAGCGAGATAGAGAAAGTAGTGAGAGAGAGCAAGATAATGTTAGAGAGTGAGCAAACGATAGGTAAAGAGGAGAATTCAAAGCAAAATGCGTTGCCTTTCAATATTTCTACTAAGTGGCATTGAAGGGTTTCCCAGAAGAGCGAATGGAAAACGGGGAGAGCACTACAGTCTGCCTTTATCAAGAAAGTTAATTTCAAAAAGAAATATACAATAAATATTTATTACGAGTTTCATAAGCTTTGTGTAGTTTCGATAGCTGAACTTTTTTTTTGTAATGCCGGAAAAAACAGATATTTTTATTTAATGAATATCAGAGTTGACAGGTAAACAATGAAGCCTATTGTGAAAGCTAAAAAAACAAACACAAACAACAAGTGATTTAAGCATCAACTTAATTTATTATTCATTGAAAGAATCGCCTACAAATGATTTGAAGATTGCACTTACAAAATGTTTCTCTACTAAGCGTCTTCATTTGTGTTCTTCCAAATTTTGTGTTACTTTCTTCCCAGCGACCATGTTTCTTGTATATGCTGTAAAGGTTGTCTTCTGTTTCCGCATACAATTTACATTTCCGACAAATGTGTCAAGATTCAATAATGTATGTACTTATTATATGGACAATGAAAGTAATTTTAAAAATCATTTTATAATGTTATATAGTGACTGCGATAGCATCTTATGCCAAATTTCTTAGCTTTGTGCGGATTCCCATGACGACAGTCTGGGAATTATCTTAATAAAAAAAAAAACTGAGTATGCACATCTCAAATCAATCCCGGGGAAACACATTGCACTTAATTCAGCTTTTAATAGTTTAATAGTTCAATAAATACTTCGTAAAGTGAATTAGTAAGGTAAATGAAAATATTATTCTTAGTGATGTATAGATAATTCGCAGTTAATCGGTATTAATAACATAAAACGTGGATTTTACAACTGCAATGCACTTAGCACAGATTTTGATAGCTTGGTAAGAAAGAGATAAAATAAATAGTCGTTTGCTAGTTCACAAAATATCTAAAAAAAGGAACTTTTTTACTGCTTTCGTCGACTAAGCTGCTTATGTACTTAGTTCTTCGTAAACTGTACAAGACATACATACATTTATGTATGTTTTTATGTATGTGGGAGCATGTACATTGTTTATACTATACATATACAGAGTTAAATTGTATTCGTTGCAGTTTCAGTCATGGTATTTATGTGTACTCGTATCCCTTTGTCCCTTTGTCCCTTTGTCCATGCCATCGTTTAACGAGCACATGATAAATTCTGTGCATGCGCTAACGAAATTTTTGTTAGTCCCCCATAATCTTAATGACGAAACTTAAAAATTTACGTGAGCTGCCTTGAATTATGCGACGTGGTTGGAGGATTACCTGTTAACAGCTGCCAATGTTGTGTCCCAATATCCCATTCCATCCCATCGCTATCGTGTTCTTCTGTCTTCTGTCTTTGCTGGCAGCTTTTTGCATTAAGATACGCCGCACATTTAAAATCAGAGAGCGAGAGCGGACCACGAACCACGAATCCTCAAGTTGAAGCCGATGCTGCTGTAGATGTAGCTGATGTTGAAGCTGTTGCCGTTGCCGTTGCTGTTGCTGGAGCTAAAGCCAGACAAAAAGCATTGTAAATTGGGGTCGACAGCAGCGGCAGCGAAGGCAGCGACAAACAAAGTGCCAAACAGATTGGCTCTTGGCCGGACAGACAGTTCGGGGGCTGGAGCTGGGAGGTTGGAGGTTGACTGGCAAATGCAGCGCTCGGAATTGACGTTTAAGCGGCGAGCATTCGCTTTCCTGCCACCGCTCTATCAACTTGCCACTTGCCACTCGAACTCGAACTCGCGACCAGCACGCGCGATTGTCGACACCAACAGTCGGTTGGTTGTGTGCACGCCCCTTTTCCGGAGGAGTCGGAGCAGTCGTAGCAGTCGGAGCCCTCAATGAGGCAGCCATTGCTGTTTAAGTCCTTGCTCGTCTCCCGGTCTGTCTGCTCGTTCGTGCCTAACGAGCTGCACTCCAAAAAAAAAAAACGGAAGAAATATATTAACGCTATAGTCTAGTTACCGAATATGAGATACCCATTTCTCAATTTAAATATATATAAATTTTACCCATGAATCTAAAACTGTAAATTTAAAGTGTACTGCATACTTTTAGGCGCTTATGTTGCTTTGTAAATTAAAACTGCTATAACTACATTTATATTTATTCGATCTTTATGGAATTAAGTATAATGCTTTATAATATTATAAGGTAACGTTTACCACAAAGAGAGTTTTATTTTTTTTTTTAAAACTGTGGCTGTGCACAAGTTTTTTGCGATTTTCGTGAGTGAAAGACGGCGTGTAAAATTGTGTGTGGCAAATTTGGTGGCTGTAGATCGTAGATCTCTAAGATCTAACGGTTCCCATAAACTTCCCTTTATATATTTATGGATCTATCAGCTTCTAAGTCTTTTTCTGTTACATACATTGCAACTCGTTCAATATACCCTTTTTCTATACATCTAACGGGTGTAATAAATAGAAGAGAAATACAGAGAAGCGCTTGAGGCGCTCAACACAGACTGTAGCGATGGCAATGGGATGGATAACCAAGTTGCTGGATGCTTCGTTGATTTCGTTTGATTCCTTGGCCCCGGTGCGCTCCCAGACCCCCTGCCCCCCGTTTTGCACTCGACCACGCAACATGGCCATGATGCTTCTTGGTGCTCGCCACGAATCCTCGAGTTGTCGTCCTTCCTCCCCCCATTTTCTTTTAGTTGCCGCCCGTGTTGTTCTCCACAGATTGTTGATGTTCGATTTAATTTTAGCGTTGCTGATTTTTGCGTTATTTATTTTATTATAATACCCTTTACATTTAACGGCGCGATAAGGCATATTGACTTTGACATTAATTGCCTGGTCGTGCTTGCCATTGTTGAACCCCAAAGGCGGCCACGGTTATTGCCACTTGAGCACGGCTTTTATTGACGGTCATTAACGCCAGCGACAGCGCTGCCAATCGAAGTCAAGACTTTCCAGATGCTTTCTCTTCATTTTAGTTGTCTTAGTTTTCCACTGACGTTGAAAACGTCTCAAGTCAATTAGAGGCAATTTTCGAAAACAATTGGATAGTAATTTTTAATTGTTTTATTGATTAAGCATCGCTCATTGCTTCAAAAGATAATTAATGTTGAGTGCGTTTTGTAATAAATTAAAAAGCTGGATGATACGTTTTATTCTCTTTTAAAAAAGATTGCAGTTTTTTAATTGGTGAATATGATTTTTGTACACTTTTAAAATAAAGAAAATAATTGTTCTAGTTTTGTTCTATGACACTTGTCCTTTTAGCTAACCCATCAAGAGCAGATATTTTGAAAGTACTTAAAGTTGATGCCACACATAAGCACAGCGAGCCGTCAAGTTGCATGAGGCAGCACTCAGTGCAATTGACAGTATGCAAAGTCACTTAGTTTATGGTGAAGCTACATGAGATAAGTTTCTAACACTTTGATTACATAATTAGCTTAGCTATTAGCTACACGAGGGTGGCCACAGAAATACTGCGGCTGAATATAACATAATTTTATAATTAAATTTTAACTGCCATAAGTGTTTCCCATTTCTGAGCTGAAGTAGGAAAACCACAAAGTGGCAGTGAATAAATGTCGACAGCTGAAATGCGAACAAGAAGACATGATATGCATTTCAAAGAGAGCTGCAATTCGCATATTGATTGAAAATTTGGAAATGGGATAGAAGGCGTTGGCATTTTAAGCCGCAGAGAATTTAAGAGACGTGCAGCCATTTTATATCTAAGTAGACAGATAATTTCATATCTGCTCTCTTCAAGCTGTTACTTTAAGAACCTCCCTCGTGTATATGAATAATTTGTAATTAAAGCCAAAAAGTGTGTAATGAAAAGTTAAATTAGGCAATTCTAATATGATTTGAGGACTTGAGGCATTGTTTTACTTGAGCTTATGTATCTGTGGTGAAATGTATCTGTCTCTGGCAGGTAATAGGTTTAATGAGAATCTTATTATGTTAGGCTTAAATGAGTGGGTTGGTTAAAAGCAACAGCAACAAGCAAATGGCAAACAACGCACAATAAAGTGAATATCAGCTAAACACTATAGATATAGATAGCCTGACATATGCTTATGTATGAATATGTATTTGTGTTTTGACACAAGCAAGTACATATATAATTCGATGAGCTTATTTCATTTCTTGCCACATTTGTTGGCAAATTGTCGTGTGTAAAGCCCCAAAAACATGGCATTGAAATTGTCTCTGTCTCTGTCTTTGGCTTTGTGTATGTTCTTGTCTCTTTGTCAGAAGTATCTTAAGCAGTCACATTCAGATTCACATATACACTCATGTTAAGCGAACGCACACACTCATGAATATTCATAGATAGCGAAACTTGAATGGTATTTGTATTGTATTTGTATTTGTATTTGCAATTGCTTTTGGCCTCGCTTTGACATTGCAAATAAGTAGAAACAAGGAGCGCTTGTTCCTGATCCTGTATCCTGAAGATACACACACGTGCCTAATCAAAATGCTGCATTAAAATAATCTTAATTCGGGTATTTTTAGCTGCCTTTATTTATTTGGCCTGGTAATGATTAACAAAGGCGATTACAAGAGACCGCGGCAACCTTTGCGAGCACTTGGACTTCGATTTCTCAACAACATTCCTCAACAAATAATCTGGCAAATCTGAGCAACTTCCTGGGATTAGCTTCCTCAAAATGCCAAACCAACTGGTGTGTGTTGTTATGTGTGTTGTGTGTGGGTGTGTTGTGTGTGAGTATGTCGCAATTTTGCTAGGGCCTTTACAATTTAACGCACTGCCAAGTTCAAATACACAAAAGCGTTGCCTTCGACTTGGCCTACAAAAACACAAAATAGTACACAGTATGTGGTATATAAGGTTATAAGGCCCCAGAACGACCCAATGCACACGCCTCTGTTAACAATAATTTACGCAACTTTGCGCCTCTTTTGTAAAAAGAAATAACTTACAAAGTCCCAAAACATGCGAATCTACCGTCGAGGGGCAAAGAAAACAAAGAGTCGGCGGACCTGCAAAATTCATAGTAAAAGACCATTAAATTATCCGAAGCTAAGGTGGGAGGAGACAGAGATGGCTTATGCCCTCCCCTCAAGGACATGGAAGGGGGCTGAAAACAATAAACGTTTGTGGCACATTTGTCAAAATGTTGAACCACAAGACGAAGTTGTTGGCAGATGCTTTAAGAAATCTGCGAAATGCCCAACGAAAAAAGCAATCGCTCAATATTTTATTAGAGTAATTTGATATTTGTTGCCCCGCGGCCATTTTCGTCTACGGCCACAACATATTGACTAATTTTTTGACGCCGCTCTTTAATATTTATTAAAAGTCTTGTGCGTGCCGCCACTCGGGGGAATTACACTCGCAAACGGAACTTGTGCGGGGGCAGCTTCAAAGCGTCAAAATGAATGAAGCGAGCAAAGCCCGAGCTAAGCTCTGCTTTCTTTGGTTTAAGGTTGAGGTTTTTCACTTTGTGTGTGTTGTGAGAAGTTACATCTTGTCGGAATATATATACATACATATATACTCGTAGTCAGCCCGTCAATGCCTATCTACCCATCAAGCCATCTGCCCAACCCCTTCTCCCCTTGACAACAGTTGACTGCTGTCTGACAAGGCAGCGAACTGATGACTGCGCTGCCTGCTGCCTGTGCTGCCTGCTGCCTCTGCTTGTAATTTCGTTTTTAACGTCACTGAAATTTTGCATTTATTACATTGAACGCCTTCATTACATTCACACAACTGACAAGTGACGAGCGATTTCAGCGTGGGCGTTTTGCACAGTGGCACAAAGTGCGCAATAAACCACTGTGTGCAAATGTTGTATACGCAGTGTATTCTTGATTTGCGGCTTATTTGATTAACCGATTGAGTTGCCAACCACAGTCAATGATGGTGCGTATGTACGTTGCCAATTTGAATTACCAAAAATACTTTTCTTTTCTAGATCAAAGTAACCAATTAACGTTACTTAGCGCGGCACACTTTATTCAATAAGTATACAAGGTTACAGATTACATTACATTAATACTCCAAATCAGCAGGATAATTGTCATTTGTTTGCAGCGCGTTACCAACCATATTTTAGTAATGGCGCATGCTGTCAATATGTGTCATGTAGAGTTGCCAATTAAATACAAAACAAATACAACAGCTCACCAGGAAAAAATATCATTTGTTTGCATTGCGTTGCCAACCACACAACAATTATGGCGCATGTTGCCGTTATGCGTTATTTGGAGTTGCCAACTGAATGCAAGATAAATAGCATTTGGTTGCATTGTGTTACCAACTGTTTTACAAGTTAAGTTGCCAACTGAATGCAAGGCAAATACCAGAATAAATACAAACATGTAAGGGAATATCGCGTTTCTTTTACTCAAATATTGACATTTAATAGTTTGATGAAAAATTAATTAGTGTCCGTTTGCCTCTTTGATAGATACGGAAATGGAGGGACTGCTTAAATCTGAATTAAAATATTGTAAATTGTAATTAATGAACAAAGGCGCATATTTAATTATTATGCTCTGCTGTGGAATTTCATACATTTATGTATGTATGTATGTATGTGTACTGAGTGTAAATATCTTGTTTGCCTGTGCACTTCAATTAATTTAAGCATGAAATTGTAATTATCCGATTTTCACCTTTATACTTTTCGATAACTGCATTTAATCAATTATGTACTTGAAGTGAAATCAATGCTTGGGCCTCATTTAACAATCGCCGACCCATTGTGCCTGTGCTGTGAGGGCCAATGCAGACCAAGACGAAGATGAAAACAACAACAACAACAACAACAACAACAACATGAACATTAAGAGCAACAACGATGAATATTTTCAACACTCGCTTCTTGGCCCCCCGCCCATCATCACACCTCCTCAATGTTGTACTCTAGAACACAGCAAGGAGCATTGCATGAGTCGCTCTGCCTGTCATTTAGTATGTAAATTGAGATAAATCGTTTCTCGTGTCTGCGATACACATAAATACACACACATATACATATATACAGATACTTGTATATTAATATATACAATACATATGCATATACAGCAGCCATTTTATATAAAGCGACTTACATATGTATGTATGTATGTACTTTAAGGCATGTATAGGCTATGAAATATATATATAAGACTGGCGTAAGTTAGTAACACGTCCTTATATTCCTTATACCACCAACAACAACAACAATGGCAAGAAATGTAACGGCGTCGTCGCATCGCGTCGGCGGCTGTCGCTGATGTATGGCGAGTGCGGCATACGGCGCGTATGAGTTATTTCCTGTTCTCAGCCATTTTATTATTAAAAACCCAGAAACGGCAGTCAACGTCAGCGTCAGCGTCAGGGTGAGAGTGAGAGAGTATGATGAGAGCGTGACTAGCTTTGATGTTTGACTGAATGCAAGGCGGTGGGGCGGTGGGCGTGCCACCCAGGAACAACAGCTGCTGTTGCTGCAACAGCAACTGCAACTGCTGGTGTTGCACGCTACTTGATGCCTTAAGTGCATAATTGACTTAATTAGCCACCAAAACGACTTTTGGTTTTCCTGCCTCGCTGTTCGCTGCTCTCTGTTAGCCGTGCAGCAAGTGCGCAGTGGTCGCAGCTCCTTGGAGGCGCAACTTCAAGGACTTGACTCATACTTGCTACCCACAGTATGTACCCCTACCCATCATCAGCAAATTCCCAACTTTCATGAGTACATACACACATAGTTGAGTTGTTGTTGGTTGTTAGTTGTTGGTTGTTGGAGGTGCTCTGGCTGCCAAACTGATTAATCGCCAAACGCTTTGTAAGCACTTTGTGCACGCCGAACCCCAGCGACCCCATTTGACAGCCCCGTGCGAACTGAACCCATCGAGCCCCATCGAAGCGACCTGACCTCATCGAGCGACCCCGGCGACCAGCGCCCTCTCACACAAATCACGAAACCCACACGAGCTCTTGTAATGCGCTTATAAATTTTGTCTGCACAAATTCATTCGCTCGCTCTGTCCCTTCCTCTCTCTATTCCTCATCTCTTTCTCTACTCCCATTGCTGCCCTTTCTCTGCTATCCCCTTTCCAGCCCATCGCGCCCTGATGATGGCTCCATTTCGGGTCTCTGGCGTAAAAGCTATCGATTATTTATATAGTGCTCGAAAATGCAACAAATGCAAAATTTGGAAAACATCCCACTTTCCATTTTACTCGCTGTACTTTAGGCATGAAAATGCCACGTGCCGCACAGTGACTATTTGCAGTTCATTCCACAAAATGTTTTTAATATGTTTTGCTTAATGTTCTACTACATTTTTAATACCTTTCATTGGATTCTAAAAAGATTTATGCAAATAAATTTATTACAGTACTTTGATTAGCATTTCACTTTAATATATAAAAATGGGCTTCATTTTGGGTAAATATAATCTTAGCCTAATTTAAAATGAACGTAATGATACATGTATTATGTTATATGTATTTTAATCAATTTTTGATATAATTCAACTTTCGAGTATTTAAAATAATGTACTCAAGTCTTTTTTCTCTCCCATAAATAAAGTTATACCGAGTTATTTACAAGAGAAGTGAGGATATCAGTAATTAATGAAATGCAAAATTTATAAATTAAATATAAATTAACCATAAACTTAATTTATTTACAAGAGAAGTGAGGATATCAGTAATTAATTAATTGACAAAATGTTTGAAATAATTAACATCGTGTGGCGCTTTAATACATTTTAATTAATTTAAATTAATGGCTTTAAGCTGTAGCCATTTTTGAATTCTTAAGATAAATGAAGCCTTTTCACTTGTTGACTGAGCTCGTGTCTGGGCGAGGACAATGTTTTGGCTTCACTGTGCGGCTTGGTAATCCTGTTTCAGTTTAAGGTATATGTATGAACCAATTTACTTTTCATAGCTGTTCCCCTTGCTGTGTGTGGTGTGTGGTGTGTGTGTGTAGGATATTCTGGGTATGATGCTGGTTTCTATTACACGTATTCACACATATTTACACCTCTGCCTCCTGTTGCAGCTACAACACATCCTCACACACACAGCAGACACTCGTTTGGGAGTCTATATGTATGCACACGATAGGAGTCTATACATATTTATACCCGTCACTTAAAAAATAAGTTAAACGGTATATTGTATTTGTTCAAATGTATGTAACAGGATGATGGAAACATCTCTGACCCATAATTAACAATATCTATTATTATAAGCCATCAACCCACTAAATCGCAACAAGATCGGCCAAACAGGTCGACAGTAATGGCTGATTCAAGTTTTTAAGCAAGTAAGTGCCAAAAAGTATGCAACACAAATATGTGACGGGCATCCGATAGTCGGTAACTCGACCATAGTCTTTCCCGTTTCTTTTCTGTTTATGTAACTGGGATATGTGGGTCGGTAATTGCTTTACAAAGAAATAGAGCATAACAAATTTCACGTGGCGAAAGTTTGTGTGCGCCTAGTTTGCTTTTCATTTTGAGGCTTGAGCCGCTTTACGGCCGCTTAATGCGCCGCACGCGGTAAGCGGTAAGAAGCAGGCCTCAAAATGAACGCGGCCCGTAAAAACTGGCCAAAATGGTAAAGCTAAATGAAAATGTATATCCAATGCCAAACAGTTGTGTGTGTGCGTTGCTTAATCGAAGTTTCACTTAGCAAATCAACAAAGTTGTTGTCAGTTGTTGTTAGTTGTTGTTGTTAGTTGTTGTTGTTGCTGTTGCTGTATTTACCTAGGCATGATTAGCATTCCAGCGAAAGCCAAAGCCACAAACGAGCAACGACACAACAATTCGCAAAGTGAATTAACATGCCAGAGTCCCAAAACAAGCCACCCCAAAAATTAAGGGCGTGGGGTGGGGGCACCAGCCAACCACTTGCCACCCGCTATTTGCCACTTGCCACTCGCTACTCGCCACTTGCCGCTTTCCGCTTGTGGTGGTGCGACATGTTCAACTTTTAATTCAACATTTGCCATTGCCATTGACGTCAGAATCAGTGGCGTCCAATGGCAAACAGAGGCGGCAGAATGGGCAGGGGGGTAAATTGGGCACATTATCTTGCGTTGCCAGCACTGCAGGAAGGTGGGAGTCGGGAGGCGGGGGTCTGTGCCTAATTGGCCAACGGCAGCACAAAATTATAATTTGCATTTATAATTTTATTGACAATAAAAAGTATTTAATTTTTGGTTCAAGCGAACGTGCCCCAAAAATCTCAGCTCTGACCAACAAGTCAACGCTTTAACTAATATTTGTCCCAGCAGCAGCAGCAGCAGCAATGAGTAAAATACTGCGCCAGAATTTGTCATGAAAAATTAACAAAAAAAAAAGAAAATATAAAGAGAAAAAGTGGAAACTGCATATTTCGACAGCTCTTCAGGCAGCTTGCTGACGAGCGACAAAATGGCCAGTGGTGGAGTTGGTTGGATGGGTCTTGGGGGTAGAAAAGTGGACAGTAGGAAACTGAAAGGCTAGCGGAAAACTCGAAAATCCTCTTAATAATTCATAAAACTTTAGAAAACTACTTAACTCTTAAACTACTAACTGAATCAAACTGAACTAAAGGCAACTGGCACTCTGTTGATGCGTTTTGGGCTCTGGCCATAGATGATGCCCCATACCCCTGACACTCTTACACCCCTGACACTCTCACACCCCTAACACCCTCACACCCCTCCAACATACACAATGGAGGCCAAGTGCCTGCTGGGCTAACTGGACTGAAGCTGCTGTTTCAGTTATACTCGTTGTAGCTACAGTAACAGCAACATCTTCAGCTTTTCAACTTCAGCTGCAGTTTCAGCTTCAGCTTCAGTTTCAGCTTCAGCTGTTGAAAATGCTTGCCGCTGGCAACGAGTTAACTTTGCAAGTTTGTCACCCAACCGAAACGGAGACTTGCCAACAGGAAGGAGAGTGAGAACAAGCCTTGGCAGCAGTAGCTCATCATATTTACAGCTTTGTTAAGTTATTTTGCTGTCCCATAAAAGCGTTGCATGAAAAATGCACGACTCGGGGTTTTTCTATACCCGTAAATCTGCCACCCTCTCTCAGCAAGATTGCAGGCTGACAAATTTGAGATTGCGTATTTATAAGCTAATTTCGAGCGTTAAAATATATTACAAAAGTTGTCGTTTGGTCTCCGCTGAGAACATCAACTTTTGAGCCTTTCAATTCTTCGAAATGCCTTGTTTCCTATGAGTACATACATATAAGATTAAAAGCTCGTCCTCGTCCTGACAGTCCTGGGAGACTGTTGCTGCTGCTGCTGCTACTGATGCCTTTATAATTGACAACACGAAAGTCTTCTTGCTTTTTTTTTTAGACATTTAACGCTGTTCCTTTGCTGAAAGTTTTGGTAGCAAAAATTTGAAAACTACTTTACTAAAACTCCATAAACAGAATTTCAAATGAATAGCGCTTGAGGATTGCTCAGCCCGTCAATTCCTTCACCTTCTCGTTCATCTCTTTCTCCTCGTTCTTCTCCTGCTCTTGCCGCTGCTTTTCATTCGGAATGCTCATCTAATTAGGTCAGCCTCGGTTGGTCATTGACCATTGCAGTTGACTACAAGTAAGTTGTAATTAGTTCGAGTCCACGATGAACACAAATCCAAAGAATTCTTTATCCAAATCAGAATCCGCTGTCAATTAAAAATGAATTCCTACTGTTTCTTTTACAACTTTGCTAGCAATGAAAATTTAACTGCATTTTGACAAAAAAAATATTGGGATGTAAAAAATACTCTCAAAGTATCAACATCGGATCAATAAATCCAAGAGACAAATGGCAAATCCTTTGGGAAATTGATTCGGATTTTGCAGTTGAAACTCTGAAAAATATAAGAAAATTGCAGTGGATTTATGTAATCATGAAATTCCATCTTAGAACCTATTACTCGTAGTGCAAAAGGGTATATTTTATTCGATGCAATGTGCTCTAATTTAAAATGTGCAAGAAATTAAAATTTTAATTAATATTTAAAATCTAGCACATCTATATATTTTTTTCACAAATGGAAAAACAAGCACAGAGTTCCAACTCCATCATTATGTATTAGCTACCCAATTTCTATTCAATATTAATATTGTCTTGCTTAAAAACTGCGATTTTCTATTCAATATTCCTTAATACTCTGAGAGACACATTTATTAATACCGAATTGGTTTAAAACTAATTAATTCAATAAAAGAGAACTCGATAATCTTTGTGATTTTTAATGCAATGTGTGTGTGCGTGCGTATACGTAATATAATATGACACTTTTAGTTTAGCGATTTGTGATTTTGAAAATGAGCATCCTTTGTGCTCTTATTGAAAGCTTTCATGTTAATGACACATTTAATTAACTGAAAATCAACCCTTGCCGCATAATTATTTGACACATTAAACCGTTTTGTGACTCATCTGATGCGAAGTAAAACACAAAAGGGGAACCAAAGTAAATGAAAAGGTGAGAGGGCAATGAACATAAAAAAGATTCGACATTTGAACCAAGAGCTTTTTGCATGTTGGGAATGATTTCCTTTCTTTTATTCGTTCCAGACAATTCCCAATGCCCCGTGGACATATTAGAGAGTCATAAAAAATAAAAAGAACAAATAAAAGTGAAATAACAAAATGTTTGCAAAAGTTTTTTGTTCGGAATCTTCCATTGTCACAGACAGTCCGATGAGAATTGTTATCTCGGCTTGACGTTGATGTCGTTTCTAGTACGAGTTTGAGCTCGAGTATATTCGAGTAAATTTCTAAATCTGTAAATGAATCAAATAAAAGTGGCAGCAGAGCTATTATTTTGACCCGAACTGTAGATGCTGTCTCTGTTTTTCTTTAATTTGTTGCCTTTATTTCTTTTAATATGCAGCACTTAAAAGCCGCTTAATATTCTTCCGCATTGCTTTGGCCGCATTCAGAGGCTGCGCCACAGTCCACAGTCGCCACAGTCCACTGTGGTTTGGGTTATGAACCAAAAATGTATTCACGTATAGTCTCCCCGACGTTTCTCTGTCTCCTAAGGAAATGCAACTAATTTCGGCATAGTCTGCATACAAAATTTGCACACAACAGCAGCAGCTGCTGTTGCTGCTCCATCTTCTTCTGCCTCCTTTTGTTGCCAATGTTGCTGGTGGAAGTGGCAGAAGGGCAGAAAGGATGAGAGATCCTGTGGGCCTGGCCACGTCAAGTAAATGAATATATGAGTATGCCATACGAATAACTGCAGTTCCTCAAAACCAAGTCAACATCCTTTTTGGTTAGCAGCAAAACGGAGGCTGCATTATTATTATTGTTGCCGTTGTTGTTGCTGCTGCTGTTGTTGTTGCCGTTGCTGCTGCTGCAGCTGCTGCTTCTGTTTGCTTAACACAATTCCACTTCACTCAATGGCCGCTGCAGTGCAGACCATAACGCACACACACACACACATAAACACACACATATACTCGTACATATGCAGATGAATGACTGAAATATGCAAATTCGAGGTGTGTCAGAAAAACAATCTTAAAGATTTTTACAAAAAATTACCACAATATTTCTTTTATAAAGAGTTTTATTTTTTTTAAGAATTATACATTTTTTCATATTAAAAAATAACGTTGTTGATACGGGGCTAAAAACATTATATAAATCACATTTTAAGCTCCTTTCATTCTGATTTGATCAAATCGACTTTTTCAATAGGATTACGTTGTTTTCAATTTGTTCCTCTTTTCAATGTTGTCAAAAAAAAGGAACTGTTCAATTTATTCAATAAAATGCAATTAATTTTTTTTCCGTACTTCGATGACATATTTTCTAATTGTTTTCTACCCCTTTCAGTAAACTCGTGCTTTCTTTTGCATACTTATTCAAATAAAAACTGCTCAAATTAAATTCTGTTTTAATCAGACTTCTTTCTTTTTCAATTAAATCAGTAATTGTAATGCTTTATTAATGAGATCTAATCAAATTGTTTTCTTTTTCAACCTGTGTAATTCGTTTACTTTGTCAATAACATATCTATTCAATTCAATTCCCTTAATCTGTTATATCTACTGTCTCTATTGAATTAATTTTCTTTTAAATTTAATTGAATGAAATCTGTTCAATTGTCCTCACACCTTTCGTGTTATTTAGTATCAACAAACTCTTGTGTGGCCCCTCGTCACATCCCTTGTACTATATATGAATGTGTGCACAGTGTCGTAATAGATCGCTAGCCGCTTCCTTTTTGGCCAAGTTCTTATCTGTGCGGAGCAAAGCACAGACGCTTCAGGCGATGTTAGCCTTAGCCTGGCCTTAGTCCTGGCTTGGCTTGGCTTGTCCTGGCTGCGTTGTCATTGTGGCATTTCTTCTTCTTCTTCGTCTTATTCTTCTTCTTCAGTCGCTGTTGCATTTACCACTTCCTGTTGCGGCTCTTGTTCACATTCTGTTGCACGTTTGTTTGTTTGTATTGTAATTGTCTGTCGTGTGACAAAATATGTATGCACAAACAACCGCCTGTCTCTCTCTGTCTGTGTGTGTGTGTGTGTGCGTGTGTATCTATGTGTGTCTACAATCGTTGGGTTTATTGTCGCTTGCTCCTTGCTGCCGCTGTCTTTTGTTATACCCTATGTTGAGGGTATGATAAGCAGAGGGAGACGTGGCAGATCTCATAAAGTATAGATATATATTTTCTAGAAGACCCCTTACTCACTGAATAAATGATACTCACTTAGACGACAATCAGATAAATTTATAGATTTTTAAATGTTCGTCCAAAAACTGCGTCGAAGTCCAAGATTCTTAGGTTTGGAGAAAACATTTTATTTGTAGGACCACAAAATTTTGTATTTCATAAAATTATTGAACTTATCTCTTAAAGTTGTCTTAATTTCAAATATTAAACATTTCAGTAGAATATTTTTGATTTAAGAATCTGTTGCAGGCAGATCAAGTATTTTTTTAATATTTTCAGACCTTCCTCCATTACCCGCCGATTTAAAACAAGAAAAGAATTACGTTAGTAATTTTGAAGCTCGGATTAAAAACTTGAAAGTCATTCAAAAAACAATTTTACATTGGAACCATGTAAGCCTTTTTAAAAATACCTATTATCTTGCAGATACTATCTACTTGTGTGCAAATACTAGGCTAAATGTTAGGGTATTTTGAAGTCAAACACTCTCAATCATAGACATTTTTCTTGTTGTTGCTGCCTCAGCTTCTGCTGGTATTTATCATTCTGTTTGCTTGGTGTTCTTGTTCTTGTTGTTGCTGTTGTTGTTGTTGTTGTTCTGCTTGGTTGTTGTGTATTTTTGCGGTTGCACACAAATATACTGTTGCCTGGCAGCCAGTAGTGGCTGTACACACAAATGCTGCCACATGGCTCCCCAAATTGTTCCATGTCGCTGAGGTCATGTCCATGTCGCTGGCGTCGCCGTTGACGTCGATGATTTCTGTTGCAGCTGCAGCAGCAACAGCAGCAGCAGACGGCGACGACGACGACGACAACAACAGCGATGGCGACGGCGACGTCAACTGAAATGGTTTTCAGTTGTTTCAACTGCCAAGTGCAGCGCGGCAGGCGCAGCAGCAGCAACAACAACAACTCGAAACGGAATTGCAGCTAGCCAAGAGGACGACGATGGCAAACAATTGTAAGCTCTGACAGTTAACAGCAACAACAACAACAACAACATCAGAAGTAAGTGCAACAACAATGACAGGGTTAAGCGTCTTGCTGGTCTCTCGGCTTGAGTCCTGAGCCTGTGCCTGGTCCTGGTCCTGTTCTGACCTGGCGCCTCCAAAGGCGAATGTCCTGTAACTGTTCATGTTGTTGCTGCTGTTGTTTTTTCGGTGCTCTCACGTACAACGCGCTCTTTGCTGACAGATAATTGCATTGTGTGTGACTGTGTGTGTGTGTGTGTGTGTGTGTTTATGAAACCATTTCCATTTCCGCACAGCAATAAAACTTCAACACGCTCACTAATCTGCGCCTGAGACGGCCAAAGTGTCATTAATTTTATTTTAGCTGTGACATTTTCCGATTATATGCGGATTTGCTGCCTGCCAAGTTGCCTGCCTTTTTCCACACCCTTCCACTACTTCCACTCCCTTCCACTACTTCCACTCCTTCCACTCCCTACACTACTTCCACTGTTGCTGCTGCTGTTTATGCACAAGTTTTGCAGTTTACACTTGGCTTGTTGTCCTTGAAAGATTGCTGTTGCCGTTGCCGTTAACAAGCAAAACAAATAGGCGACTCGACACAAACAGGCGATAAGAGTTTCCAGCTTGTTCCACTTTTTCATCATCTTTTTTTGTTGTATTTTGTATTACTTTCTTTTTTTTTCTTTGCCTGCCTGCCTTTTCGTTAATGTTTGCTCAATTTAGAAAGTTTTCTATCGCCATTTGCATTTGCACGCACATTCGCACGTGCTAGCTTGCAGCAACAACAACAACAACAACAATAACAGCAATAACAATAGGCAGCTGGGCGGCGCCAGCAGCCGACAGAGGGCGTCACTAACGGAGACGCTGCCAAGTGGCAACGCCAAAGCCAAAGCCAAAAGTATTTGCATACGCACCGTGGTACAAAGTGAGCGACGTCAATGAAAACTTTTCAATAGATATTTTTTGCTCTCATTATTATTATTGTTGTTGTTTTTGTTGTTGTTGTCGAAAAAAGTTTGTTTAGTTTTTGTTTTCTTG
Organism: Drosophila suboccidentalis; assembly: GCA_037043435.1. NCBI lineage: Eukaryota > Metazoa > Arthropoda > Insecta > Diptera > Drosophilidae > Drosophila > Drosophila suboccidentalis. The sequence continues at coordinate 399,413 of JBAMBK010002605.1, read as the reverse complement.
TTTTTTCAATTTTAATTTGGTAATGCAGCGTAGACTCTAATTGTGAGGTCCTTGAACAATGAATTGTTCATTTTTCCGCCTCTTCTTGTGTCCAGCCAACTTTTGTTTTTAAAGCTTGCAATTTGATTACGTACGCAAATGAGTTGGGCGTGGCAGCTTCTACTTCAACTACAACTTCAACTTCAACTTTAACTCATAGCAGCCACAACTGAAATTATTTCTCAATTAGATTGTTCAACGAAACGTGACAGAAAGTGAACACTTTTGAAATAGAACTTAACTCCAAGGCTGCAAATAAAACTTTAAAGTTGATATAATTACTCATTTACTAACTTTTTTAATATGGCGCTATTATTTAAAATAACAACAAAATATCAAAAAAAAAAAAAAATAATTTTCATCCCAAGCAATTTAACTGGTTTTAAAATAAATGAAACAAACAAACTATTTTGTTCATTAGTTACATATATATTAAATTGAACAAACTCTCAAAGCTAGTTTCTATTTAAAGCACTTCAAAACTATCTATTTAATATTATATTGTAATGGAAAGCAAATATTGTTGCCCGTTGCCTGTGAATTATTTACGAATGCGACACAAACAACAACTGAATAATTGAAAATTCTCGAGACTCGCAGATTAAATGCAGCAGAGTGAGTTAAAATAATCCAAGTGCGTACTTCTTGTACATATTACAAATTATAATTATATGCTTTGCACTTAATTCCAACTCCAATTCAAATTGTCCTCGATTAACTATTTTTAGAGCATTGAATAACCCGAAATTCAGTTGATTGGCATTTGTATTGTCCAAAATCAAAATGATGAAAATATTTGTATCTCTACAAAATGGCAATTGTTTGCATTTTCCATGGAAATGCCATTATCAGACTGGACCTAAGTACGTAATAATAAAGGTAGTTACACTCGTAAATACAGAAATAAATACACCTCATTGTCATTTTGTACTCGTTTTATTGTATTTATTCATGCGTGCCTTCTGCCAAAATCAAGACCACAAATGGGCTTGAGATTTTCAATACGAATACAGTCTGTGCAATAAATTGTTGAATATGCTTGGCATACCATAAACTCAATTCTTAATTAATTAAGTTACTTATACGCCTCATTGGCTGCCTTTTAACTTGACAAAACAGAGAGAAAACAACAACATTAAAGTGAAAGTTAAATAGAAATCATTATGATTATTATTGCCATTTTTATATAAATATATTTATTGTAAATAAATTTATATTTCGTTATCTGTTTATTCTTAATGCATAATTAAGTTTAAGTGCTTTTTACATAATATTGTATAATATTTATCATTTTGTTGTTTTGTTTTTAAGCTATAAATAAAAAAAATGTTAAGCATAATTGATGTTGGTATTTTATTTGTTTTCTCTTTGATGTTAATCCATTGAGATTTGATTTTATTCTCTTTCTGTTGTTCTTAATCCATCTGAAATTGACTTTTAACTAATTGCAGGGTAGCTAAGAGGCGAGCTTACTCACCTGCTTGTTTTCAAATAAATTAATTTATCAGTACTTTGAATTTAGCTCAACTTAATTACATTGTACAATGAAAGGGGTTGTAAAATGTAGTAGTATGTGGCAAGTGGCAAGTGGCACGTGGCACAAGGCACAAAGAGATCCAATTACGTTTAGTATCAATGCCATTTAAAGGGTCAACTGCTAACTGATTTTGCACGTTAACTGATTTTGTTTTGGCCAGCTTTGGCACAGTTACGAAAAGCCAACGATTTATCTACTACAACGTGCAACAGTATCGATAGAAATATATATATATATATATGTGCTTGCCACGTCTGCAACTGGCATTTCAATTTAAGATGTACTTATAAACGTAATATGACATCCATTGTACTCAGTATTTGGAAATGTATCTTTATCTTTATCTCTATACGTATCTATATCTGTGTGTGGTTGAAACATCAGTTAATTGATTTGGTTTATGACATGCGGCTGCAGTATTTCCGAATGAGTGAGAGACTGAATAACAGAGAGAGAGAGAGAGAGAGAGAGAGAGAGAGAGAAAGAAAAGAGATGCTATCATAATATTTTTTTAATATTCTGCAACGGTTTTTGGCAATTGGCCATCAAATTAGCCCACTGTGCCACATTTATGAATATATCAACGAGCCTGTGAGTGTCTGCTGCCTCTGCGGATCTCTTCAAGTGTGTGTATGAGTGTGTGAGTGTGTGTGAGTGTATGAGTATATGACTACGAGTGTGCTCATAAAGCAGCACAAATAAAACTGTCGACGATTGTAAGGCACAACTCACACACACACACACACACACACACACACACACACACTGTGGCATGTGGCAGGATAAAAAATCAGTTGAATTGCCAGCAAGAAGACAGCACAGAGATGATAGAGACAGAGAGAGAGAGAGAGAGAGAGAGAGAGGGAGGAGGCAAGAGGAGTCGATGCAATTGCGCTTTGCCAACTGCTGCACTGGCACAGGAAATATTATCCGCATTGCCAAAGCATCTTAGCCAACTCAGAGTGAAAAGCACACTCAAAGCGAGATAGAGATAGAGATAGAGAGAGAGTTAGACAGAAAGAGGGAGAAAGGCAGGACAAAGCATAAAAGCGGCCAAGTGAATTTCTCAAATACAAATTCAAATGGCAAATTGACAAATGAACCTTCAGAGCATTTTACGTTTTCATTGTGAGCATATTTGTGTCTCTCTCTCTCTCCCTCTCTCTCATACTTGTTGTGTGTATAGGTAATTCAGGCGTTCGCAGTTTTTGCTTTTTGCAGCATTGGGCAAATTTCGCATTTGCCTCATTTTCCAGCTCCTTTACTTTGAAGCGTAAACACAAAAAAAAAAAATACAACAAAAAAAATAAAATAAAAGAAAAAATAAGGAGAAGAAAATAGGGGAAAGAGGGCTAAAAAATAGGGAACCATTCGACAGGCTTTTGATGCTGATTTTGTAAAGATGCCTTTGACTGCCACAGAGTGAGCGGTGGGAGAGGGGTAAAGGGGATTTGAGGGGGGATTGCAGCTCATTGTTGTGTGTTGTACTGTTGTTCTGTGGCACAAGTGGCATGACTTAGTCCATTGGCTCAGCTCAACTAGCCCCCTCCCCCTGCCCCTCTTCTTATCACCAAGATGAACAACAAATTACAAATTGTAGTCGATGGGCGATTTAAAAGCTACCTCAATAGGCCGATTCCCATTGACCATTGTTTGGCATACCATTCACTTGGCCGAGACTCTGTAAATAGAGATTACCAATAAGCCAACTACAATTACAATCACAACAACAACAGCAACAACAACTGAAACTACACAATGCGCATTGTTCCTGAAAATGATGCTCAGTACCTCAGATTCTTGTTTGCTTGAGTTTAAGAATTTAACAGCTGTAGAAACTTTGGTTCGAAAGGATAAACTTTTGAAAAAGCTGAATCCATTGTCGATAAGTGCTGGCAACTTGGACGTTTTTGCGTTTGAATTTAGCTTTTATTGAGTTGAAGCCTACATTACTCTATGAGATTAATTCGGAGATTATTTGAGCTTAACTCAAAGCTCCAAATCAATTTTAAACTACTCGTAGTCAAACAAAACTTTAAAGATATGAGAACAAATAAAATGATGTTTATTTTCTTAATTGTTTTCCTATATTCTTTGATTTTTTAAGCCAATAAGATTATTTGCCAATAAGATCAAAATAATGAATATAATTCAATCTTTACTGAATAAATAGGTTGAACTAAGAAAAAAATATTAAATTCTTAGCTTGCTGAGATGCAAAACAAATATGCTGTATATGAAAGCCATGTTTTATGAAATGTATGAAGTTTTACTAAAATTACTACCATTATTATCACATTAATCCTGTTAAACAATTTTATAAAATTACATTCTAAAGACAAAGAAATTAATAAACATTCTTATTTTCCGGAACAAAAAAGTTCATACATTTAATTCTGAATTTTTTTCTTCTCTTTTCTGCAACTAGCTTTTTATTCGCTACTCAACACTGAACGGAAGTGACAGAGCGGGAGTCGAGTGAGCCGAGAAGTAAACGGAAGTAAAAAAGGGGAAAAAGCATAAGAAGAAAAATCAATAGGAATCTGTCGAAGTTGTAGTTGTAGTTGTAGTTGTGTTTGTAGTCGAAGTTAAAGTCGAAGTGCAACGTAAAATTTCCCTTTGTGCCAAAAAGTAGCCAAAGTGCCGAGTAATGTGTAATGTAGCCCTTTTTGCCAGAGACGGCAACATGATGTGAAACATGGCAATCGAATCAGCCATAGCCATTTAGAGTCATCAATTGGCGGGGTCGCGACCAGGAGGCCAACCAACAACACTGGCAAGGACGAGACGCAGCGGGACAAATGCACAGCATGTCAGCAAAATGGAGAAGCAACAGGAGGAGCCGAGGGAGCAGCGGGAGCAAGGGCAGCACAACTGCGAGGAGCACGAGTGGGAGCAGGAGTAGCATCCGGTTACCAGGTAAGTTTTGTACCATCTAAAACAAAAGCTTGGGCCAAATGTCGTAAATCATTAGACTTCTTTTTGATACCCGTTACTTAAAAAAAAGGTAAAAGCAAGGAAAAGGAAGCATCTCTGACCCCATAAAGTATATATATTCGTGTTCAGCATCAACTGCCGAGTCGATATAGCCATGTCCATCTGTCCTTCCGTCCGTCTGTCCGCACAGTTTCTACAATATTACGTATTTGTTGGTAATTAACGTTATCTTTTATTATAAGCTATCATCCTACTTAATCGTAGCAAAGTCGGCCAAACAGAACGGCAGTAATGGCTTTAATTTAAGTTTCAAGCAATGTAGGTGCCTAAAAGTATGCAATATTTTTTGTTTATTTATTTAATTTAAATAAGTAACGGGTATCCTATGGTCGGGAACTCGACTCCATTCGGTATATTTATACTCTTTGGATTTCTTTTTGTGTCTCTTTTAACATATATTTTCTTTGTAGTGTGGTGGCAGCTGTTGTGGATGCTGTGCTTCGTCTGCCTCATCGGATCGGGGGTGTGGGCAGATGACTGGTCACAGAGCTGCGCCTCCAACTGCACCTGCAAGTGGACCAATGGCAAGAAGTCGGCCATTTGCAGTTCCCTGCAACTGACGAGCATCCCGACCACGCTGAGCACCGAGCTGCAGGTCCTGGTGCTCAATGACAACCATATACCATATCTGAATCGGGAGGAGTTCTCGGCACTGGGGCTACTCAACTTGCAGCGCATTTATTTGAAGAAATCCGAGGTCCAATACATACACAAGGAGAGCTTTCGCAATCTCAAGATTCTCGTGGAGATTGATCTCTCCGATAATAAGCTGGAGATGCTCGACAAGGACACGTTCATGGGCAACGATCGTCTGCGCATCTTGTATCTCAATGGGAATCCCCTCAAGCGTTTGTCCGCCTATCAGTTCCCGATTTTGCCGCATCTGCGCACTCTGGACATACACGACTGCCTGATCTCCTACATAGATCCCATGTCGCTGGCCAATCTCAATCAGCTGGAGTTCCTCAATCTCAAGAACAATCTGCTGGAGAGCCTAAGCGAGTATGTCTTCCAGCACATGACCAACCTGAAGACACTCTCCCTCGAGGAGAATCCCTGGCAATGCAACTGCAAACTCCGCAAATTCCGCACCTGGTATGTGAGCAGTCGCCTCAGCTCCGTGAGTCTCGTGTGCAAGGGTCCTCCGGCGCAGAAGGATCGCAACTGGGATAGCGTGGATGAGGAGCTCTTTGGCTGTCCGCCGCGTGTCGAGATCTTCAACAACGAGGAGGCCACCAACATTGACATCGGCAGCAACACGACCTTCAGTTGCCTGGTCTACGGGGATCCCCTGCCCGAGGTCAGCTGGGAGCTGAACGGGAAGATCCTCGACAATGACAATGTGCTCTTCGATGCGGAGAGCATCACTTCGGATAAGATGTGGAGCAATCTGACCGTGTTCAATGTCAGTAGCTTGGATGCGGGCACCTATGCCTGCACGGGAACGAATCTCATTGGTTCCATGACGCAGAACATTAGCATCTATCTGAGCGAGATAGTGCAGCATGTGCTGGTGAAGACACCGGAGACATTCTGGTACTTCGGGCTCATCATGGGCATCTTTGGCACCGTCTTCCTGCTCATCGCCATCTCGTTTGTGGTGTGTCTCTGCAAGCGGACGACGCGACAGCATCGACACGCCAACAAGGCGGGCGTCAAGTCCAGCGTCAGCTTCAACGACCAGGAGAAGAAGCTGCTCGACTCGAGTGTGACCACAACGACAAACGATCGCGGCGATAGCTATGGCATCGACAACCAGCCCAGCTCCATTAACAAGACGGATTCCTCGCTGGGATTCAATCAGATTGAGATACATGCGGTGGGAATGGGCCAACATCAGCAGCAGCAACAACAACAACAGCAGCAGCAGCAGCAGACAACAACAGGTTGGCCCAAACCAAGGACAGATGAGACAACAGCTAATGACGGTCAAGGATCCCACCAGCTGCGGACTGATCAGTGTGCCCACCTCCATGGCCAACTATCATCAGCATCAGCATCAGCATCAACACCAGCATCAGCATCAGCTGCAACATCAGCATCAGCATCAGCTGCAACACTCCTCGCACTCCCATGCCCATTCCCATGGACACTCCCAGCTGTCGGAGGAGTTTCCGCTGAACGTGGGCGTCTTCCCGCCGCCGCCGGAGTTCTGCTCCAACATTGTGCCGAATCCGAGCTTTGGCAACATATTCATACGCGTCTCCGTCACGCAGGACATGTTGGATGGCGCTGACATCAACATGTATCCCGATTTGCTGAACATTCCCAAGCGACTGCAGGATGTGCAGTGCAATCCTGGCGCTGATTCCGCCGCCGTCGGAGCAGCAACCAGCTCCAGTGATGGTCAAACTGTGGCACAGTTTGCCACCTTGCCACGTCACACGACCCGACGTGGCATTCTCAAGAAGGATCCATCACTGCAACAGGCGGCGGCAACGAATCTTTATCCCCATGACGAGATCGTTACCTACAACATGGAGACGGGCTCGTATCATTGCGGTGGCCAGAGTGGCATGGAACTGCCGCTGCCGCCACCGCCACCACCGCCAGCGGTGACCGCCGTCGTCCAGTGTCATCATCCCACGACAACGGTGCCCGTCTCCTCCGCCAACTGCGCCAGTTGCATCAACAACGCCCCATCCTCCGCCTGCAACACGCCGCCCCTTGCGGAGGCCACGCCCCTTCGGCCGCTGTCCAAAAGCAGCGGCGGAGTGGGAGTAGGAGGAGGTGGGGGTGGGGGAGGAGACAGCTCCGCCTATCCCAAATATGACAATATGGGAAGACGGATCACGGCAAGCGGTGGATTGGGCAACTCGACGTTATCGCTGCCCGATGAGAACGAGACGCTCTTCAACGAATCCGAGGAGCAAACGAATCCCGTTGAGGACGACTCCTCATCCTCCGATCATCAGCTGCAGTCGACGGAGCCAGCGCCTGGTGTGGACAAGGGCGGTGGCGAGTTTGTGTCCCTCTAGTATTACGGAACGCAGGTGTAAATAGCGAAACCTGTCGGTCAAAAGATTGTGTAAAAGTAAAGTAAATAAAAATACATGCATATAATAAAAAAGAGAGAGCGAGAGCTGCATTCACTTTGGCAATCCTTATGTTCATATCATGAAAGAGCGAATTCTGGAAAAGTGTATTTAATTAAATAAATTTCCCAACCCTACACAATCTATTGACTGCCGCAGTTCCAGTCTGTAAAGGATTGGAACCGCGATCCAAGAGCAATTTATGCAGAATCAAAATAAACAAATATTCAAATAATTGAGCAAGGATTAATCTTGATTTTAAAAAACACTTTTACATGCATAAGTAGATTAATTAGTCGTATACAACGTACATAGATCCATGGTATCCCAATTCCTAACACACATAGATACAACTCCACTGTCCATAGATACTTTCCACATTCGTTATAAATTGTATATGTAATTTAAATGGACAGTGCAACTTGTCTATATCCTTCGGTAGTTGTCTAATTTGGTAAATGGTAAATGTTTGAAATGCATAGCGTTAACATATTAATACAATTTTAGACCAAAACTATTCTCCATAAGGTGTACAAATCTCAAGAATATTGGATGAATCTTTTTTGTGTTTTTGGTTTGATTTTGATTTTGATTTTAGTGCTAGCTTTCGCATTCATAGCGAAACCTTTGCTCATTGTATAATCCTCCGTAGCCCGTAAATATATATACTTATAGTATTAGAGAAATCCCAAGTATTCTACCTGATATATATTAAATAATCTATTTTCCAAATATACATGCATACATACGAGTATAAACTTATATATATACTTTTTAGCCCAGATGAGGAAATTACTATTTTAGTTATACTCGTAGCTTAATTATTCGAACCCTCTTCGATCAAATTATTATTATCTGTAAATATGTGTGAATAGACGAATATATGTATCGATTCTGATATATATACATAATAAGAATTTTAAAATCAAAATTGTTTTAAAGCCCAGCTCAATATCAAATCGAATGCCACACAACTTTTATCGTGCCAAATATTTTAAAAATATGTTTTTAAATGTTAAATATACATACAAAAACTTACAATTGTTATGCCCTCTGGGATTGCTTTTAATTTCCAACTGCACATTAAGGTCTAGTACATACATACATAACTCTTCCAAAGAAAATGTATCTTTGTTAAGTTGTTGAGAAACATGTTTACTTATTTACATAATCCAGTTTCTTCTTGTGCATTCTGGTTAATGTTTTCCACCTCAGTTCTGTCAATTACCTGCGGCACACGAATTGAAAATAAACATTTATTAAATTATATATATAGAGAGACCGACCAGCTGAATGCAGAATACATAAATTAATAAAAGGCACCTTCAAAATGTAACAACAATAAACAATAAACATGTGGGAAAAACTGGAGATGTGGAAATGTGGAAAAGTGGAAAAGTGCGGTCTGCTGGTTGTTTGATTATTCGGGCATATGAAAATTGTACTAATTATAATAAAATTTGTATAAATATGTATGTGGGTGTAACAAACAAAATTCAGAGTCAGTGTATATCATATATGATATAATGTATAATCGTATACAGTAGATATTTGTATGTACTTGTGTATTACCCCATACTAATTCTAAGCCTACAAATTGCAGCATATGGAAAACTTTTGTGTAGAATGTTTACAACTCGAGCTTGATAATGTAAATTTAAATTATAAATTTATAATATAATAAGTACATAAATCGATTTGCATACCCGTATATATATATGTGCAAATACATACATATTTATATATGTATATGTAAGTATGTGAAGCTAATTGTAATAAATATGCATGCGAATTTACTCGAACTTGCTGCAAACCTATTTGCGATTTGCGACATTTACATCCATAAATATACATATACACACAAATTATAATACGAAAAAAATTAAGAACAAAACCAAATACAAATACAATACACATACATATGCAAGCAAATATTTACACAAGTCAGAGAGACACGCCCACTTTTTGATATTTTGTGGGCTCAAAAGGATTTTTGTTTTTTGATATCTGAAATGCATCGCATAGCATATGAAAGCATATGTAATTAAATTGCACGTTATACGAACAACAACAACAAAAGTAACGACAAGAAAAAAACCAAGAAAAAAAAACTATAAATAAATAAAAAACAATAGAGATAAATGTCAGTAAATAGTAAATTTTTTCCTTCAGATCTCATAGTTCTCCAAAGTTTATACGTATACTTAATGCCTAGATGCTGCACGATAGATTAAGGTCAGTGTATACAAGCAAACAAACCAACATACATATATATACATAGATGACAATTGGAATGCAAATTAGTTAATTTCTATCATTTACAAATATATAACTACATATTAATATGTATATGTATTTCATTTAATGCATAGAACATCTTTATTATTTAACCATTAGTTTGCTTAGGCATGGAACTGAAATTCAGATTTTCGAATAAATAAACACAACAAAAATACTTAATGTGTATGTGCTTTCGTATACAATGTACATACATGAGCTCATTAAGCATTCATAGAGAAACTTAATTAAATAAAACTACCAAATAACTCGTGAGAGCTGCAAAAGCTTTTGTAATTCCTTTTAAATAATTTTGACTAATTAAAAAGTGAAACAAAATGAGAAATGAGAAATGTAAACAGATAAAAATGTTTCTGGAACGCGAACATTTAAACTATGCTTTTCAATTCACTCACACATATTCACAACACTCACACTCACACTCACTCACACACACATATTCATTCACTCGGAGAAGGACAGATGAAATACGCAAAGGCAGCGTTGCGATTGTAACAAATATAATTTTAATTACTGTGCTTAGCTGCTGCCTGCCACATGCCGCATGCTGCATGCCGCACACAAAGGCGGATAGGCACATTGGAAGCCAATGATGTACACACCAAAAAACCTACATTAAGTGAATGCATCCAATTACATAAACAAATGCAAAACATGCTGCACACATGTGAAGGACATGCAAAAAACGAGTACTAGAAAAAATAAGAGAAATTAAAATAGAATTGCAAATGGAAAATGGTAAATGGTAAACGGTAAATGGTCATGGCAAACCTTGTTTCGATGATGTAATACAAATAAATACGAGTAAAAAGTATAAATAATTGTTCAACAAATTTCTTTTTTTCAAGTTTACAAATAGCTGTCGATATTTCGATTGCAAATTCTGAATTCTGAATAGTGTAATATGTGAAATTGCAGTGATGGGTCAAACGAGCCCTGTAATAAGGACAAAGAACGCTCTCATTTATCAAATTGTATATAAAAATTGTTGGTTTTAGTTTAATTTTGACTTTTGCCCCAAAAGAGAAATTCGAATATGCTTCAAATTTTTGTATTTGCAATTTTTATTGAAATAAATTGAACCGAATTTCAAGTATTTACAAGAGACTCACACATGCTGACCATAACTCCTAAAATATCAAATGTAAAATGAATAAATGAAAAATAAAATAAATTTCATAAAATTCACACACACACACACACACACGCACACACTGACAAATTTAATTAGACAAACATCACGAAATATTTGAAGTGACATGAAAATTCCCATACTATACCCGAAATACATGATAATAGCATTATTCTTTGGTATAGATTGTCAAGCTTTACTACACACTATATTAACATAGATGAGATAATAACGAAGAACACAATGAGAAATATAAAACAAAATAAATTGAATGAAAACTAAAAAAAAAGAAAAAGACAACTCAAATGCGTTTTTATTTATTAACTGAAACAAATGGAAGGCTTCTTCATTTAATGGCTGCGCTCACGTCGCGTATACGTAACGTGTTGATTCTGTAAACGCAATGAAATTAAATTATATTTATTGTATAAACATGTCAAACAACGTTAATTATAACGTGCTTTCGTTGACATTTAACCCTATCAATTTGTTTGGGTTTTCCAATTCAATTGAGACTGCAACTGGCAACTGGCGACTTCCTGCCATCATATCCTTGGCATCTGCTAATCATCATAATTTGGCCACCCAAAAAAAGCCAAGAAGGATTTCCTTCGATGCTGTTGCTATCACTTGTTGATCAACAAACTTTCGAGTGGTTGCAACTGTGAACAAATTTCCGTTGCAAGTTTTTCGCTTTCCCTTTTTCATTTTCATTTCCATTTCATTTTTTTCCATTTGCCATTTGGCATTTTCATTTTCATTTTCATTTTAGTTGGCATGTTTGTGCCTTGAATGATGCAACTAAACTCACATTTTGCAGCATTTCCGCGCTTAATCTCCGCCGCTTCCATGTGGCGCTGACGCTGCAGAGACGTCACCTCACAAAATGTTGCAATAATGACTGGAAAGGGGGGGTAGGTAGGGGATAGGCAGGGGTAGGTAGGGGATAGTCAGGGGGTAGTCTAAGGGAAACTGCAACTGGCGTGGTCGTAGTCGTAGTCGTAGAACTGAAAGCGTAATAACATTTTCATCTTAATGCACTCAAAACACATTTAGTCAAAGTTGCTCGCATCTGCCTCACAACGACGTCAGCATCCGGTTGCCGTCGAAGCTGTTCCCGCTGTTCCCGCTGCTGCTGCTGCTGTGGTGACTGCGGCAAAGTCAAACCACCAAGCCAGGCACAGTCAGCACACACCCAGTCTCATGTGGAGTGGGATGGCCATCAATGGCTTTGGCTTTGGCTTTGGCTCTGCTTGACTTGCCTTCATTTGCGAAGGATGCGACGTCAGTGAGCATGTGTAGTCCTCCAGAGATTGGAACGCATTGAGCACGTACCGTTTGCAACCGCATAAAGCCATATCCGCACCCACATCCACGTCCCACCCACATCCCACCCACTTGCACACCATTCCACATCCATTTCTGCAGCTCGGCAGCTGCTTCTTCTGCACTTCTTTTTTCCTTACGTTACGTATGTAACATTCATTTTTGACAAGCATAATTTGCGGTTTGGGGCAGACGCGCCATTGGGATTGGGAATGGGAATCCGAATGGCAAGTTACGTTTATTTACAGTTTTCATGGAGCCATGGCAATTTTCTAATGCAAAAATGATGCACTGCACCCGTTCGGGGCACACCGAGTGCTTGGCGCTTTGTGGTCAGACAGACAGACGGACGGACGGACGGACAGACCGGCAGATTGAATCGTGAATGAGCCGCCAGCCAAGCAGCCAAAAAAATAACATGCACTTAATGCACAACCTGGCGCAGTAACTATGTGTAGACTAGAAGCCAAAAGGCAATGCCATCGCCGTCGTCCTGCCAGCCGCAGTGGCAATGAAAGTTTTTGGAAACCAATATTTGTGCGAAGCCCCGAAGCCTGGGCCAGGAAACCAGAAGCCAACAGGCAACTAGCAACAACAACAGCAACAACAGCCACAACAACAATGACGGGGCAGCTAAAATAAATCTGTTTGCCAAACAGTTATTGCTCTTGTTTCTGTGCTCCGCCCACAGCAGCAGCAGCAGCAGCTCTCGTCCTGCAGCTCTCGCCCTCGTCCTCGTCCTCGTCCTGGCAATGGCAATGGCAATATGTGCGCTCATTTTATGCCTTCACTTGGCAACCGCTCAATAATTGCCAATGCCTTCCCTGAAGTCACTAAAGTGCCCTCTCTCTCTCTCTCACTTACACTCTCTATCTCTATCTCTCTCTATCTCATTCTATTAGGGCTCAGGTGGTGCAAGGATTTCTATAAATTCCAATGCAAGCGATTATGCAAGTTTTCCAGTCTCGAAGCCAGAGGCGAACACAGAATCCACAAGATCTACTAAATGAAATTCAATATGTGTAATAAATGGCATGCGTCTGTCCGTCTGTCCGTCTGTCTCTCCGAGTCCAGCGGCAACCGAGCAAACAAACAAATCTGCTTTAAACTTCGTTCCGTTTCCGTTCTGGCCACTGAGGACACCCCCTATTGCTAGTAGGCAAGTGCTGGGCAATTTATGCCTCCAACGGACCAAAGTCGTCACACCACCAGCCCAATCTCAGTGGCCAGGCCAAGACTTTGCCTATGCTCTCTCTATACCCTGTAATTATGGGCATATTAATATGGCAGCTTGCATATATGTAAATGAAAAATGAAAGATAAGTAAACACCTTTCTATCAACAACTTATGCTAATTTCAAATATTGTTAAAGGAGTTACAAAAACAGAACAATATTCGAGGAAACCAAAATAAGGATGAATAAAGAACGAATTGAATACTAAGAAATTCAATTAAGCTAAACATTCTTATTCTTCATATACAGTAAATTTATTCATTTCATTTTTCATTGCTTTCATTTTTAGATAATTTGCGAGTCTAACCAATTTGTTTAAGAGCAATAGAAAAATCGGATGATTTTAAGTAAAATATTTTTTTGATTAAAGAATTTCCTTATTTTTACCTATGCTACTTTTATTTATAATTATCAGTGGTGCCACAGATATCGCTTTCGCTTGAATTTTACTTACATTTGTATGATGCGGCACTTATTTTACATTCCTCAATTTTGGTTTTCTACTTTTATTTCTAATTACAATATTAATTAGTTGTTTCCCCCAATTTTGGAATCAATAGTAATAATTATGAAAATTCCTATAAATTTCCGAAATAAGTTTAAATTTTCATAGTACAATTTTAATGTGTACAGCGTATCTGTAAGTCGATCACTAGCGACTGGCTAAAACTCACACTTGTTTTTCTCAGTTTCTCTCGGCAAGGCTAAATCAATACGCCCGTGCTTAAAGGTGCATTCCACCGCATACGCATGGATTCGTGGCATGTGGCATGAGGGATGAGGCATGTGGCATGCCCCCTTGCCTGAGCATTGATTAAAGTGCTACGTTTGCAAATTTATGTTCCAAATATTAACCGAATTGCTCCCCGAGGAACACTCCCGCAATAGCTGAACAAAAAAGCAACAAAAAACACAAACAAACAAAGAGGCCAAGCAACTTTTTTAACAGTTTCGGATTTTGGAATACAAATTATGTTAGTAATCTCCATTTATTGACATGTTGCCACCAGTCAACAGCAGGTACACATATGTATGAACATACATATGTATCCATATATATTCATTTATATAGTACATACATACACGTACATATTTTGGCCTAGTGAGAACTGCTTAAGTGAGACCTTTATGCATGGGGTTCAAGTGGGACGACCTTTGTTTCTCCTCGATTTCCCCGAGCAGCAACAGCTTATCACTTATCACTCGCCATGAATACATATATGAAAATGGCTCTTATTTAGTACATTTTACGCTTGAATTACAGTTTTCAAGAATAACTCCAAATTCAGATTTCTTATGATAAAAAATTGATAGCACATTTTTAACATTTCAAACATTTTTATAAAATTTCATTAACATTTTAGCATTCTAAATACAAAAATTAAAAGTGGTTACTTTTAAGAAACGCTTGAGTTACATTTTTTTTTTAAAGGCTTTCCAGTTGGTTCAATTTTAAAACAATAAAATATATTTTCCTTGATCATTTTAGCTCATAAAGATGTTTATACAAAGGTTTTGATTTGTTACAGATCTGACATAGATTTTTATTTATTTATTATTCATTGTTAATAAATTGTTTAATAAATTATTTTAAGTTGAATTACCAAAAAAGTTTTTTATAAGCTTATACATTTTGAAATTTGGAAATTTTAAAATAGTAGTGTTGTCATCCAAAACAGTCAACTATTACATTTTATAGAATACTATTTTTTTTTATCCTACAGAGAAAGAAAAAGCATTTACTACATATACGCAGAGATATGTATTAGAGGTCTGCATGGATGTACTCAAATTGTGAGTCCCATTGAGTGCAATTGAATGGTTCTGAATGAGTTGAATGCAAAGCATACTATGATTGAGTTTATATGTATTTGAGTGAAGTTTTGTTCCAAACGTTCGGCATTCATATGAGATGAGTTCGAATGAACTAAGGTGTAAAAACGATAGGTGACATTGGCATTGTCAAACAAATTCGAATCACTCGAATGTGTTATTTCAGTTTAGCTTTTTTTAACGACTTATGGCAAAAATGGATGGAAAAATTTACGCACAAGATCAAGCCAATAATAAGCATGACTTGGTGGCACATGCATAAAGATTTTTTTCCGCTTTTAGACAAAACAAGTTGCAAAATACTTTCTATACCAGCAAACCGCGAAAAAGTATTTTCAGACGCACGAAATTTTGTAAGTGAAAAAGTGTGATTGTCACCAAACTAGACAACGTTAAAAATAATGTTTCTACATTCAAAAAGGAATTAATCACATACATTTATGTATGTTAATACATATTTTATAGTTATTTTAATTTCTGAGAAATAAATGGATTTTTTTCCTTTTTACGAGGTGCTCATAGTTCATCATATTATTGCAGAACGTTTTTCAAAATAAAATGTTTCTGGTTAATTCGAATGAACTCAAACCAAATTCAACTTCTCTGTCATTCACATTCAGGCCTCTACGTTTGAATGTTAGCCTACTGAGTCTCACACGAGCTCTTCATACAGCCAAAGATTTTTGAGTTCGAATTCATATTCACTCGTTCATTTTGAGTGTGAACGCTTCATTTGTCATTTTGAGTGCATTCATGCAGACCTCTAATATGTATGTATTATTTTAACATAAAAAAACCTCTTTACGAGGTAAAAGTCTAGTAACGAAAACATTTTCATGCCCCAAAACTTCTGATATCCAATTTTGTGACGAATAATATTAAGCTTTACACATAAATTATTTTAAACAAAATTTTGGCACTGTCTCAATTCTTCATACCAAATAAAACTCACTGTTTTGCGCAGTGCTGCTATCGTCACTAGCGCGGACTGCCGTCCGCAGTGATATGTACATATGTACATATTTGCATTCATATAATTATATATCCACGCCGAAGAGTAAAGTGCACCAAACATTCTTTAAAATGAACTTCTTTTTTATCTAATTTATAATATCGAGCCCTATTTGCGACAATAACGTATGCGCCATTTTCCGAAATTTTTTTTTTAATGCAAATGTGTTCATTAATATTAATAGTATCTACACTCAAAATATTAAACTTTAATTGTTTATATTTCCGGAGATATTGGCCTGTCAACTATAACGCTAGCGACATATGACACGAAGAAATCAACTTAACGAAACCTAAAAACCTTTCTCCTGTAAAATTGCGTTTTGGCGCATACGTTATTGTCGCAAATAGGGCTCGATATGTATATTTAGTTTTACTAAATTGTACTTTATTGTTAAATTAAATTAAATAATCATGGTCCACGTTAAGAGAGTCGCCTCACTTCTAAGAGATTCAGCCACTGCTCACAAGCAAGAGAGTGAAAACGGAGCAGAGAGAGAGAGTAAGAAGTGAGCGTAAGCGCCGTCAACATCTGACTGACACGGGCGAAAAACAATTGAGGCGAATTTATTTTCATTCGCTTTGCCGACGCATTGAGATTGGTTTTTTGTGCGGCAAATTGCTGCTAAACGTAAAGCAAAATCGAAAGAATAAATGTAAAAATATTAAAATTTAATAATAATTAATTTGAAATAACAAGGAACCCGCTGCAGCATTTGTTAGCGACAAACTGTGTGACTTCAATTGGCTGTTGGCGGAAACTCTACAAGAATTTGGTAAGGCAAATGATTATCGTTGGGTCTGCACATGGACAGACACAAATACATGCACACATACATATGTGCGTATGTATGTTTGCAGGTACAATTTGTACATAACTATGCATGCCTGTATGCATTGTATGTACGTACTACACATAACAAATGTACATTGTTTTTATCTTGTATACATTTTGCAGTTGCACGTAGCACAACAACAACGCAGTGGCAACCACAACATTAACAACAACAACACGAAAGAGGCGAGCGAGAGAAACGCAAATGGGAGAAAACGCAGTGCACATTTTGTTGGTCTGCTAAGAGCAGCAGAACGAGGCACAAGCGTGAAATCAAAGCGGAAGCTGAAAAAACTATTTTTTACCAAGTGTATTTATGCCGCCCTTTGGCATGTCTAGGCATTGATATCAACGGCCTGGTAAGTAACAAGCACCTATTGCCCATGAAGATCCGCAAAAGCAAAGAGCAAACAAGCAGCGAGTGCAGCACTCGTTAAATATTTTGAGCGAGTTAATTTATTATCTCGCTAAGAGAATTACAATAAATGTACCTATTTTTATTCAAGTTTACTATTCATTTAATTTACTATATATTTAATTACTTGTCATCAGTCAAGCTATCATATTAAGGAATTGTGTGCTTAATTTGCAGACTAGTTGATGCCCCACATGGATAGCAGCGACGACGACGACAGTGCCAAGTCCATACCTCGTCCCATCTATGAAGCCACGTCTGCCATTGACAGTCCTCCGCCGCATCTGTTGTCGGCTGGCAATGACATGGAACCTCTGCCCATCAAGCGCTTGAAATACGTGGTCAGCTCTCCGCCCGGCTCGGCCAATGGCAGCAGCTCCTCCAACTCCAACACATGGCCAGTCTCGGCAGCCACATCTGGTGGCACTGGAGGCCACGCCTCGCTAACAATGAAGCTAACCAAGGTGACGACCACCCCGCAGCATAGTGAACTGAAACCCGGCAACACCTCGACTCCCAAGCCGGACACTAAGACTCGTGTGCCCAGGGAAATCCTTGCGTTGCAGCGATCCCACAACGAGTCCAAGGTGCTCACCGACTACGTCTCCGACAAATCCAAGCTTAAGCGGCGCAAGTCACGGGTAGTCGCTGCTCAGCTCATCAAACAGTCCATGTCCACCACATTGCCGTCAACAACGACAGTGACAACGAATCGAGAAAGCAGTGTGAAGGTGTCGCTGAAGCGGAGCAAGAGCATCCCCGCTCCCGTGTGCGACTCGGATACGGAATGGCATCAGGAGCCGGAGTTGCGCAAGCACAGCAAGAGTAAGACTCAGAAGAAGCGCAACTATTCGGTGACTTACGACGATGTCGGATACGTGGCCGACGAGCTGAGCGCAGGAGAGGAGAGTAACAGCAATCCACCTAGTTGCATAATTAACATGGCGGAGAGATTTCGCTCCCGCAGCAAAACCGTCTCGTTGAGCAGTGAGGAACGCCAGCCACGTCGTGGAAATCTTCGCTCTGAGAACGAGGAATTCGCACGAAAGCACAACGCGTTCCTAGATCGCGTCATCAACGATACGGAGGACGGAACACAATCCCGACAAGCCGAAGCCGACAGCATCCACTGGCGCACTAGCTCGACGGCTGACACAGATCCCAATATCTCCATGTACTCCGACGTCAGTGAGTCCAAGACAATGCTCTCCACTACAAACGCTACCGAGGAGATCGAGCATCGACTCGGACAATTGTGGCGGGCACCGCCTAGGGTATGTTATCGATTAATTTATATCGATTATCTTTAATAATATATATTTGCATTGCAGGAAGGCTGGGATCCGTTTTGTTGGAAGTGCCGAGATTGCGGTAAACTTATGCCCTGCTCCAAATGCCTGCGTTCCTATCACACATTCTGTGTGCGTCCGGCAACCACCAAGTTTGATAGCTCCTGGAAGTGTCCCGAGTGTGTGCTAATCGAAAGCGCCCCCAAGCGGTAACTGATGGCAACTGTCCAAATGACTTGATCTGTAGCTAAACACATTCCATTTACAGGCCACGTCGCAGTGATGTGTCTGTGGAGCTGCTCAGCCAACTCCTCTCTTTTGCTCTTGAGCGTATGAAACTCGTGCGCGGGGTGAGTAAAGTACATCCATATAATAGACATACAGTATCCCGATCTCAATTTTCATTATCTGTTTAGTCTACATTCGTTTGCGCGTTCGTCATTTCAAAAATCACGCGAAATACTTTTGCGCAACAACTACATGTGTATAATCGAACACATGCAATTATCTATAAATGTACGTATGTACATGTCTTCAGTTGGCGCTCTCTTCCACCTACTTACGTAGTCACATACATACATGCTGCTTCGGCTGGTCCGCTTTCTCATTCTCTCGCGCACTCAGCCGATGACGATGACGTTGTCGTATAGACACCTGAAAATGTCTCGTTCTCGCTGGTTTTGCTGCGTTTTACTTGCGACTCCCTCGCATCTTCGCTGCTCCCACTTGTTACGAATATTCATTACGAGATGAACTTATGTAAATACTCAATTATAATACGAAATGTATATGAAGACTACAATGGTTATAGAATTAGCTAGACTCCATACGTACGTATTGATGTGCACTTTATTGAATTGAATTGTGTTCAGTTGGCTTACTTATCAGCACATTTATAGCTAAAACGATTGAGATGAAGGAAACTCGCAGAGAAATTTCCAAATTGTTTCCTACATATTCATACTTTCACACAAAGAATGCCACAGAAATAATGATAACAACTTATGTACATATACATACATATTTAATTTTCTCTTACTTTGTGTTTCTTTACATTTTCACACATCTTAATGGAGGCTTGAGATATTATTTGGGGCATTTGTTTTCTAGTCGTGAATGGGCACAATATTATGCTCGAACATGAAACAGACTCTCTCTCTATCTATCTATCTGTCTGTCTGTCTGGCTGTGGTTAGCCGAGAAACCCATAAAGAATCTAATTAATGCCAGTTTTCCGTTTCGTCCGTTAAATATGCTTAAAATGTGCGAGGAATTAATTAATTAATTTAATGTTACTGCTGTCGGCAACTAGCAATAAGCGTTAAAAACAATTACAAAGTCCAAACCACAGGCAAATGGACAAGCGATATATATGTACAAACATACTTACATATAAAAATGCCTTGCATGCTTACACAGACATAAACATTCATTCATCAATGCATATACATTTGTACAATATGTTGTACATGCAAGTTGATATGTTCAAATTGGAATGGCAACAGGAAGAAAGACCACGCAAAATAGAAAGGAAGAAGAAGCAGTCAAACAAACAGAAAATAATTCAGCAACAGCAGCCACACACACACACACAGCAGCAGCAGAGATGGTGGTGGCAGTGGATTGACGACGTCAATGGCGCAATTTTTATTTGCCTGGCATTGCCGCCTCTGCTTCGTGCGCTCTGTAATTTGAGGTTAGACACGTCCACACTCAGAGACACTTAGGTGTGAGGAGTACATACTGGCATTTGGCTGCTCCTCTCCTTGTTGTTGTTGTTGTTGCTGTTGCTGCTGGCACTGCTAGTGCTTAGTATTTACCGCTCTTTGCTGCGACGTATCTGCCATTGTTGTTGTGCTTGCCAAACTTGTTTGTTTACTATAGAATTCGCACGACTCTCTTCGCCGTGCTCTTTAACGGCGAATTGGTGCCCAGTGCCCAGCTGCTTAACCAACAACTCATGTGATTGTCGCTCTCTTTTTTTATGATTCAGGTTTACAAACTGCGTGCACCACAGGAAGTGCTGCCGGAAAGCTGCAGCAAATACTTTGTGAATCCGGTGAGCTTTGAAAGTTTGTCGGAGCGTATCAAGAATCGCGCCTTTCACAGCGCAGATGAGTTCCTCAGCGAGGTTAAGTGGATGCAGCACAATGCTCTCATCTTGGACAGTGGTGGTAAGTCGATGGAATCTTTATCATCAGATTATCCCCAATTTAATGGTTTGTTTCTCCCAAAGATGTCAAGGTAGAGCAAGCCTCCAAGGCGGTGGTGAAAGTCTGTCGCCAGGAGGCCAACGAGATCGAGACGTGTGCCGAGTGTTATTTGAATGCCAACTCCAGCGATGAATGGTTTGTCAAGGTCTGCACGCATCCTCATTTGCTGCTTTGGGCCAAGTTGAAAGGCTTCCCCTATTGGCCCGCCAAGGCCATGGGCTCTGGTCCCAATGCTGTGGTTAACGTTCGATTCTTTGGCAAGCACGATCGCGCCAATGTTCCAGTCAAGGATTGCTTTTTATACTGTGCACAAGATCCCAATACGCAAACCAGCCGGCGATCCGCACGAGATTTGGCGGAGTGTATACGTGAGGTGGAAGTGCATATTGAGCATATCAGGACCAAGATTGGCAGCTTCAACTATGCGCCGTATCGTAAACCCTACGATCCTCTGGAGGAGCAACAACAGCTGGAAGAAATGATGCCTGGCGTCAATGATATGATTAACAGACATTTGGAACCTGCCAACAAGACGCCATTACAGTTCCTCATACGGAAGACCGCAGGCGATAAGCTCTCCATTGTGAAGAAGACCAAGGCAACCGAGTCGGGCAACGAATCCGACCAGTCAGGCAGTCCCATTAAGAAACCCGCCCAGGAAACTGAATCACCTCCGCCGCCGCCAACCACAGACCCACCAAAGCCGAAAAGCAGCAACTACGAGGTTATACCCAGAGCAGGAGACGCGCTGAGGGAATCTCGCGGTTGCACTGTGGTCTTAAAACGCAAATCCTTGGAGTCCTGCAAGACGTCTATCAAGTCAGCACCAGAGGCTGCGTCGTCTATCAAGCGCAAACATTCCCAGAGCGATGCCAGCAGCGAGACGAGCCAACAGGGCACGGGATCGGAGCACAAGCGTCGAACGAAGCATGCGCGGAAGCAATTGCAGGAATCGACAGAGATGCCGCAACCAGAAACAGCTGCAGTATCAGGTCAACCTGAGGAAGATTCAACTGAAGGGCTCAAGATCCAGACGGATCAGGGAACTGCTGACCATGTTCTGGCTGAGACCAATCCATCTGTGGTTTCGGTTGTGGAGCTGGTGAGAAGACGTCAAGGCGTTACCATAACGAAGATTCCCCGAGAACAACAACAAACGGCAACAGCAGCAGCAGCTGCTCCGGCTCCAGGAGTATCGAAACCAAGTGACTGCAATCCCATTGAAGCCACAATCAATGAAACTGTGGCTAAGCAGCGGGCCGTGGAGCGACAGCAGCAGCAGCTAATCAGCAAGGTGGTGCCCTTTGTGGAGATCAAGAAGGAGGTGCTGTCCGAGCCGGAGGAGAGCGAGGAACTGCCTCCAGCAACAGAGTTGCCAGCAGGAGAGGAACTGCAGCATCAGCTTCAGGAGCAGTCTGAAGCGGAAGCCACAGCAGCTATTGAAACCACTGCATCCGCAACTGTAGCACCACCAGAGCCAGTCCAATCAGTTTCACCTGCACCTTCGCTTCCACCTCCACCTGCAATAGCTCCAGCTGACATTCAGATAAAGGAGGAAGTTGTTAGCGAGGAGGAAATGGAAACAGAGACAGAGTCAGGGTTCCCAAGGAGAAATCCGCCAGAGACAACTCCCATGCCACCACCACCATTGCCCAACCGAACAGATACACATCCTAATGTTGTCGCATCTCATCCTGCTCCAACCAACGTTTCACAAGTCGGCGACTCCTTTGTCCGCTTTGTGGGAGACACAACCATCCAGAGGGTGAGCCAAAAACAGGCAACGAGATTGCCAGAGACAACGACGAAGCGCTGCCCCATGAGGGGCGTGCCACATGGCCCGTTGCCAGCAGCTGCTCTTTCGCCCACACATCCGCACTCATCATCCTCCGCCCCGCCTTCACCATCGCCATCGCCCTCCCCGAAGGCGGCCAATAGCTGCTCCAACAGCCGGACAACACCACAAGCATCGTCCAAGGCACAATCCCAGAAATCGCCAGTGGCTCAACAGCTGCGTGTGAAGAGCGACAAATCATTGGGATCGGACACGTCTCCTCCGCCACCGCTTCCGCCGACGCCGACATCAAGTCTGCTAAAGTCCAACATGGTGGTGATACCGATGGATCCACGCAACACGAATGGCGGCAATGGAGGCAGTAGCAACAACATCAGCGTCGGCAACAGCAGCAATCTCGGCAGTTCCAACCTCATGGCGATTCCCGTGCCGCCCCTGAGGGCAGTGTCCAAGAATACGCTGCAAACAGCGACTGGTCACACTTCGATCACAGCTGTTCCATTGCCTGCACCTGCATTCTCCAACAGCACCTTGCCGCCTCCGCCTCTGGCCGGGCTCACATCTCCGGCTATGGCAACGGGAACGTCAACTTCGAGGCCAGCAGTCAACACGGAGCCTGGTGGATTACTGGCCAATGCTCTGAATGGTTTGCCAAGTGATACTCTGGTCAGTGAGACAACCGTGAGTGAACCCATTACGCCAGGCGTGGCCACGACTCTGAGTGAGCTGATGTTGCGCTCTGGACCTCCGAAGTTGACGGCACGTCCGTGTGGTCCACTGCATTCGGATGGATCCAGCATCTATCCGTCACAGGCTGGACCACTCTCAATGCGCTTAAAGGACAATGCGCATAAGGTGAGTTTGTGAACGGCTTTCGTTTCATAAGATTACTCATGATATTCATTGCATTGTACAGATTACGGACTACTTCATCTCCGTCATTGAGGACACGTTGAGCGATCTAGCGGGTGGAGACAACAGTGTGATGCAGGCTCGCATCGCCGGCCTGACGCTGGAGAACGAGCGCATCAAGCAGCATTATGAGCGTCAGCTGACGGACATGCAACGCTCCACGGATCTGATGATTGCCGAGATGCGCAAGACCATGGAGCAGGAGAACAAGCGGGTCATCAGCGAGCTGCGGCAGCACAGCACGCTGGAGAGGATGCGGGCTGTGGAGGATGCCAAGAAGAAGCAATGGTGCGCCAATTGCATGCGTGAGGCGCAACTCTATTGCTGCTGGAACACCTCGTACTGCGACTATCCCTGCCAGCAGATGCACTGGCAGCGCCACTCGGCCAGTTGCGGTCAAGCTGCCACGCTGCAAGCTCAGTCGCAAGCACAGGCACCAGGATCTGCTCCTGCGCCTGGACCACACCAACAATCCCAACCACAACCAGTGCAGACAATGCATGTGGAGTCAACGCGAGGCAACGCCAAACAAAAGACTGGGCCAAACAACAACACCTCAAGTCCTGGCCAGCAACTGAACAGGGTACAGGCAGTAACTGCCGCAGTTGCTGGTGGCAACAAAAAGTGGACTCATCAGTCGATGATCTCGATGGTGAATCAATCTCCACCCGCCACCGAGGTGCTCAAGTTGCCCAACAACACGTTTCTGCGTCCCGTTTCGTTGCCATCAACAGCGCCTTCAACAAGTAACAGCAACAACAACAGCAACATTGGCACACCTGTCACTCTGATAGCGCCTTCATCCTCCACACAACACCTGGGCAACACCATCCTGCCCGGACAACGCAACAATCTGAGCTACGGGGGCAAGCAGACACAGCCCATTGCCGTGCAACGTTACAACATACCCGTGAGTTAAAATCAACTTTAACTTAAATACAAATTCAATTGACAAACTTCAATTATAGTTGCCCATCACAGTCAGCAGCAACAATGCTGGTTCCTTTGGCCTAATATCGGAGCAGCATCAGAAGCAGGTGGCAAAGACAACAACGGGTCGCAACTCTCAAAAGAACAACAGCAATCGAGGGCGCAATCAGGCCAACAATCAAATGAACAACAACAACATGCGTCACAATCAACTCAATCACGTTTTCCAGCAGTGAGTTTGTTTCCCTTTAAAGCAAACAAGTGCATAAATTAAAAGATACAATATTCTTGCAGATAAAGTTCCTGGCTCTCTTCTCAGATATTGCGCAACTGTATAAAAGTTTAAGGAAATAATATCTATCATAGATTCTTCGGTTCTTAAACATAGCATGTAAACTCATAAATTAAGTCAACCCATAAGATGGACTTACAAATATGACTAATTTTAAAGAGTATGTACTTTTAGTTCTAAATAGACTGTAAGCTCTTAGTTAGACTTTTAGTTGAAGCATATATTCATTAATTGTATATACACGCATCGATCCTTGAATTATTTTACCTAATTATATACGTATCTAAGGAACTGCTCTAAGCTGTACAATATGATGAAGACCTATTTCAACGATCATTGAAACAATAAAGCTAAATACAACTTTTAAATGTATTTATTATCTCCACCAAAATAACAAACCCAACAATTGCACATTTATTTGTGCAGACTTCAATCGATATCCAATTTCTTAAAATTACCCTCGATGCCAAACAAATCCGAGGCATTCTTTGGTTTGCCAGGTCGTAGTTTCTCATTCACCTGATGTCGCGTCTCGAACTCGAGCATTTGCTTGCGATTGTCCACTAATTTCTTATAGTAAGGTTCTAAGAAAAACGGAAATTCTTTTAAGTAAAATAAATGACAATATTTTTTGTCTCAGTTTACCTTTGAGCACATTGGTATCTTCAAGTGGACCACCATACTCCTTGGGCAGCATCTCCTGCGGCACAAATTTATAGAACTCGTTAATGTCGCTGTGCAAATACAGGATGCTGGTGAGTTCCTTCTTCATGAAAGGATTCATCAGCGCCAGAATCTTGTCCATAAAGGGCACAATGTTGATGAAGTGAAAGCCAACAAGTCGAATAGCAGCCGCTTCCTAAATGAAAACGGTTAATTAAATTTAGTAAATAATTAAACCTTTTTCTCTTACCTGCAGATAGAAAAGGAACTTCTTCATTTGCAGCAATCCGATGCGAGCCACGTGACCCAAGGAGCACCCCTTGAGATCAATAACAATCACATGGCCCGGCTGGATGCCATCCTCGTACATCCAAAAATCGAATATCATGCAGTAGCTATAAATGCGAAAGATACAACTTTTAGAACTGATAAAAATAGAAATCTTAACACACTTTGTTAATTAACTCTCGGAAATGAGTTTTGCCATTCCATCATTATTGCTACTAACTTAGTTAATTGATAATCATTAAGCTGAAAATAGTTGTGTATCTGTATCTGTATCTGTGTGTATGTATCTGTATCTGTATCTGGACATGGCAAGCATTACGATGCGTGTTTCGTAGTTGCACTGACGTTTTCACTGACACGTAACCTTAGACAGTTTGATCTTTTAATCCCTCGTTTGCAACTTTGTTCCCTCCAGCTGTCATAATTACTGGACTTGTAAGGTGCACGTAACCCATTAGTAGTTATTAGTACTCATACTGCCACTCAAACTAACTACATTTATTAAACGTTTGTTGTGAATTGTGCTTGTTATACCCTTGCTAAATTTATTATAATTCTGTTTCGAAATGTGCCAAATAATAATGCAAGAGTATCAAATCTTCGGCATGCCGAATATTATTTTATTTCTTATTTAAATATCAATAACAGTTGACTGATTAATTTAATGCTAATGACATCAGCAACTGGATCTAAATACCAAGCATTAATGAAACCTGTTCCAATTTTTGAGTTCATATTTTAAAAGAAAAAAAAAATATTTTGCTGCCCAGAAACAAGGGCAAAAGCGAAATGTTTGTAACAATATATTCTATAAAAAATATAAAATCCTGGGCAACCTGTATGTATATTAGAGTGGGTCAATTTGTATGGAGCAAAAATAAATTTTTTTCGATTTCAAGCGGTTGTCAAAATCGTAATCTACGACGAATTCTAAGAAGATTTGCCCAAGAAACCATGGGTCTAAAGTCAAAATCGAGCTTCCGACTTTTAGCGTGAAATATGGGAAATCGTATGAAAAGTCAAAAATTATCATAATTTCTCGTTAAAAATCGGAAGCTCGATTTTGACTTTAGACCCATGGTTTCTTGGGCAAATCTTCTTAGAATTCGTCGTAGATTACGATTTTGACAACCGCTTGAAATCGAAAAAATTGACCCACTCTAATGTATATATATACGAATTTTTAATGTTTCTATTTTGTACTGACCAATTTGAAGGACAATTTTTGAAAATAAGTATAAGAAAGCGTCACTTAGCATGTTTTCCTGGAGATTCTGATAGATTTCAACATTTAAAAAAAAAGGGGTTTTTCTTATTCAGACAGATAGTTTTTGTAGAATCTGTATTCAATGTGTTCAAAAATCTTTTCAAAGTCGGGAATATTAATGATCAATATATTAATATAAATTTTGTTTGTCTTACAGTTTCATGCAGTCGGCATAGTTGAAATTGGAGGCAGTTAGATCCGCCAGTTTGCCCATAATAACACGGTATCCTTCTGGCGTGGCACCGGGCAGAGGCACAACCGATCTGCAGATATTTCACAAATAAAGATACAATAGAGAACTGCAAACACTTGGACACTTTAAACTTACACCGTTTTCATGGCGCGCTTCAAGTCATTGGACTCGATGTCCAGGTTCACAAAGAAGTCGTCGAGATGGGTGCGTGCCGTGAGATTCGTGTCGAGGACCTGCTTGGCCACCTCCATGCTGTACTTGCAGGCGTAGAAGAAGTGCAGAGCCTCGCCCTCCGAGAAGTGGGCGGAGATGTGGGGCTGGGCGTGTATCCAGTCCACAAACTTCTGCACCTCGGCACGCTTGATCTCCGGAAAGCGAGCATATTGCGCATCCAAGTCAGCTTCCTTCATTTCCTCAACTGATTTATGGGCAACTCACACAAAAATATACTGTACTTTAAGATACTTTTTAGTTTTTTGGCGAGTGCTGTTTAAAACGCGTTTCCCGCTAACGGCGGTCGACTCTCGAATGAAATTGAAATTGAAATTGAAGCTGTTTTGCTTTCGCAAGTGAAACTGGTTGCCTGTTCCCCCCAACTCCCAACTCCCCTCTCCACCTCATCTCTGCCAACTCCTCAACTCTGGCAATTTCGGTGACTGTTGTTATCTTGTTGTTGTTGTTGCTGCTGCTTGGGATCGAGGAAAACTGCAACTGGCTTTCGTCAGTTGTTCGCTCGCTCATTTCACTTCCATCTTGCACTTGCGTGAAAATTCAAGTTTTTCCGTTTTTCCAATTTCAAACGATCATAATATATTTTTTTGTGTTGTGTAATATGTGATACACGAAGTGATTGGGCGGTCGGCAGTACCGAGAGTACCGAGAGCGAAAATGCTGTTATTATATTTTGTATTTGTATACCCTGTAACGCGGGTATACTCAGTTTGTGCAAAGTATACAACAGGCAGATGAGGAGGTGACAGACCCAATAGAGTGTATACATTTTGAATGATTTGTCTGAGCTAAAAGCACCAAATTTGGTTTATTTCAAACAGGGTGTCTCGCAGTCGAGCACCATCGACTAAAGCTCTCTTACTTGTTTTATTATGGCCTATTAAAAAACCTCATGGCATGTGCTCAGTTTGGCCCTGGAGCTCTCAATCGACTTTATTTTGAACGCAACGCCTCACTGAATAATATAATACTCCCCCGGGAGTTATTTGTTGTTATCCAATCGTATCGAATTCTATTACGTATGTTTAATATATTTTAGAGTTATTACTTTCAGGCTCCACATATTTTTTGGGAAATATCAACTCATACCAAATACATATTCAATGGATTTTACTTCGAATTTCCGCTCAATTTTATCACAATAAAAGTAAATCAAACAGGAAATTTTTATTTTTTACAAAACGTAAATAGTTGTTAAGTTTATAGAAACGTATATCAATTATTTTTGCGGATTAGAAAATAGGCATGGAAATGGCATGGCAAAAGGACATAACCAATTTCCAGAAAAAAACTAAGTAATGTTTTTAAAAGAGAATTCTAATACTACAAAGTTATGCGAAAATATGAAATACATATGAAATAATATGAAAAGGGAATGAAAAATCTCCAGAAAAGCTAAGTAATGTATTTAGATGAGAATCCTAATACTGCCAAGTTCTGCACGATTATAAAATTATGTTCTTAGCAACAAAAAGTCAGAATGAAGCTGTGTAAATTAAATTGACCAATTGAACAATAATTGTGTTTAATTTTCTGCAAGCACTCTGATCTTTGATGAACTCTATTATTATAAATAGAGTTCTTGAAGTTGTAAGTTGTAGTTTATTTTATTTAAATAAAATATGTTATCCATTCACTTATTAATAGTGAAATTTTGTGGGGCTGATCCAAAGCCGAACCCATTTCTTGACTACTTTCAGAGAGATTCCTAGTTACGCGAATGGCGGCCTCATTCTCTAGCCAGACTTTTGACATTTTGCCAGCAGAATGAAGTGCAGAAGTGGCAGCAACAGGCAATGCCACAGCCAAGTGGACAGCTCGACGGGTACTCGACTCGGCATTAGATTTAGCTTTAGTTTTAGCCTCAGCTTCAGCTTCGGCTTTAACTACAGCTACCACAGGCTGGGCCTCTGCTGTTGAACCTGTCTCTGCCTCCGTCTCTGCCTCAGTCTCTGCCTCCGTCTCTGCCTCTGCCTCTGCCTCCGTCTCTGCCACTGTCTGAGTCTACAGCTGTGTCTAACGTCATGTCTGTGTGCCACTTTGGCGTGTCTGAAATTCCAACGGATTACAAGTTGTGCGCAAAGAGCAAACGGCATTTGTTGCCCATATGTTAGTAGCAACTACAACAACAACAACAACATCCAAGCAACCTGCAACCAGTTTTGGCATCCGATGAGGGGCCTTGCAATTCTGGGATCGCTGTCGCACAGGTGTCGCGGTGTCAGACTCCGATGTAAGTATGTATGTAGGTGCCGAGCCGAAAATTAATTACCACACTTGCCCCAAAGACGACGCTGCCACACATTTGGGTGACTCGCAGCGTCGCAGCGACTCGTGATTCGTGATTCGTGACTCGTGACTCGTGACTTGGGACTTGTGACTAGAGGTGGGCACGGGCCGGGCCGGGCTTCGTGTCCCGCGGGCCTCTTCAAAAAATCACCGGGCTTCGTGCATGAAAATCGGAAACGGGCTTTTTTTCGTTCGGGCCCGGGCCTAAGTATAAAGCCCGAAGCCCGGTAGGCCCGAAAAGTCACGATTTAACACATACTTTTCAAATCGCTGATAACCAAATTTCTGTAACAAAATTTCTTATGCTACGCAAAAAAAAGAGCAAAGAAAAAGTTAAAGACTCTGCTTGCAAAAAAGGCTCAAAAATAAAATTTGAATCTTGAAAAAAAAAAGAAATAATAATTTAAAAAAAAATTTGTTATTTAGTTGTATCGGGCCGGGCTCGGGCCGGGCCGGGCCTCTTCAAATTTGACCGGGCTCGGGCCGGGCCGGGCCTCTTAAAAATTTGACCGGGCCGGGCCTGGACCGGGCCTGAGAGATTTATTTCGGGCCCGGGCCGGGCCGGGCCTTAAGAGGGAGGCCCGTGCCCATCTCTACTTGTGACTGACATGAGTCACTTTTGCTGACCCCAAAAAAAAATCAATGCAATTGCCAGGAATTCCATGGCTCGCATGTGCGATGACAACATCATTGGCCATTGTGCAACGTGCCGCGTTTCATGTTGCCGTCACGCAGCGAATCCTACACGCACATGAAAGTATAAAGGGTCTATTAAATTGGTCAGAAGGAGAACAAAATAATTAAAGGATAAGCCAAATGATCTAAGCATAGAGATGGTAAGAGCTAGAAGAGCCAAGTTAATTTTCAAGCTTAAGCTAATTTATTTTCTAAAGATTTGAAAATGAAAATAATGGTTCCAGGAAACACCAACCGAAAGTATGTTATAAAGAATATTGTTTTTCCGACAGATCATTCTTTTAGAATCTGATTTTTTCTTAAGCTCATAACAAGAGTTAAATAAGAATTTTAAATGTTTTTAAATTGGCTTTTCGTAGTCGAGTATTATTATACTTTTTCACTGCCTGTGTGTTTTTGTGATTCAAATCTACCCCAAATAGAGGAAGAGTATTAGGGCCTCTTAAAGCCTAAGCACAGGGTATCTCATAGTCAAGCACTCTCTAAAGTCTTCAGCCTTCTTACTTGTTGGGCCTGGCTTTTTGGCTCTTTGAGCGCACGCCGTTGTCCTCCTTTTGGGCCGGGCTAAGACCCCTACCCCACCCCTCACCCGCATCTTCCCATCACCCGCATGTTGTTCTTGCAAAATTGCTTATCCGCTATTGCAGTTGTTGTTGTTGTTGCTGTTGTTGTTGCCATTTTTCACGCATTTGACTGCATTACTTAACCTCAATTTGACTGGGCATCGAACGTGCATCGCGTTGCCTCCTCCCCTCTTGTTCTTGTTGTTGCTGCTGTTGTTGTTGCCATTTCCGTTGTATGCCCCAAACAACTCCGTGACACTGGCGACAAATGAAGTTGTCGCCTTTGCCTCGCCTCACTTTGCATATGTATGCCCCTTAACACCCTCCTCCCTCCCCTCCCCTCCTCCTTCTTTATGCCATTTACTGAATCTGGTTTCTCCCTTCTCCCCTTTCCCTTCTCTCGTCTCTCGTCTTTTCAATTGCGGATCCTGCTCCGTCCGCTGTCCATTTCAATTGGCATCGCGACCTGTCTCTGACTCATTTGTATGGGTTGCCCTACGTGTTGTGCCACTAACAATGGGTCCGCTGCTCCACTCTGGTCACTCCCTTCCCCCCTTGCCGCCTTCCCCTTTGCCTTTAACTGAACACCGTGTTGATTGTTGCCTTTGCCTTTGCCACGCGCTTGCCGCTCGTCCGGCTTACAAAAGAAAAAAAAGCTTCAATTCTGATGCCCATTTCGATTGGGATTGCCGCTTACCACAGCACCATACAACACCCCACCACCCCACCACCATACCCCGCACCACCAACTTGTGCTTCAGCTTCTATCCATAGAGAAACTCGTTTTGCGCATGCGCGCCACATTTCGAGACTTTTTCTGTTATTTTAGCGGTTTTTGTTTTGATTTCTGATTGCCGTTCGAACGAACGTCTTTTTTTATGTGTTGTCGCCTTGCCACTTGCCACTGGCCATAGTTGCAGTTGTTGTTGTCGCTGTTGTTGGTGGCTGTTGCTGCTGCTGCTGCCACTATTCGCTTTTATTTACGGTGGCAAGTGCCGCTTGACAAATTGATTTTGATTTGTTGCCTTTTTATTTGATTTCAGCTTTACTTTTATTTTTTCTTTTATTTTTGCTCAATTATTGTGTCATTTCCTTTATGTAGTTTTTATCAGCACATCAAATTGATAAGCGGATAGAAGCTAATTTAACTTTTGGTTTAAATAAAAAAGGATAATCAAATCTTAAGTAAATTACATATTTACAAAAGACGCTTTCTTAAACTCTGATTAATTCCTTTTGAAAATAATTTCGATTATTTAAATAATTATCGAATATTATTACTTTTTAATTATATTTACCATATAATAAATTACATACAAATAAAATACACATAAATGAATAACTTCAAAATAGAATATAAAAGTAATATTTGTAAGATATTAAATAAACTTACAACTTTATATTCATATTACTAATCATTTTAAATACATCGAAAGAATCTGCTTAAAAATTAAAATTAAAAAAAAAATAATTTATCCAACTAAAAAGCAAGTTATAGACATAATATAATATTTACTTAATTGTTCTATAAATAATACAATAGCAACTGTTTATTATGTAATTTATTACAATCCTTGCATAATTAATTAATATTAAATAATAAAATAATCGTAGATATTCAGTTATTGTCGTTTGAAATTAAAGCAATCAACGTTTAGTTTTAATGCCATGCCGCAAAAGCGGAAATTGGCCACTAAACACACCTGAAAGAAAGAGCAACAACAACAAAAACAACAGTAACAACAACACAAATGGTCAATTATATACAATATATTTAGAGAGTTGCCAACAGAGGCAATCAAATTAGGAAGCAAACAAAGTTGCATTGCCTCAACACGATCAACAGTTAAAGTTAAATACTTTAGCATAGGGGTAAAGCCCCATTAACAAAACAAAGTACAACAACAACAACAATAGCTGGAAGAAGACAAAGTAATAATAAAAAACAAAGCTAGTGTATTACACGGTCATTGGCATCCTGTTTCATGCAAGAACAGGCAACAGGATGCTCAGGAAATTAATGCCAAACACTCAAAATGTGCGTCGAGGGTTCGGGAGGATCGCTCGGATCGCTCGGGAATAACAAAAGCAACAATCGTTACTTAGATTGCCAATAAAATTCACAGCAAACACAGCTGATCGACTTGAATATACCTGCACCTAAATTTAATTTTAAATATGTACATGAATTAATAAAACTTTCTAAATTTCGTTTCGAAAGTTGTAAGATGTTTTTTTTACCAAGTACGATTTTTTGACAATTTTTTGGGAAAAATTAACTATTAAAACATTCACATATTTGTGAGAAATTTCCAAAACAAGTCAAAAAGAGAGTAACCCTAAAAGTATACAATAGTAACTGAATACGTGGGAGTATTTAAAGCAGATTATTATAGCCCAAAATCGAAAAAGTAGATAAAAATGGAGAATATTCCCAAAGAATTCTTTAAATTTAATATAAATCCAATTTCAATTCTACTTAAAGTGGATATGATTTGCAAAGATAGTCTAATATACCCCATTTATACTGTCGGTTCAGGTATAAAAAGTAAATCAACAAAAGCCCAGCCGAGTCGACTGTGACGTACCGGGAATGTGAATTGCAGGCAGAGTCAGCAACAGAGACAGGAATAGGGACAGGGACAGAGACTGGGACAGACAATGAGCTGACGGGGAGAGGAGAGTGTGTGAGTGATAAAGCGGCCTTTTAGGGGAACGTCAGAGGATCACAAAGAAGAAGAGGCAAAAAGCATTAACGCATTTTGAAATAATTGTTTGCCAGCGTCAAGCAGGACGAAAGTCGAAGTCGAAGTCAAAGTCACAACCAAAAGTCGATTGAGGGTTGCTCGGTGGTGGAAGAAGGGGAAAAGGGGGAAGAGAGGAAGGCAGCGTTTTTGTTTGGGCTCAGTCGTGCGTCGCCACAGTCCTTGAGCCAGACACGAACACAGTGAACAGTGAACAGTGAATACACCTGATGATGACTCCCGACACCTGAGTCACAAAAAAGAAGGCAACGAACCTCGGCACACGAAACGAGACGAGACGAGTCGAAACGAGACGAACGTTAAAAATGATAATTAGATGGTCTAGCAACCCTCGAAAATAGGAGTAGTAACAGGTAAAAGAGGAATCTCTCTCTCTCTCTCTCACTCTGCTTATGGTGGTGGAATCACAGTGATCGCATGTGTTAGTGTGTGTGTGAGTATGTTTGAGTGTGAAGTGATCGTTTGAATATTTAAATGTTGTCGTCGTCTTCGTTGGGGTGGATAGACATGTCCCTAGCTTACCCTGTACTCGTAGTTTACCCTCTGATAGCAACAGGAAGAGTAGGAAGAGCAGGAAGAGCAAGTGGCAAGTCCTCGGCGGGGATTCGCTTCAGCAGATTGCAACCGTTGCACTAATTAATGCCAACATTCAGCATTCCTATCTACATACATAATTATTAATTCAATATTTCCCTTCGCTGCCTCGAAAAGGAAAGGAAACAAACACTTGACATGATCAAAACGAAACCAAGTGCATCAGGATGCGCCACAGAACTGAAAGTCAAGCCAAAAAGCAGGGGCTGCAGATCTCATTCCATCACAACACAACACAACACAACACAACAAGTCAACTCAATTCAGGGCGGTGCAGTGTGGTGCAGTGTGGTGTGGTTGCTTGGCAATTACGAGCTCATTGCCGGATGGTGAAATTATATTGCACCAAATGGGAGCAGAAGAGAAAGCATTAAGGAAACAAACAACAACAACAGGAACAACAACAACAGAGTGATTTAAGTGGCGCACAGTCAGGAGCCAAATGTGTTGAAGGCACCGAGTGAGTGAGTGGCATGCATAAACGGGAGCTCCAAGGAAGCACACAATTGATACACTCACAATGACAACAACGTACATATATACATATATAAGAGTATACATACATATAAGAGTGTACATATATACATATGTATGTACTTGCATGCACATTTAAATAAAAGACCTGAAATTATGCACTTGATAAATGACAGGCAATTAACAGAGGTTCATAATGGAATAATAACTGACTGAATATCGCCATCAATTCACTTTCTTTATTAAAGAAAGGATCTAATGACTGTATTAACCAGAAAAAGGTATCCAGTTTAAACAACAAGCAAACTAAAGACCACAACTACAACTAAATCCTCACCCTATCCTCTTGTCCTTCTGCGAATAATTTGACATTTGTATGTACTTTAGAGGTTTAACAACTTCTGAATATAAGCCAAGCTAATTAGAAATACAACTTTAAATAATTCTTTCTATTTTATTTTAAATCAAAATAATTATTCGAATAATGATAAATTTAATATGAGATTTATGTATTTATATATTTATTTAATGTCAACTAAATACAGTTGACCAAAAATGAAAGCAAAATTAAAGTAAAAAATTAAGTAATATCAAAATTATGGTAAAATTTAGTAAATATAAACATTAATTATTAACTGAAAGAATAGAGAGAGACTGGCATCAAATGTGTCACACATTGATTAAAATTAATTGTTTATTACATTAAATTTAAAGTTTTTGTTAGATTTTAAATTATAAAATACTTTAATTGTACTGAAATTTGTATTCTACTTGTGGATAATGTGGGGAATTTTTCGGTAGCAAAAAATTATATTTGGATATAACCATTGAATAAAAAATTACAAATAAATATAATAAATATATTTTTAGGAGTTCAGATCGCAAATCAGAAATATATATTTGATATCATTAAGCATAAAATATAAATTGTATCCAACAAAATATATTCAAATATCTTATGCAAATCATAATTGAAGATTAGGGTGTCCCTTATTTGGTCAAAGTCAATATTTTTAAACGCATACGGGCTAGTTTTGTTCATTAGGTCCTAAAGGACTCAGAAATAAATTTTCACCTCAATCGGAGTATGATAACCCGTGCCGACTTGGATCGGAAAATTTAAAAATTATATAGGAAAAAAAAAAAAATTTTAATTTTTTTAATTTTTTATTTTTTTATTTTGTTCATTTGGTCCTAAAGAACTCAAAACCAAGTTTTCACCTTAATCGGAGTACGATAACCCATTCAAATTTGCATCAAAAAATAAAAAAACAGTGTTTAACACTGATTATACATTTTTCGATGATTTTTCATGTTTCGATGCAAATTTGAATGGGTTATCGTACTCCGATTAAGGTGAAAACTTGGTTTTGAGTTCTTTAGGACCAAATGAACAAAATAAAAAAATAAAAAATTAAAAAAATTAAAAAAAAATTTTTTTTTTCCTATATAATTTTTAAATTTTTCGATCCAAGTCGGCACGGGTTATCATACTCCGATTGAGGTGAAAATTTATTTCTGAGTCCTTTAGGACCTAATGAACAAAACTAGCCCGTATGCGTTTAAAAATATTGACTTTGACCAAATAAGGGACACCCTATTGAAGATAGTTGTCAAAAAAAAAGAAAGAAAAGTGCCAACACAGAGTCCTACAACTAGATTGAGAGTTACTTTGTTTAGTGAGAGTAATCTGAAATACCCTAAGGCTATCTCTTGGGCCACTCTAAGATTTCTACGAATTTTCAACCGCGACAATTCCCTAGTCCGAAGAATTCTTTGCTCTTTGCGTGCCAGCCATGGGCCTGAATCCAGCAGCGTCTCTCGTTCCTCGTCTCTCGTCCCTCCTCTCTTGTCTCTCTTGTGTCTCTGGTCGGGTATCCATATCCATTAACATTGTAACGCTTTGTGCTTTCGTTTCGTTTCGTCCGTGAACGCGGCCTGTGATGATCCAGTGGCCCCCTTCCTCCTCCTCCTGCCCCTGCCCCCCTCTCCCTCTGCCAGCCACAATGCTTTTCAGTTGCGCTTGGACACAATCTAGGCGTGCTTACACAGAACATAGTACAAGAAGAAAGAAAGAGAGACAGAGAAAGAGAGAGGGAGAGAGAGGGAGCCAGAGCGAGACATGTGTCTAGGTTCGTTGAACTTCGCGGCTGATGATTTGCGCCTAGTTTTCTGGACGCAGTTGCCCCTCAGTTCCAGTTGCTCACTCCAAATCAGGGGTTAGATTCTTATTTTCCTGTTGCTTCCAACGATGCTCACAGCGAGGATGATAAATAATGAGATGTCTTCTTTCTCTCTCGCTCTCTCTCTGTCTCTCTCTTTGTGTGAGCATACAATGGAAGATCTGTTAATCACATAATTCCATACTCCCCTCAAGCCCAGTTCCAGCTTCATTCAGTCAGTCAGTCTCTCAATCTCTGGACTTGGGGAGTTGTTACAGTGTCTTTCAGAGATTGCACATGTGTTTTCACTTATTGCCATGATTCATTTGACCCAAATCGGCAAAAATATGTTCCTAGTAAAGAATTTCTAATGAATTTCTAATTCTATTAAAATTCAGTTGCATTAAATGATCTATGAAAATACTCCAAATTAATCTTACGTGGTCTACTTTATATTTGTTATATAGTATGTCAGGATCTAATGCATGTCAGAACATTTTACAATATATTCCCATAGATTACTTCTTATAAAAATCTATAAATACTGTATACTATCTCAGGATCATTTACAAGCCGAAAATAAAAATGTTTTTTTTAATATTTTAAATGTATATTATAGACTACATATGTATATAATATTTGTTATTCATCAAAGATCAACTAAATTTCCTAAATTTTAAAATCTTTGTATCCTTTTTACAAAAAATTACTACAGTTGCTTTAATAGATCTTCTTTAAATTTTTTACTCCAAATGTTTGTTCTCAGGATCGGTTCCGTTCTTTCCCGCTTGGCGTGTCCAGTAAAATTCAAAGAGTCTCAAGAACTTTGCATAATTTCCACAATATATAACCATAGATACTTAAGTAGATCTTATCGTATGCTTCACTCCGTCGTTTACAAAATTATGTGGTATAAAACCAGTGAAGCAGGGAAATTTTCATTTTCTTGGTTGGAAAATGCACGTGCATAAGGCCAAGACAATTTTCTTAGACCACCAGAAGGCGTTGCCCAGTCTAACAGTATACAGCAAGTACATGGAGTATATACAAAAGATGTCTAGGGTAAATAGATGAGCTCATTTATAAATTTCAATAATGCGAGGAGCATACGAGTAATGAATGTGCAACCCTCAGTTGCAAAGTCAGCGGCGCATGGACAGTTTTAATTGTTGTGTCCAGGGCTCGAAAATGTTTGTCGGGGTGTGTTTACTATATATATATTTATGCGGATGTTGTGAGCTTCACAAGGACATGGTCATGAATCCCACATAATATTTGCATCTCATTTCCGGACACTTGGGCGCTCTGTTAGAATGCGAATGCGAGGGTCACGTCAGGCCCATTCTCTACTCTCTACTCTCCATTCTCAATTCTCCATTCCTCGGACCTGCGGGCACTCAACATAGAACCTCAATGGAACGGAAATGCCTTCAGTCGCAGTCGAGGGGTGAATAATTACATTGATTCCCTGCCAGAGGCCCCTGTTACAGTTTACAGTTTTATAAGTATTTTCCCCGTCAGGAATATGTGTATAACAATGTTAACCCCACAAATGCAACAAATTTTCATAGATTTTTCCAAAATCAAAATGCAATTTTCACATCAAATTTCAATGTGGTAAGTAGCACAGAACTCGTTACGCTTTTCTGCGTTCAACTTGGTTTATTTATGGCCATGTTCGGGGATTTGTTAGGTGCGGTATGCGTGCGAGTTAAAGCCAACTCATTTTTGGGGTGGTCCAATTCCAATTCCAATTTAAATTCGAGGCTTTGTTGTAGGTGTATAGTAGTTGGCCTGGCTGACAGTTTCCCATGACTGTGACAACGTCACACGTCAGTTAAAGCATTAGGGTCTTGAACCTGTTGCGTAATGTTTTACCAGATTTTATTGGGGTAGCCCTCGATTTAATAGGCCCGACTGCACTGTACATGCTAATGAGCTGAGAGCTGAATTTATCCATTTTAAAGTTTACAAGAACTTTTTCATTTCGTTTGTGGATAAATCTCAAAGTGTACAAACAAACAACATGTGGCGCCACCTGTTGCTGGTTAGAATGTTATACAGCTTAGTAACAATATTTTAAATATTAATATAATACAATTAATAATTAAAATTACAAAACTTTCTTGACTTTGCGGAAATACTCCGAATTAAAAATTAAAAAAAGTTAAATTTTGTGGGTATTTCTAAAAATTAACCACTAAAAAGCCATGTGGCGCCACCTGTTGGTGATAAAAAAATAGAAAGCTAAATTACAATATTTATATTTTTAATGTATGGGCATTTCCAGAAAAAGGTCCACCACGACGAAAAACGTAAAATTGATCAAAAACTCACATCTTGTGAAAATTTCTTCCAAAAATGTATTCAAGGATGAAGATATAAATTCACTTTTTCCATATATTTGCCCATTTTCTTAAAAATTGACTTCCAAAATGGACCGTTTGTATTTTAACGATTACACTTAGTAGGACAGTAAGATTGTAACATGAACCATTTTAATTCTTAGAAATATATTGAAAGTTTAATTTAAAACAAGTTTTAAAAGCTGTTTTCGATATATAGAATGAAATTTGATGAACAAACTCTTGGAAAAACTTGGTGGAAATCTTGTCACGTTCGCGATGTCGCGTTACAAATTACTAATAAAACTTGTAAAATAAATAAAATGACAGTAACTTATCAAAATTATTTCTAAAATCGAAAACTACATTATTTTATTATATCTTGAGAGTATTTTCTTCCAAATTAGACGCCACATTTCGTAGACTTTCGTATTTGTCAAGATGAGTCAAACATGACTTCCATTTTTCGTCGCGTTTGCGATGCATTGCTTTCTATAAATAATTAAAAAACGAAAAGTCTTCAAAGCTTGTCTTTTATCATAAAAATAGTGTTGATAAAATGCATTAAACACGTGAGAAAACAGTTTTGAAAATGTCAGCTTTTACCATTTTTTTTTTTCATTTAAAGACGTACAAATGTCGCGTTCTCGATCCTGGAAATACCCATATAGTACAATATAGACTTAAATTAAAATTTTTTTTTTAGTTTTATGAAAAAAATTTAGTTTCATATGGCTCTGATCTAAATGATCAGAATACAAAGAAAGAATAATAATTCTGCACCTTGGAGGATACTTCAAATCCAGCTGATTATCAAATAATGATTGATTACACTTGGTGATAAGTGTATAGAAATAGGATTCAGATACGTGTGTGCACTAAAAACAAATGATTCGAAGCCTTTTCACAATTTAATTTGTAGATAGTGTAAAGAAACTCATAAATCATAAACGAAGAATCGAAAAACCCTATGGGTCCCTGACAGAAAGAGATGGAGACAAAGATAGATATTGAGGGAGAGAGAGAGAGAGAGAGAGCGATTCGTAACTGGCAAGTCAATGACCGTACGTCAAAGATCTCTGGACTTTTTCGGCAACAGATCGTCAATACATCATCATGCCCACTCGCATTATTAATCCTCAGCGTAGCTTCAAGCTGAATTGTTGAGCAGACGCCATAAACATAGAGAAAAGATTCGAGAAACTATCACACACACACACAGAAATACACACTAACATATGTAGACAACAGGTTGGAATGTGGATGTGGGCAGCGTGTTAGCTTCCCATTCCCCACTTCTATTCCCATTCCCATTTCTATTCCCGTTCCCAGCGTCAGCGTCGCTGTAGGGTTAAAACCCACAAGCGTTTCTTATTTTATTTTTTTTTGGAAATCATCAAACACAATAGAAAGCTAGACGAAGCAACAGGCGAAGAAGGCAGTCAGGAAGAACCGCGAAAGAAGCGACAACAACAAAGACGGGACGGCAATCCGTTTTCGGTCATTGAACTGAACGCAGAGTGAAAGAGAGAGGTAGGGCGCAAGAAAGAGAGAGAGAGAGAGAGAGAGGGAGGAGCGAGAAGTGAGATCTTTGCTTTCGAGACTCGTAACAGTAAAAAGAAAAACGCGTCAAATAATGCGTTGCAACCTGTACCTTACTTGCTGTGGAAGTGGAAAGCCCTGTGAGCGGACGGACTTTCCCCTCTCAAATCAAATCAAATCACAGCCGAGCTTAGGACTCCGCCCGTTGTCCAACCTTACGAATATTTACGAGTTTTCATTTTATGAACCTTCACTGTCGTCTGCCATCTGTCGTCTGGCACGGAGCCCACAGAGCTCTACAAATGGACACACGCTCCAAAAAACAAAATAAAAACTTTGAGGCATTCGCCCTCTTAGTATTGTGACTTTAAGTTAAAGGTTTTTCCAACATTTTCTAAATGGGGAAAATACTTTTTAATTGCAATCGAGGTATTTTCTTGATGTTAGAGACAATATGAGAAATTCCGATAAATCTATGCCAATTATCTATTGAATTATTCCCATATTAAATGCAACAATGTTACTTGAAATAGAGAATAAATTATTATTTACAATTTAGAATTAAATACGCAAATATTTAAGATAATATCAAAATATAAAAAGTGTATTCCCAACAATAATTATTTTTAAAACTTCAACACCCAATTTTATTAGCTATAGAACAATTTTTTATTATTATTTAATTTTTGCATAGTCTTTTTTTTAGGATATAATGTTGCTGTTATATTTCAAAAACAGTCAAGAACTTTCTTAGAAATTCGAATCAAAACAAGGAGATTCTAATTAGATTGATCACTGTAACAGGAATTTAAACCACTGTGCTTAGTCCGATTGCAAGTTTGTTGCCAGTTGGTTAACCGTAAGCCGTGGCCACCTGACTCGATTCGTCGCCGGACAAAAGTCCAAAAGTGGAAAGTAACTTTACATGGGCCGCCAATTTACATGCGTTTGCTGCTGGCCACGTCTTTCATTCATTCATTCATTCAGTTATTGTTGTTGTCTCTTTATATCTTTGTATGCGTGTGTATAGTATGTGTTTGTATATATAGATTTTTATGTTAAAAGCGTCGCGCAT
The DNA here is from genome assembly GCA_037043435.1 of Drosophila suboccidentalis. Taxonomy (NCBI): domain Eukaryota; kingdom Metazoa; phylum Arthropoda; class Insecta; order Diptera; family Drosophilidae; genus Drosophila; species Drosophila suboccidentalis. The sequence goes on along the minus strand of JBAMBK010002605.1, from coordinate 357,142 downwards.
TTTTTATTATTTTTTATGATACGCTTCGAGTTTGAGTTTGAGTCGAAAGAAAGAAAGAAAGAAAGAAACCCTTTCTCTCCCTTTTAGAGCGGCGCTTTCGTTGCATTCTTGAGTTGGGATTGCGTAAAATGTACCGTTAGCTGCTTGGATTTTGATATGTAAATTAACGCGTGGGACATGTGGCCCAGTCCCCAGTCTCCAATTCCAGTGCCGAGTTCCAGTCCCAAGTCACGGAGTTGTTGCCACTGGCAGACGCATGCGCACCAGCCATAAATACAAGGCATTCAAGAACCTGCCAGACAGACAGACAGAGAGAGAGAGAGAGAGAGGGAGACAGACTGACAGAGAGACAGACAGATGGATGGACAGTTAACACCCAAAGCCAGTTAGCCAGCGGATTGCACAGTTGCTTTTGTTTTTGTTGTTGTGGCCCAGTTGAGAGGCTTAAAGCTTTGGCACAGCATCCGCTACAAAGCTACAAAGATACAACTTGAGGCTGCTCCTCTTCCTCATTTGGTGCTTCTAGGCGCGCATCCGCCTTCAATGCTAGACAGAGAGGCTGGCAGATAGATAGAGAGACAGACAGCATCTTACACTTGGACTTTGACGACTTGTTTTCAAGTTGTTGTTGTTAGTTGTTGTTGCTAGTTTTGTTTTCCTTTGCCTCTATGTCTATGTTCCCACTCATTTGCTTAATTTCAATTTCGTTTCGTTGCCATTTATGGCACAATGACCATGAGCGGCTTTTAGATACTGTGGCTGTTGTTGTTGTTAGTGTTGTGGTTGTTACTGTTGCTCGCCCTCTTTATGTTGTTGATTTTTGTGGCGCGGAGGATGTAACTGTTCATTTGTATTGCCACATTAGAAACAAGATACATGGGCTTGGCATGCAGATAAGAGACGCCCTGCAGCTTTCGATGATATCAGCAGCAACAGCAGCACCAACATCAGCCGCAGTCGCAGTCGCTACTCAGGGCTTTCCAACTGTACAATAACGCGCACCCTAAAGCTTACACTGAGCGACAGTTGTGCAATTGCTTTTGGCAGAGCTTTTTCCTGCCAATTGAGCGTGAGTCACACATTCACATCATGAGTACATCATGAGTACCTGCTAGAACTTTTAATAAGCTTTCCAAGCTGCCGTACATCAAAATCAATGTCAGAAGGCGTCAGCTTGCTTGTCAGTTGCCTGCCATAACAACAACAGCCACAACAACATAAATAACACGAACAAAATGGAGCCACAACTCTGTCTTGACACATTTCATTTCATTATCCCAATTAACATAATTAGTTTTCATCAATCAATTAATAATTCGAAGCGGAATCGCAGCGCTGCTCAATGCTCAACGATCGCCAGTCGAAGAGCAAAAAGCAAAGGCAAAGGCAAAGCGCATGCATAAATCAAAAAACGAAATACACTTGTTGCGCCCAGTATTGAAAACGAAGCTGATATAATGTGACTTGGCATTCTACGACACCCCAAAAATCCAACAGCCGAAGTCGCTGGTGCTGCAGCAACAACAAAAACATACAGAGCGAGCGCCAAAACAATAACAAGCCACAGGTTGTGCTCCAACTCTACACAAGGCTTAGCTGAGCTGAGCTTTTCGGTTTTGTAGACTTACGCTCTTTTTGTTGCCACTCTCTCGCTCTCGCTCTCTGCGCTGGCTGCGCAGTAACCGCGAACTTGGCGTTGTGTTAATGCGGCCCGCATAAAGCAGAGCGCGACGTCGGCGCCGTGGGGCTTGGCTGTTGGCGTACGGACCTGCATTATAAATCTCTAACGAGTCGCTCGCGCTCGCTCAGTCGCCGCTCAAGAGCTGTATGTGAGCGAGCGTATGTTGCTTTTGCTGCCCTGACTCCATGCTCAGTCTCTCTGCATGTGTGTGAGTGTGTGTGTGTGAGGTTGTGAGGAAAAGGGTTCTTGAACTTAAAAGGGGTCAAAACATAAAATGAAACTCGAAATGCCTTTGCAGATAGACAAACTTAGTTGCGTTTGTGTAAGAGAGTATGCATGTGTGTGCCTGTGTGTGTGTGTATGTGCGTGGCTACGTGCCGGTGGTTTGGTGCTGGTGGTGTCCGTTGTTTGGATGTTTATGCTGTCGCTGATGCCGCTGCCTCTGTCTCTGCCGCTGCCGCTGCTGCTGCTGGCTCTGCTAGCTCGGGCACTTCCTCCATTTGCCTTTGTGGCAGTTGTTGCCTTTTGTCTATTCCATTTTCTATTTGATTTCTACCTGTTGTTGTTTAGCTGTGGGCTCTGTTGCCGTTGTTGTTGTAGTTGGAGCAACGTTTTATGTGACTGGCTTTAAGCCTGTTGCTCCCCTTTTTCGTCGCTCCTCCTCCTCTTCAGTTACACTCACAACAACGAGACACGCACATTTCATATCGTAGGGTTAGCTGGAATTTCTGTCTGTCTCTCTCGCTCGCTCTCTCTTTCTCTTTTACCGAGCCTGAAACTTTATAACTTTTCTTGAAAACAACAAAACTTGAGCTCATCGTTATTTTTAGCTGATGTGTGAGTGTGTGTGTGTCGATGGGATGCGTAGGATCTTCAGCCATTGACCCAAAAAAACAATAATAAAATTACGCACCGGGGTCAGTCTATGGTCAACCTTTAAGTTTTGGGAATTCAACAGGAGTTGCTTGATTTCCCCTCTCCCCTTGGATTCAGTTTCAGCTCCACCTACGTGAACCATTTGTGTAAACAATATTATTTATGACTTTTAGGCTCCTATTGAGTTTTCTGTTTCTGTTGCTTTGCGTCCGTTTGCTGTTTACAATTCCATTTCTCTTCGTTCGTGTTTCTCTTTTTCTCCATTTGTCTATGCTACAACGACTCCTGTCTCCTGTTCTCCTCTCTCTCTCCACTCTCCACTCTCCATTTGATTCCTTACCTTTACGCTCTGTTGCTTTCCCTACGGTTTTCTCTTCTTCCTATGTATTTTCTTTTTGTTCTTCCTCCTCTCTGTGATTGCTTTGAATCTCGTTTGTCAATCTAGGTTGCTGAAGATGTTTGCCTCGGGGCGACATCGACATCGGTCAGCGACCTCCAGGTGATTACACGTGTTGTAAATTAGTTGAGGATCCCATCTATAAGACATACACATATAAGGTATAGTCAACCCTATAGACAGGAATATTGATGGTTTGTTTACTTTCTATGTCGATGTTGATACTAAGGGTCTTCAATTTGTTCAGCCGGGACTCGAACTAAAGAGTAGTTTTCATTGTCAGTTTCTCCTCAAATCAACAAGTTAAAAATTCTTAAGATACAATTTGATTAGGACCTACTTTTCTTAACTGCAATTGTTTAGATACTCGGTTATTCCATTTGAATTAAACGATCAGTTCTTTTAAGCGTCGGTATAGAAGAATTCATAATATGATCACCCTACAATTCCACAAAATTATTAGGACTCAACAAGTACAACTTTCTATAGAACGATCATTAGTTTACAATCATTACGATGTATCAATTAATAAAAACGTTTCTTATATGATCCTAAGAATATTTCCAATCAATACAAACCTTGATAAAGATATAAATTATCTTATTTTTTCTATTTAATTTAACAAGATTAACTAGTTTATATTTCATCAGTTTCTTTTCGAAATCTTCTGTGGGAATATCAACATAATAAATGATGTAAGCAAGCAACTTTTCATACAAAGTTTGATCAAACATTATGAGAGATACAAAAAGAATCCCTAAGATACAAAGATACACCAAGGGTTCAGCTGCTGTTGGTTTGGGGAGTCGCATACAATCTCACTAAAAAAAAGACAGAAATATACGATGTTTTGTAAAGATTTCTAAATTATCGAGCGACTGTTTGGCAGGGGGAGGATCTCAAGTTGTTGACGCTGTCGACGTCAAGCTGTGGACCTGGCTAAGAACGGCACCTGATTCAACAAAGATATTCAATACAAGACTAGAAGAAGAAGGAGAAGAATGCAGAGCTGGTCAGTTGCTATTTCACACCTTCCGAACCGTTAGAGGGGCAACCAAAAGTCCCAAGTAACTGACTGAGATCTAAACTTTTTTTTTGAGGATCTAACAACCGGTTATTCGACTCTTCTTCTATTCTCTGACTGCTGTCGAGTCTCTGACTTGTGATTACTAAATTAGCACTCTCCTGATTGCTGTAACAGCCCCTCCCCCCCCCTCCCCCCTTTCTCCCCTTGTCGTCTGCTATTGTTTGATTTTTCTAATTGCCGTAGAGAGGAAAAGAAATAGAAAAAAAATAGAGAATCAGAAATTCCTTTTTAATTAGCAGTCGCTGCAAACCTCTGCAGGCCTTTCGTTTCTGTCATCCCAAACAGATCGTTGCAAGCACCTGTCTCTTTCTCTCTGCCCCCTCTCCCCCTTCCTCTTTTTCTCCGGGGCAGCGACTTAACCAAAAAATAATGTTGCGTCATAATTGTCGTCTTGTGGGAACTTCCGATGCGCTGCAAAGACGCAACAATCTCTGCTATTATTTTATTTCGTTTGGTTTTTTTCATCTTCTTTTTCTAACTTGGCTAATGATGTTTTTGGGCTTTTCGAATCCGGAAATGTTGTTGGACCTTTTGCTTGGTTCTTAGCTGTTCGCTGCGTCGGATGTGACAAAGCATTATGGCGACCCTCGCAGAGACTGTACTCTCTCTCTCTCTCTCTCTGTCTCACCTGGAGACAGAGACACGCGATTAGCTGCCGTGTGAACCAGTTCATAGACCATTTGACCAGTAGTCGCATTTCTTAAGGACTTTAGTACCATTAAATTACCATAAAATTGTGCTAGCCTCGTTGCCTTGGTGAGCTGCTTCCATTTCCCTTTCCCATTCCCATTCCCAGGCTCTGCATAATTTTCACGCGCATTTAACGGCGTTGTTGGTCACGGACTGGAGCCTGGAACCTGGTCAACAGAGAGAGAGAGATAGAGAGAGAGCGAGAGCGATTGGAAATCAACCCCCGCTCAGCGATTATCCTGTGAAAATTGAAATGAAAATATCACAGGCACCTGCTCGTTATCCTGTTGCCTGTTCCCAATTTCCCATTTACCATTTGACCTTCCCCCGCAGTCACGCTGTCATAATTAGGGCCAACAAGTTGCAACTTTCACCCCCCGCAACCGAAATTGGGCAACATTCGAAATCAAGTCAACGGTCAACTGGTTTTTTTTTTTTTTCGAGGCAACTTGAAAGTTTCCCATGGTCCTCTTGGCCAACGAGGAGCAACTTCAACTGCGATCGTCGCATGTGAACCACAAGTTTCCAAAAATTACTTTTTTATTTTGATTTCTGTTTTTCGATTTGGGACTACATACTTAATGGCCCTTGACGTGGCATATCCTTTGACTTGGACTTCGGATTCAACTCTTTTTGCCTTTCAATCAAGCAAGCAGACACACACACACAGATATACACATACAGCTGGTTTTATGGTTCCCAAATTTATGTGCCTTCCTTTTGCTTTTATCATTCTCCCACGTTGTCCTTGCGACAGGATCAGAGCCCCGATTTTTCGATACAATTTAATGTACAATATTTATTGATGCGTATTTGTTGTTGCTCCTTTGGCTGCTCCTTTCCCATTCCCCTTCGCTGTCCTGAGAACCGCGGATCCTCATCAAATAGACGTCCTATTGACACACACACCTGGCCATCATTACAAGCAAATATTTGATTTTAGACCCTGTTCAATTCGTCATGTTGTGTTTGTGTCATATCTGTTTGAACATGAAAATGATCCTCAAGAGTTTTTCTCTTTCTCTTTCTCTTACTCTCTCTCGCTTTCGCTTTGATTGCGATCGTTCTTTATTATCCTGTTGGAAAGTTGCTAAGTTGGTAAGGGACAGAACTTAATTGCCATAAAATTGATAAACGCGTTTCGTAATTACAGTGGAACATTTTGTTGTTTTCGCCTGGGGGCTAAAAAAAAAACAAAAAATAAAAAAGATTCCAATTCCGATCTTCAGCTCCAGCTTCAACGGGGTGCAAGGCCAGGAATCAAAAAGGAACTTCATGGGAAAGACAAACTGAGTTGCCGATCGCCCAAATAAATGCGCCCAGTTCCCAGTGAATATTCCCCTTCCTCTGTTCCTGCCCCCTGAACATTCCCTTGCCTGTTTCCCTTGTTTGGGGAGCATAGGGTAGAGAGAGGCACTCGAGACAAAGAGCTGACTCTGTCTTAAAAACGCTCCATCAATGACTCTGATGTTTACCCGAAGCGTTCGGGCAGTTAAAGAGGGAGTAGGGAAGTACGAAGAGGGAAGAGGTAGAGAGAGAGGGAGGGATAAAGAAATACATACATGTATGTATACAGCATATCCTGTACCCTTGCATTGCATTGACTTTCATTATCTTTTGCGCCACTTTAAGCCGACTTTGCTTCCAGAGGGGTCGCCAGTTGCCAGTTGAGAAATCTCAAGCACTAGCAATCAAATATACACACACACACTCACACAGATACACTCGTTGGAGGCAACTACCGAAGCGAGGACGTGCCACAAACAATTCTGTTGCCGCCACAGGGTGCAGCTCGCACTGAAGATTGCCACAGTCAGCGGCGGCAGAGTCAGAGTCAGAGTCAGCCGAGTGTATCCAAACACACACACACATTATCACACACACACACACACACACATTCACATACACTGTGCATTGCAGGGGGATCTCAAGAAGTTATTTATTTTGTGGACTGCTCGTCGTTCGTGTCAGCCTCAAACTCAGAGGATACTTTTATCGCCTGTGCCTGGTCCTCTGTCTGCTCCTCTCTCCCCACTTCCCTCTACCCTCTATCCTTCTCTCTTCTTCACTGCTGCTTGCCTGTTTTCAGTCCTCATGATTTGCATTCCAAAGTGTGTTTGCCAGGCGAAAGGCAAAAGGCAAAAGCAAAAGCAGCCCAACCCAAAAAGTCGCGATCCCTTCAGTTGGTATACACTCTATCTCTCTCTCTCTCTCTCTTTCTGCTGCTGTGCTGAAGGGTAGGCCCATAGCTTCTGATTGCGAGGGGGGAAGAGACGAGAAGAGATGCGGGTGACAGACGATTCGCCGTAATTGTAACGTGCGAAACTGCAACTTGCAAATATTTGATACCCTGTAAATATTAAAAAAGGGAGGACATGGTGTCGTGAAGTTAATTAAAAGTATGTAACTCAAGGAGACGAAGTACGCTATGAAGCTTTATTTAATCAGCATCTACAACTGATCTACAACTGACAATTGATTTCCTAAACTATCGATAATATTAACAAAATTGTATTAAATGTAATATAGAATCTATAACCTTTATGTTTAATGAGTAGCATGACTACTGTTGAATTTCTACACGATAAAATAGGTTAAACTTTTCATTACTTGACTACAGGGTAACTTAAATTCGATTACACTTAACTTAAGCGACATCACTTGATCTACTTTTAAATTAAAGTGTATACTTGAGTATATAAAAATATATTAATATGTTAGTTAAACTTGGTCACTCTTAAGTACAGGGTATTTGTGGAATCTACTTTGATCACTAGCGTAGACTGCCATCCAGTTGGGGATTCCTTACTCTTTGCTACAGGGTACTTTTAATTAATCACTTGATCTATTCTTTTCTTTTTTTAATTTACTTGTATAAATCCAAATAAGAAATTTATGTCTATTTACAATCACTACAGGGTATCTCCACGTCGCTTACTCTCGACTATAGCCAGCTCACTTGATCTTTTTGTTAATTTTTTGTGTATTTTTTTTTCTTTCTTTCAATTTGCTAAATAATATGTCATTCGAGGAGGCGATCAATCCTTGCATGCTCATATATACGTACATATATGAATACGTATGCACATATGTGAATCTCAAGTAGGAGTGTGTGTGTGTACATACATGTGTGTATGTATTTTTGTGGCTTGCTTTGCTTTGGTTTGGGACGTGAAATGCGTTGAAACGGGAGTTGAATTTTTTATTGCAATTCGTTTTAATTTATATGAGGCTTGCAAGTTATTTGAATATTTTATGGTCTCTCCTCTGGACTTCTTATGCTGCTTCTTCTGCCACCGACTCCGACTCCGACTCCTCCACCCCTTTCCCCTCCCTGTTTTGTTGAGAATTAATGAAATTTCAGCTTGAATTTATATCAATTTTGCTGGATTCTGTTCAGTTGTGTTGAGGCTCAACTTTAATTTCAGCTCCTGCTTATCGGATCGTTGTATCTTTGTATCTCTCTCTCTGCTTGCATTTCAACATTTTCCTTTGAAATTTTCTCAACGTTGCAATGTTTCGGCGATGTTTTGGAGCTGGAGTTGGATTCAGATCCAGGCAGCGACCTCAAGGGTTCAGGTCCAGCTCATTAACCCTTTTTTCCCTGCACACACATAAAACATTTTGGTGGGAAACGTAATAAAATGATTTTGATTGCTTGAAAGGAGCAAACGCAGTAGCATTTTGTTAAAGGTTTTTTATGACTTTGACAATTGACCCCGCTGCAGATCAAAGACTGAGGACAGGGGAAGGAGTAGGGACAGGGACAGGAAAAGAGACGAGTCGACCACCAAGTTGAGCTGCAGGATCTGTTCAAGTGTCTGCAGCAGAAAGAGAGGCAGTTGCATGGCGGCATTTGAGGCATTTGTGGCAGCTACCAAATACGCCCAACTTGTCAACAACTTCCTGAGTGCCACTGCCACTTGGACTCTGCCACTTCTGCCACATTTGTGCATTTGAATGTTTCATGTTTACGACGCGCGCTCGTGTCGCATTTTATTTGCGTTAATTTTTATGATTGTAAGTATAAACCGGCAAGCCGGCAAGACGAGACGAGACGAGCCGAGCCGAGCCAAGACCAGACATGGCCATGACAAGCGAGCCAGAGCCAAAGAAATCCTTTCCAAGAAACATAACGCACTGAACATGAAATCCATTTGTAAAACATGCAACAACTTCAACTTCAGCTGTTGCTGTTGCAACAATTTGTGTTGTGGCCAGGCCAAAACCGGGCCAAAACCAATGCAATGCTTCCAATCAGCTCCAGTCTGAGTCTTAGCCACAATTCCCGACTCAGTCGCAATTGCAGTTCCACTTCAAGTCCAGCTCTGGGCATCCTTCCCGTTCTGGACTGGCTCGTCTCGGTGTGGTCATACCTCCCAGTTGGCAGCTCAGCTCAGCTCAGCTCGGCTCTGGCTTTAGACCTGGCCAACAACTGCGCTGCCAACTGCAGTCAGTCAAGCATCTAGCGCCAAGCCATCTCTCCATCCATCCATCCAACTAACTAACTATCCATCCATCCAAGCAAATATCCAGCTAGGCAGCCTGCGAAACAGCTACTACACTGCATAAAATTATACAATTATTTAATATCATTAAATCTTTAGAAACTTATGCAACACTGTCTGTTTTTGGAACTGCAGAAAACTATAGCCCATTTTTTTTCAATATCAAATTAAGAGTTTTTAAGACTAATTGAGATATTCTAAAATAAAACGTATACAAATTAATGTCAAATTTAAACTCTTAGATAAAATTTAACTGGACCTACATATGTAAGTTAAAAGTCTTGATAATTATATCATAGATTAAAAAAAAACTGATATTTTGCAATAATTATAAAATTTCTTTAATAATTACGACCCTTTCAAGTATACAGAGATATGTTCTACAAATTTGTAGCAACCCTAAATGCAACCAAAAGCAAATTATATAAGTAGTTAGATTATTTGTTGAGAGATTTGATTAAATCAAATTTTTATCTACTCTCAAGTTGTGAAAAAAGAGCTTCGGTTTAACTTAGAAGTCAATTGTATATCTTATAAAAAAACCCAAGAATTCTTACATTTATTATATAGAATCTTAAACTTTAAGTTATTTAAGAAATTTATTATAACTTGACTAGCGTAGCCATGAACTTAAATGTTAATAATTTTAATGAATAATAATTTAAGATTATTAAAGCAAATGTGGTAGACGAATTTTCCCAGTGTATTGCTGGATCCGTTGAAGTTGAATGAACCAAGAGAGTAGGGCATAGATGCGAGTTGTTGTTGTTCCTGTTGTTCAGTGCTGCCAGAGTCGCTTTTTTCCCGTCAAATCTGGCTGTTTTCAAAGGCCAATTGCTAGAAAAATTAGCAAACAGCGGGCAGCGGGAATTCTGGCTTTTTTGTTTGTTGAAATGCTTTTTTTCAGATTTTTTTTGTAAATGCCTAAATATAGGGGAAAATAACACCCAATATAAAAAAATTCGCTTCGTGAAATGGCAAAATAATGACAGCACTACAGTATTTTGTATTGAAGTCAATTCCTATAAGGATTCTGGGGGCAACAATACTTTTGCAGAGTTGGCTAAGGTTGCCATTGATTTATTATCGTTGCCTTGGTCAAACGCGAAGGTGGAGCGCATATTTAGCCAAGTCAATCTTGTGAAATCAAAACTGCGAAATAAACTACACTTGAGTACACTTAACAGTGTACTTTATTTAAGGTAATTGGTTTATTTGTTTGCTACTTATTACGAAAGTAATATATTTTATTACGAATTTTGAATTTACAAATATGGCTTGTGAAGACTCGACCAGTGCTGCCACACATATAAGCTTCCCAATAAATTCCTGCGGATGAATAAGAACAGGAGAATGAACACAACATCGATGAAATTATTCACATCTTATGAATAAAAGATCAGCTGCTGCTCAAATGGCTCACTTTCTTTATAAACAACTGTCGTTGTGCGCACACTCTACCCTCTTCGGGAAAAAATACAGAAATTAATCAATTGAAAAACTAGCTTTTTTATGGCTTTTTTAAATAAATTTTTCGGCTTTTTTGCATCGTTCCTCCCGTCAAAAACAGCTTTTTTATTCAAACAAAAGTTGGCAACACTGCTGTTGTTGCTGTTGTTGCTGTTGTTTCTGTTGTTGTTGTTGTGGCTCTCTCTCTCTCCTGCGCCACTTTTGTTGGCCACTCGTGAGTTTCCTTCAGCAATTTCGCAACAGATTGCGGGATGCCGATGTCGCAAATGGGGTTAGCTGCCACTTAATAGATAAAGAAAGAGAGGGAGAGATAGGGAGTAAGAGAGGGAGAGATACAGGTTGGATCTGCAGATTGCAATAGTGTGAGTAAAGTGCGGCTTTGTGGCTGCGATTCCTTCTTGGTCAGCACAAAATTACGTATACGGTGCTGAGCAGCTTCAGTTGCCTGCAGTTGTATCCAGTTTGTGGTTGCACAGCTTCCTGGGGCCTCTTCCCAAACCAAAACCAATAGCAAAAGCAAAAGCAAACCGAACCGAACCGAGCTGAGCCATGGCAAAATGATGCTAACTGAAAACCGCAATGGTAAAACTTGGTAACTGGCAACTGGCAACATTCAACAGGCATTTCGAGAGTCAGACAATTTCCTTGGGAAAGCTGGCAAAGCATGAAAACCCATTTAAGTGCTTTCCCAGGCGCTGACCTGCCGGCAATTGTTGCTGGCATCCTGAGAACTGTGCTCTGTTGTTGTTGTTGTTGTTGCTGCTGTTGTTGTTGTCGTTGTTGTTGTTGTTGTCGTTGTGTGCGGCAGCAACAGGTGAAGCTGACTGCCTAAAAAAAATAGAGACTCAACCACAGCGATGACTTTTCTAATCTCTGTTTCCCATTTTCTCCCTTCTCTCTCCCTCTCCCTCTCTCTCTCTCTCTCTCTCTCTGGTGTGTATGTTTGTCACTGGGCAGGCGAGAGGAGCTCTGGCGAAACCCTTCATTACTCGAGCAATGCCCAGAACTGGGGCTGCATCTGCGGCAGCAGAAGACAGAGACAGCGACAGAGATAGAGAGAGAGAGACAGAGACATAAGCAGGCCATTCAACTTGCCCCAGACAACATAGACTTTTCACACAATATTTTCCAGCATTTTGTTCGCCCTTTTTCTGCTCTTTTCCTGCGCCAATTGCTCACTTTGTTGCTGTTGTTGCCGCTGTTGCTGTTGTTGTTGTTGTTGCTGTGTGTGTGGATGTGGATTTTCTCTGCCTTTTTGCTGCCTCGCATTTGCGTTTGCGCACCATTTTCCATAACAATAAAAACAAAAACAAGTGAGAAAGCTTGACTAAATGAGAATGCTAAAGATAATATACCCTGTAATTTGAAACATGCAGGTGAGTCAGAGAAAACTTTGATTGCTGGGATGCAGGGATGATTCAAGTATGATTTTCTTATTCCTTATTCGCAAATATTTTGATTATATGGAATCTAACAGATTTTTTTTTAATAAAATTAAATGCTTTAGGTTTTTTTTTTTTTTGCTATTTTAATGTTCAGTGATTACCATCTTATTCACTTATTATGTAAATTTAACAATAATATCTCGATTACATACCTTAAAATACATGTTAATATCAAATATCTTTAAACTTGAATTTAAGAATGAATTTTTAAAAATGATTTTTTATGTGTAATGAAAGCCTCTGCTTTTTTAGTTTACACAAAATTTTAACTTATTAATTAACTTAGAGTTCTCTTATGTTTTAAAAAAAAATGTTAAGGTGTATGATTACTTGGATTGGTTTTTTCAAAACAGTGCACTTTTGTTTTGTGAAGAAATCTAAATATAAAACTATTTTCACATAAATATACAAGGTGGCGCAAAAGAAGTCACCCTATTGGAAGATGCTCTCATTTTTGCAAATGGCCGCCAATGTCAAATCTGTTTTGACATTTGTGGACTAGACAGATACAGAATACAAGTGAATAAGCCATGGAGCGATACACTCCCCAAGAACGCAGAATAATTGTAATAATGTAATAATAATAACCGCTTTATCTCTCGTTTTTGATATTTGCTCTGGCCGGCCAGATCACCCGAATTAACCATTCCAGACTTCTTTTTATGGGGTTTTTTTAAAGTCGCAGGTTCACGTCAACAAGCCGCAAACTCTTGAAGCCCTTAAGGAAAATATTCGCCAGGAATGCGAGAACCTGTCGCCCGAAGTTCTGGCAAAAGTTATGGAAAATGCCATAAAACGGGCGTATGGTCATGAGCTCTGGCAGCGAACACTTGGCCGATGTCATCTTCTCGCCTAAACCAATAAAATTCTTAAGGTTCGAATAAACATAATCAAAAAACAGAATCAATTTTTCATTTAGAAAAAAAATGAGAGCCAAACCACATCGGATGACTTCTTTTGCGCCACCCTGTATTTATATTTTGATTATGTTTCAAACTAAAATGTAAGTTTAAATATCTCCAACTTTATAGTCTATTCACTCGGTTATACCCATTCCGATTCAATCCAGTACAGGGTATGCATAGAGCTTAACTCAAGTGCCTTTCTCCGTCAACCCAACTGCAAATGTTGGAATGGACCCAGTGTTGGACCCATTACCATTTACCATGGTTCCAGCTAGCCAAAGTCATTAGGAGCTAAGAAGAAGCAGACATTGGGACACGTAAAACCTATTATGCACAGAACAGTGTCAACTCTGGCACAAAAAAAAGAGTTGACAAATTGCTCAGCCTACGCATGAAAACATAAATAGAACAAATCTTTAGAGGTTTAACAAATCCATTAAAGTAATTGAAAACGATGTCTGATTAAATCACTTGCACATCATTTCAGCGATCAGATTTCAGGACCTTCTACTTTCTTTTTCTTTGAAGTCGATTCTCCAAATTGAGGAATTTTTGTTGCCCAGACCTGTTTGCCACAGCTTTAATCCGAAATTCATGTATTTGGTTTTGCTTTTTATTTTTATTTTTGATTATTTTTACATTTATTTTCGGGTCTGAAACCCTTTTTGAAACTGTACCCAAAAAAAAGGAGAACACGGTCAAATAAGTAACGTTCGAAAACGAAACATTCAATGATGGTGGCGAGGACGAAAGGATTGCGCAAAGGCAAACAAAAAAAAACAAATAAAAAATGGATAAACAAGGCTTTGTCGTGATATCATTTTGAGTGTGTGTGTGTGTTGTGTGTGTGTTATGTGTGTGTGTGTGTATTTGTTCAGCAGAGTATCCCTTTTTCGTGGGATCCGCGACGCAACAGGCAACAGGCCAGAGTCAACATGAAGGCAACAGGTAGAGGAGGCCATAAACTGGTTTCTCCAGATTCCAAGTCCATGCAAGTCCAATCCAAGGAGCGGCCAGGCCTCGACTCTGACTTGGAACGGGGACTGAGACTGAGACTGGAACTGAAACTGACGTCTGTGAGTGGCATACAAAGCAGAACCAGTTTGATCCTCTGGCCCGATGAGTTGGCGTAAAAACAATTTTAATGTCCTTCTACCTCAAAGTCCATAAAGTCATGAATAATCGCCAAGGCGAAGCAGCAGAAGGAGACGGAGACGGAGAAGGAGAAGCAGAAGAAAAGCAGGCAAACAGGAGTTGGAGAAGCAGGAGATGATGTACAATACGTGCGTGGAGGATATGCCCAGCCAGAGAGTCAAGGTCCAGGGTCCAAACCCCACGCTGCTTGCAACGTCGTTGTTACTGTTGCTGCTGCTGCTGTTGGTGCTGCTGTTGGTGGTGCGACTGTTGCTGGTGGTGGTTGCTGATTTGTTTGCTTGGGTCGCCTGCTTTGTTTGCTCTCCTCTTCAGTGTTCGGTGCCAACAACTTGGATACGTCTCTTGCCGCGATCCTTTTCACTTGCAGGTTTTTGTGATGACTGTACCTCGACGGGAGAAACTGGAGCTAGGCTTTGTGTCATAGAGTTTTAAGTGCACACTTTTCCCCTTTCTGTCCCTAAATATGTGTGGCGTTTCTCTGATCGTTGAATTCAGTCATAATTATGTAATTCTAGGCTTAAAATCATAAAATAACCTCACAGATTGTAAAATAACACCCATAATTTTAATAAAATTTTCCAAGTTTTACATAGTTTCCAAAACTTTTAATAGACTTTACTTTTTTCTAATAGTTTTCATTAAGGATATCTACGTCTAACTACTCTAAATGAATAACGATCCATACTATTACTGAATTTGACGTAGCAATAACAAAATTTACATGAGTTGATATTTAAACGATCCCTTTAATCATCGATCAATTTCATGAGTTTTAAAAATTTAATTCAGAAAAGATTAAAGCGTTTCTATATTTTTTTCATCTGAATAGAATTGTTATATGGACCTGTATTTGGTAGGATACAGGACTGATTTATTACAGAAATTAGTAATCCACATCATTCTCAACTTGACTCAACTTATATGAATATCTGAAATAATATCTGAAACTATTTTTACCAGATCTACATATATTTGATTAGTACTTTTCAATTATTGATAACTGCTTATAATCCTTTCATCATTTTTAATCTATAAATAAAAGAATAAAAATGAAAATTAATACATATTTAACTTTATTTAATGCCGATCTTAACGAATTCCTACGCGATCAGCAGAATATTGAAAAGTCGCTGCCTTGGTGATTCCTTGAAAAATCCTTTAAATATAAACACAAGTGCAGCTCAATGATGAACTCGAAATAAATACGAAAGATCAACAGCGAAGTGACAAATACTAAAAACTAAAAAAAAGACTGAGTTGAAGATCAAATACTCATTTGAGTAAACAAGCGTCGCATTCCAGTGAAAAAAGGGATACGCGTTGCAGCGTCAGCAAAACCCGTGGAATGGGGACAGGAATAGGGAGCAGGAACAGGGAATGGGAGAGAGAGAGAGTGACAGGGGGTAGGGTAAAGAGAAGGGGGCAACAGAGACACATATATATGTACATATATGCATACAGATCCACACAAATAAACCAGCCTGGCAAAGGCAAAAGGCAGCGAGATTATGATGACGACGATGAAATGTTTACATTTCCCCACGCGAAGCAAACGCCAAGTGAAATCCAAAGCCCCCCGACAACAACAACAACAACAACAACAACAACATGATCAGCTACAACAACAACAACGTTGATCTCGTTGTTGTCTCGAAATAAACTGAAACCCTTGAAAGAAACTCCTGCACGGCTCCTTAGAGCAGCCAGAGATGCCAACGGCAACGGCAACTGCAACTGCAACATGAGGCAAGCAACAAGCGGCAAAGCGGCAAAGAGTCACAAGAGATCAAGTGAAGGGTGAACCAAGAAAAATCAAAAGAAAAAGGATTGTGCGCACTCTCTGCCAACGGCGCTGTCGGCGTCGCTGCAGCTGCGCAGCGCCAAGAGGTGACGGCAGTTCATTGAACCAACCAAAGGCAACAGGCAGCAGGCTAGGCACACACACATGTAAACAGAGATGTGTGTGTGTGTGTGTGTGTGTGTATGTGTGACAGGCACATGCAATAGGAGGACAACGTGCAACTGAAGCTGAAGCTGCAGCTGGGGCTGTTTTTACTGCTGCCTCTTCCCACCCAGCATTTGGAAGATCATTTTAACAGAAATAACATTGAGGAGTCCTTTTCTTGATTAAAACAGAGATTTATTTCATTGGCGATTAAAAGAAGACTCGAAAATTACTAATGCATACACCCAGGGAAATAAGTATATGTCGATGAAGTTAATCAAAAAAAATATACTTTAAACAAAAAAGGTTTGATTAGAGATGGGCATGGGCCTTCTTTTTGAGGCACGGCACGGCCCAAGCACGACTGGTAAAAACTGAGGCCCAACACGGCCCAACACGGAATTTTTTTAAATAGGCACGGCACGGCACGGGCACGGCACGGCCCATGCCCATCTCTATTTTTGTCACTTCGTGGCGTCACTTTTTTATTATAATGGCATCAATCGTGCTATCGATGTTGTAAGTGTTCGCAAATTGTGTGATACATCGATGAATCCTACAGCTCAAGCTGACAAACAAGCTATAAAACAACGACAACTTATCGATACTACCATATTTAAATTCAAAATCTGTACCGTGCTTTCCGTGTCTACCGGGCCTACCGTGCCTACCGACTTTGGCACGGTAAACACGGAATTTTTTTATATAGGCACGGCACGGCACGGGCACGGCACGGCCCATGCCCATCTCTAGGTTTGATGCAGATTTCTTAAAATAATCTTATCATTTAATTTCCGTTTGAGTGATAAATAAATTTTTTTAACCCATTAAGTACCCATGGATAATTTCAAATTTTTGTAAAAGTGTTTTTTTTTCACTTTTTTCTACGATTTTTGATTATTTTGATTAATTAAACAGAGATTCATCTCATTGGCGATCAAAAGAAGACTCGAAATTTACTAATGCATATGCTCAAAATGTGATATATTGAACAAATTAAAAAGCAACCGCTCAGGGGATTCAAATATGATTATTTGGCGTGTTTCTATGTAAATTGCACTCAAATATGCAATTTAGATGTTGGATTTTATTTTATGAATAAATGTACATATGACTACAGTCGAGCTTCCCTAGCTCGAATCAACAATATCCAAATAAAAAGTTTGAATTATGAAGAATTTGACTTATGGAAATTCTTGTTTTAAGTTTAGTAAACGCTACTGCCAATAGTTAATGAGTTAATCAAATAGAGGACCCAAAAGAGACTCGAATGTGATCAAAGATTTCTTAAAATGCTTGCTGGGTTGCTACAGTTGTGTCTGTATCTGTGTCTCTGTGTGTGTGGCCGCCCAGCCAAGGAGTTTTTCCTGCTTTTCTTGCGGCTTGTGGCATCCTACAACAGCAACACGATCGAACGGACGACGAGGCACAGGGACTGCAAATGCAACTGCAACAGAGTCTGGGCGAGATCGGCTTTATACTTATTATTACAGCTATTTGTGCGCGACGCGTTCGCAGAAGCAGGAAGGAAATTGCGTCTCCTCCGTTGGCTGCTCCTCAACTACAATATTTACTTTATAATCCTCCGCATGCTCAGCTGCAATGCTGACTCTGCCTCGGCCTCTGCTGCTGCCTCTGCCTCTGTCGCTGCTCGCTGCTCGCATCGGCATTTTCCTCAAGTAAAAATAGATAAAAATGCAATTTAGCTGCGCGCGTATCTGTTGCATGCAACATCTCGGCCGCCAGTTGTGTCGGCAATTTGTGCATAGACAAAAGGAACAGGAATTCGCCTCTAATAGCTTTTGTTCAGCTGCTCTGTGTATCCATGCATCTACATATAAAAGTATCTTTTCTTCTCTATATACGATACTTTTTCTGTTGTTTGTATTTCATTCTTTTTAGCTGCCTTCCGCATATCCCTCGAGCTGTTCTCTCTGATCTATTCGATTGCTCTCTCTCCTTGCTCGATTAATTTGCATAAAAATAGAATAAGTTTTTTGGATGCGATTGATCTATTTTTATGCATTCCAAGTGCCCCAATGGCTCAATGGAGTAAACGCATCTAATTGCTGATTCCAATTGCAACTTCAATTCTTTCAAATAAACCAATTGACCAGAAATGGACTCTTCCTCAATTATCTGAATCAACAATTGATCGAGTAAGGAATACATCGCTTTTCAAATATACCCTTGGATCAAAAGATAACTTTAGTTTACCCTCTATATAAACATTTTATAAGTGATCAAGGATAAAAAGATCAGATATCTGAGGTCCCATTTTTAGCATTTTAAATTTATTAATAACTAATTTTTTCATTTATCGAAAACTTGCATTACAATGGAACAGTTTTATCTTTACATTTAATTCATAATGATTTAATAGAAATTGTCCATTAATTATCCTTGCTTTCGATCAATATTATAAAAACTAAGAGCGCAGATCAAAGATCTTTAGAATAAGAAGAAATCGAATGAAGGAAAGGATTTGTGATCGTAGCAGGATCACAGCTGCCTGCTGTTCAATTGTTGTTTAAAAGTACATCATAATGCTTAAAAGGTTTATCGGGTTTCCTTTATAATTGCTTTCGTATCGCAGTTGAATCAAAAGGTCGTGGGGTTACTCGGTGTGTGACTTTTCCACTTTTCCACTTTTCTTCAAACTGAAACTGAAACTCGAAATCAATTTATCACTCATGCATCATTAGACTGTGAAAAGTTAAGGAAACAATGGCTGATACGATGGACTTTCCATTGATTTAGGTCTATGTGGGAGCTTTGAAATCCATTTTCAATTCAATTTCAATTTGAATTTGAATTTGAATCCACTTCAATTGCATTACATTATCCTGGGCAAGGAAAATCGACTTATCTGCGGGTGCCTGGCAAGGAAATCGTAATGAAGATTGACAAACCCATAAATAGCCCTAGGAGGGGAGGTGGCAGCAACAGGGAGGAAGGAGGCCCACATCTTGCCTCAAGTAGTTGCACCCTCAGCCACACAGACGTTCTCCAAACTCCTCCTCACTCCCCTCCCTCTTTCGCCGTACTCAGAAATAACTGCACCAGCATTCGATCAGCCGCCGTTCAGTAGCCCAAAAATTCGACTTACCCCCGCAATCGGACAACGCTAGGGGTTAATTCAGCCTGCGGCGGGAACAACCCCTCGCTGAGAAGAAAGAGACCCTGGGACCCTGGCATGGAATTGGAGTTGGGATTTCTGTTTATGTTTTTGTTAACCGCTTAACAGATTTTTTGAGCGTGGCACACAAATTACTCAACACAACACCAAACAAGAAACTCAAGTTGAGAAATCCTGCGGGCTCAAATTACTTGACTTCGTCAGAGGCGGAGGCAGGGGCATTGTTTTGGGCGTGGGCGTGGCACAGTGTGCTATTCCTGGAACACACGCGTATCGCAGCACGCACATCTTCAGTCAACAGTTGATCCTTTCTTCTCCTTTCATGATCCTTTCTTTGTTTAGCCTTTTGTGGCGATTCATTCAGCATTGTCGGTTCACTTTTGCTTTCTTGATTTCTCCCTTCCCTCCTCTCTTTCTCTCTTCATCTTCTTAGCACCTTCTCAGCATGTTGTCCTGCTGCAGGACATTGATTATGATCTATACATCCTCTTTATTAGTGTTGAATAAAAAATGCATTGAAAAATCGACAGTTCGATTTTCGAGATAGCGATTTTCATTTATTTTAATTCTTATGTTTTTGACCATGTTTCGAATTATTTAAATCGATTTTCAATGAATGATTTTCATTAAATTCCATTCACACTTTGGATTTTCATCACCAATTTGCATTCTTCACCCTGACATTTTTTCAAATACTTCAAACTGTCATAGCTTTGTCTATATTTCTTTGCAGAATGTCAAATTTATAACCTTAAACTGTCATAGCTTGCGGAATGTCAATGTAATTATATTTTTATCTATAATTTGATCCAGCATCAAAGTTATATTCCTTAGAAAAATTTAATTTTATTTTTTAAACACTTCAAATTCTCATAGCTTTGTCAAAACTTAAGGGGGTCTTCTCATTCAAAACCCGTTTTTTGGACCCTTTTTAACAAAATTCTTATTTGAAAACGCAAAGAATAATTGAAAACTTTTTTTATTTATTGTATTACAAAAGGTTCAAAGTAAATAAAAACATTTTTTTTGCCTCGATACGAGGGCTGTTCAAAAATTAATGAGACTTCAAAGTTGGTGGTGAAAAAAAAAGGTGTCGTCACGGCGGCCACGATTCCGGGTCTCCGGAGCGTCCGAAATGAAAAAAAAAACGGGGTTATAATCAGTATAGATGTAATTCTCGGGTGAATGTCGACCATAATTTTGTGATTTTTTTTGACAAAATGGCGGCCATTAAAAAAAAAATTTCAATTTCGGAATTTTTTTTTTTGTAGTTTAGTGTAAAAAAAAAATAGTAAAAATTTTTTTAAAATTATGGTCGACATTCGCCCGAGAATGGTGACAATTCTGCGTCGATTCCACTTTGTTTCATGAAAATCGGTTCAGTTGAACTGGAGATATCATGGCCGCCAGTTCGAAAAACGTGGTTTCGAGATAAACGCGTTTAAAGTTTTGACTTCACTTGCATTAACATTAACATTGCTGGATAAAAATGGCCATATCTCCTTAAGTATTTCGAATTTCTAAAAATCCTTTTAGGGGCATATTCACAACTACCCAAGCTATAAATAAATGCAAAAAAAAAAAATCGAAAAAAAAAAGTTGCTCAATGAGAAGACCCCCTTTACCGATTTCCTTGCGGAATGTCAATTTCATCATTGCTTTACCCCTAATTTAGTTATCAATGAAAATTTTGTTTATTTGCAAAATACAATTTTTTCATACCTTGACACTTTTTCAAAATCATAAAACTGTCTCCGACAATAAGAATATTATTTATTTTTGAAGTGAAGTAAGATAAACATTATATTTTTGATTGATATCAACTGCCGAGTCGTTTTACTGCTAATAATTGTTTAATTCTTTAATTTTTTTGGTATTATTCGTATCTTACTGTCTCAAATTGCAGAATAAGTACAGGGTCTCTCACAGTCGGGTTGCCTAAAGAGCACAGTCGAGCATGCTCGCCTAACCTTCTTTATTTTACAACCTACTTTCAACCAGTCGAAAGCCTTGTTTCCTTAATCGTCTACTTGCCTCACACTTTCACATTCGATATCGATCCTGCCCACATACTTTCAGCAGGCACTGTAGACACACTACTGTTTCGCGCATCCTGCATATTTGTGGCACATTAACGGTAGCTCGACATGCGACATGCGACGCGACGCGTGTGTGCCAATGATTTTTCAGCCCAGAATTGATATCAATTAAAAGTCTTCAATTGTGAGCCTCAATTAAGGTCAATCAAAGGGCACGGCGATCCTTCAGTTGGACCCGCAGAATTGGCTCGAGAGTTGCGCGCGCGACTTGCCACAGAATTTTGGTGGCAACTGCAGCGAGGGTTGATCCTGCCACTGAAGTGCACATTTAATTTGTAGCAATTTATAAGTTTTCCCATTTTCCCATGGCAACAACAACAACAACAATGGCTGGTCTGGGAAAATAAAAAGAAATCGTGCATTGAACCCTTTCCACATTTCCACAAACACACACACAGACACACACACAGACACTTGGTGGCATGCTGCAGCCTGGGCAGCCACTTGGCGGCACCACATGCACCCGTTTTCCAATTCCATTTCCATTTTCCACTCTTTTTCCTTGTCTGGGCAGCAGCAAAAGGGGGCATTGTCCCGTTGCCCTTTTGAGCCCCTTCGACGCCCCTCTCTCTCTCTCCCTCTCTCTCTGTTGCAACTTGCTAATGTTGCAACTCTTTGCCTCTGGGCATTATCATTGTCCACTATCCACATTAGTCGGACAGCTCCTGGCATTGGACTCTGTGGCCCCAAGAGGCGAATGCACTTTGCCTGATGCCAAAGGTTTTTCCTGCTTGCCTATCGCTGTTTCTTCTCTTCCTCTCTCCCTCGTTCTCTCTCTCTCTATCTGATTACTCAGTTTTTCTCGGTTTTCTATTTACATTCCTCATTTCGTTTTGTTTTCCCATGATAAGCCACTGCGGGTCTTCCGCCCCTCGCGACGGAGGATTTCAGAGTCTCAAGCGACTTTTGTGGTTCGCCTTGTGATTCGGTTTGTATTTCTTTTTAGCCGCTGATAACAACATTTTGTTGTTATTTGCCTTGTGCCTTATGCCTTATGCCTTTCCCTTTGCCTTTTGGTCAACGCCCCCAAGGCGCGCAGATAATATTCAAGTCTTATATGTTACTTATTTCGGTTAGGATTCCAGAACTCAAAACTGATCAAGGCTCTCACTTTTCAAGTTTCCTTTCTTCCTTACTCATTCTCAGTTTTCAGCTAAAAATATCATTTTATTGGGCAAATATTAATAATGAAATATGTTTAATTGTACGATTCATATCAACAACAACAATGTTAAAAGGCAAAGTCAAGTTTATAGCCTTTAGCTTATTGGGGTTTGTTTGCTTTTTATGGGGAAATTTATACACAGAGTAAAGGATACGAGCACAATAAACACGTTTGTATCTTAAACATATACACAAACCATATCAATGTCAAATTCAGTTCCCAGTTAAAAAAAAAACAAATCTCAATAATTAGGTACTTCTAATCCTATATTTTATGTGTTATAAACTCTATATTTTGTTTCTATGCTATAAGTTAGATTAGTATCTTGTTAAAACTGTTGATATTTTGGTACGATCATCTTAATCTGATAATAATACGATTAAAAGTTGAGAATATATTCGTTTATTTTCATTAATTTCCAAGTTTTGCAAGTTTTCCCTGTATAATTTATTTACAAATTTGAGTAAATTCACAATACTGTATCACAAATGTCTAATAGATCTACACAAACAGATGTTAACGTAAATTTTCTACAGGTACATGAAAAGTATGCTTACCAAAGAATGCATGCGAAATGCCTGGATTTGCAGTATATTTATTAAATTTACAAGTCGAAAACAGAAAAAGGTCTGACGATTTGATGAGGTATTCAGTATGACAAAGTGATCGAAACGAACTTGTTCCGACTTGTTTATTCTCAAAAATGGGCGGACACGTCGACTTAACAAGGTAATGATGACACACCCCTTTCGATGATCAAATACAATAATAATATGTATTCACTACAATCATTTTTTTAACAGATCCAACTTGATTTTAGATGCTGATCAAGAGTATATATTCTTTTTGGGGTTGAAGATTTCTCCTTCTGTCTTATAATACTCCTCCTACACTGAGAGTACTGAGCAGAAAAAGCAAAAATCTCTTTGGAAGCACTAGGCATTGAGGTAGAGTCCGACTGGGTAATTAATTGCTCACATTTGTATTCCTCGCTGGCAAGTGAGACAACAACAACAAGTCAGAGACAGCAACAACAACAAGGCGCAGGAGTTAATCGCTGAATTGAAGATAAGCATCTGTGCATGTATATCTTTGTTTGCTCCTATGTATGTATGTGTGTATAGATTTATATGTGTGTGTGTGTGTATGTGTTTCAATCTTCTCTCTCTCTTTGCAGGACGCCTGATTTGTATTTGACTTATCAACATTGTTGTTATTGCTGATTTGCCTTTTATCTGCAACTGTGCGAGTGCAAGTGTATGTGTATGTGTATGTGTTTGTGTATGTGTGTGTGGCTTATCAGCAACAGGACTCGCTGCTGATAAGAGCAGTAAACTGGGAGATTGGCCAGGCTGCTTTTTGAATATTGATTTTTTCTCTGTATTTTATTTTTGTTGTTTTTCTTTTTGGTCGAAATTAAACTCGTTGTTGGGGTTACGTGTAAGGTTAGACATATGGCCAATGCAATTCAGCTCAACGCCTCAGTCGACGTCGACGTCGCCGCCGACGCTTACCTTGGCAGCGGTTTCCTATAGAGCAGCGTTTACCTTGTCCAGAAGAAGAAAATAAAATATTATATATAAAAAAAAATGAACGTGACGAGAGTGCTCCAATTATTCATGATATGCTACCACTTTTTTGACCGATCTGTGAGGGCCAGAAGGGGGAGTTGGGGGCTGCAGTTGCAACATTTGTCGAGTTTCTTGCTAACTCAGTATAAACTCAAAGCCCAGTTGCAATTTCAATTCCAATTGCAGTTATAGTTCTAGCTGCATATCCCCCTCCCCCCCTCCTCGACATACCCATGAAACGTAGTCAAGGCGTTCTGAAATTGGGTCAGTCGATGTGACAATTTCATGAAACGTTGGCCAAAACAACTGCGGCAGCAAAAAATGCTTGAAAATCGCTGAGAATACCTTTAACCTGTTGAAGGTAAGTCGTATATTTGCCATTCCTCTCTCTCTCTCTCCATCTCTCTCTATCGCACTCTCTCGTTCACTCTTTGACGAGGTTGAGAATTCTGCATAAACAACAAATGTTCAACAATGCGAACGCCTCTGTTCAATCTTCTCCTCTGATTCTTCTGCTTCTTCTTCTTTGGAATCTTCTTCGTCTGATTCTTCAGGGCAACTTGTCGTTTGCAACTGCAGCAATTTCTATAAATTGAGTTTTCATAAGTTTTTCCAAAGTGCGTACAAAATCACGTTTCTAAACAATTTTAATCTCTGTCTTTAAACTTTTCTTTAAAACTTGACCTTCTTAATACTATATAAATTATAATTATGACTTATTTATTATTATTTATTTAACTAAAAATAAAGAACAATTACGCATATTTCTTGTAACTTCAAATCCATTCTCTTTCGTCTGGGAATTAAGTTAGCAATAACAGATTTGATAATATTAATATTTATCACATTTTCATATAAGAATATTGCAGTACACGTTTCACATAAGAATCCTGTACATATGATATGAACTTATTACGACGAAGCAATAAAATATAAAACTGTAATCTTGATCATTCATTTTACATAAGATTTTTTTATCAATAAAAAGATACATAATTCTTTCTTTTCCCTGGAATATGTTAATGCAAATACTTATTTGAAACTTAGAAATGACCGAGGTGTGGCATTTTTGACATGTATGTATTTATGCTTCCATCAACCGTCCATTAATATGTTTATAAATTCATGAATGAATTTAAACTTAATTTATGACATGTACATTTTAAAGAACTTAAGAGAATATTTACAAAAATAGAATTTGAAGACAACCCTAAAACGTCTCTACAATATCTTGTGTCGCTTTATTTATATTAATATAATTCTTAATAACTCTAATATCTAAAGTTTCTCAAATTTCTTACAACACTTGCACATTACTCATACGCCGCTTGTGACGTCACATTGTTGTCATTCATGAATGAAACGAAAATTCGTGTGTAATTGTTTTTTTTTTTTTGACTTGCAAATGCAGAAATGTTTCTATGTTTGTATGAGTTGCCGTTACAATATAAGATTTCTCAAAGCCTTGAGGTCGCAGCCATTGTGTATAAGAATAAGAGTCGAGAATTTCTGTTTTGTTGTTGTTGTTGGCCTGTCAAAGCCAAATGTGAGTGCAAAGCAAAACAAATGGTCAACACTTTGGACTTGGACTGTCACCCAAAGCGGTCGCAAAATCGATGAATGAATGTGCCAAAGAGATGGCAAAAACCTGAACCGAAAAGAGAGAAGAGAGAGAGAGAGAGAGAAAAAAGACAAACGAATAAAAATAACAATAACAAAAGAAAACAAAAACAATAAAAATAGTTGTGATCGCTTTTGAATGTCGAAGCGCGCAGATAAACTGAGCAATCAACAAGATGCCAAAAGTAACTGGGACTGGGTAACAACGCCATCAGCACACCAACACACACACACAGATAGACACACACACACTCACACACACAGTTAATGTTAGCAATACAAAGCCACTTGGTTAAAATGAGCGGCTCAAGGTCATCACGCTTGCAATACCACACAAAAACAAACAAGCAAACAAACAGACAACGACAACTGCAACAATAACAACAAGAACAACAAATGGAGCTTTGGCATCTAAGTAACTGCAACGGCAAAGAGCCAAAGCCAACAACAACAAGTCCAACTCGCACTTGCTGTCGACGCCAACGCCAACGTCAGCGACAACGCCAGCGTCGTTGTCTAAAATGGCCTCGAATCAGCTGCAGCTCCCAAGCGCCGTCACACATAGAAACTGAAAGAAACAGATACTGAGAAAGAAAAAAAAAGCAAAAACAGGCTTACGAAATCACGAGTTTACTCGTATTTGAATTGAATGAGCCGCCGCTATCCGAGCATCGAATTCGAAGTCGAAACAAAGCAAAGCAAAGCTCAGCACTTGTAATAGTTAGACGAAGTCACACAAACACACACACTTCCAAATGTAAGATGCACACATGCATACGTATCCTCAGCGCTGACTAAAAATTCACACAGTTTTTCAATGAAGCTGACGCGTCGACTGGCAGCGCAGCAAAAACCGCAACAGTGGCTGCTGACTGCGCTGCTGCGACGCCCCAGACAAAAGCTGCAGTTGCACTTTACATGTATACATTCACAATAGTTGTGATTCTGTGTATGTGTGTGTGTTTGTGTATAGATCTCAAAATGAAGATGAGTGGCAATTACAAAATTCAAAAGACTCCACTCTCCCGCTCTCTTTAAATGCCTCTCACTGCTGCTGTTGCTGCTGCTTAGGCTAGTCCTACACTGAAATCAATGGAATGCTAGCTGAGAAAAAAGCTTTGATCAAATGAACCGCAACTGCTCTCAGCAGCTGCTGCTGCTTCAGCTTCAGCTTCGCATCATTGTAGGCGTCATCAAAGTTGCCGTTCACTTGCAATGTGGGCGGTTGAGGCTGAGGCTGAAGCTGAGGCGGGTGGTTTGGTTTGTTGGTTGTTTGGTGGTTCGGTGGCTCGGTGGCGTGCCTTGGTGGCATTTGTGTCATTTGAAGTTAATTGCTGGGAACGAACGAGAGGCCGAACGATACACAGCGTCGTGGCTGTGGCTGTGGCCGGATTTGTGTCACTCTTAAGGTTAACTTGTAATTATGATTATTGCATTGCCTTTGTCTAGCTCTGGTAGGAGTTGGTTCTTGCAACGTTGCCGCTGGGTATCTTCGCTTTGATCTTCATATACCTACATACAAACATACAATTGTATGTCAGCATGATTATGGCTCAAATATTATTAAAACTGTTGAGCAATTAAACACAAGCAAGGAAGTGTCAAAAGCTTATTTACGATCTACGATTGAGTTCGACTGGACTTTACCGTTAGATCGCAGCTTCATAAATGTTAAACAGCAGATGACAACAAAATAGAAATAGAAAACCCAACACAAAACAAACGACTGTGCGAGAACGAGACAGCGAATACTATAAGCAAGCCCCAATTGGCCAGAGCGAGAGCATCCAGAGTGTCCACGATGGCGAGAGCCCTAAAGGCAATGAGAAAACGAAAGAGGAAGAGCCAAAAAGTGGAGACCACAATGGCTTCCACTTTATGCTCGTTTTCGTCTAGGTCTCCGCTTGCTCCCCTTTTGCGTGCCACATGAACAAAAACAAAATTTGCGTCAGCTTCTTCTTCTTCTTCTTCTTCACCAACAAAGAAGCTTCCAAAGCAGCGAAAGCCAAGAGACCTAAGTGTGAGAAAAATGTACAAAGGCAATTTCCAGACTCTACACACAAGGCGCACGCAGAGCGAGAGGGAGAGGGACAGAGAGACTGCCGTTCAACGGTTACCGTTAGATGTTAGGCGAGCGCTGCATTAAAAAGGGCGCGCTCATTACAAAACCAAAATGGCTGCCAGCCAACAACAGAAAAAGAGCAGCAGCAACAAGAACAACAACAACCATCAGGAGTGGATCGCAGCTATGTGGAGCGCATTGGATTCCAATTGGGCAACGAAGCATCAGCAAAGACAGATCGCAGCAGGAAAAACTATGCACCCACACACATACACAAACTTACACACTTAGGAAAGCTTTAGCCTGCGAGTCGCTTTGGGTTTCATCACCCAACAACGATTTTCTCGCTGCGTTGGGCCTGGAATTCAGGTCAAGCATTTTAATGCGTTGAGTTGAGGTTAGGGAATGTATAGTTGGCTATCATTTATGTTTGTATCTGCGTTCGCTTGATGCTTCGGATGCCCATTCCCTTTACCGTTAGGCATAGATACATACGAATTTGGTCATCATTTACATATTTCAGGCATAAGGGCTAATATGTTAAATGTATCTTAAACAAGAAATGTATCTTAAATTGAGTCGTAGTAATGTTAGCAAGGAGGACACTTTAACTAATTTTATTAACCCGAAAGATCATTGGGAAAACCTTCACGACAACAATACCACAATATTAGACCATTATTATTGTAGAATTTACAATACAATTGGCAAACCAGTTCATTTCTTGGCTAAAACCTGACATTTCGTTTGGGATTTATCAGCCAACTGGGTAAGAGACCATCGAGCATTGGATTTCACCAGTTAGATAATCGAATGATCCAATAATATGCGTCATTCCACAGGCGACAGAATTTAATGACATTCAAATACATAATATACGCTTTTTACTTACTTAGTCCCCATTCGATTTCGTTCCAAAACAACAACAACAACAGCAATAACAATAAACAAATTGAGGCTAGAGACTCCTTGATGGGCATGTTGACCAAGTAAAAACCAGTTCCAATGAGCATAAGCTAAAATCCACACAGCAAATAAGCAAATAAGTTAGATTAAATCAGTTGGAAGCTTGGCCACCTTAATACCCTACTAATTTCGAAAGATACCCAACAAATGTCAGATGATTTTTCAACAATCTAATTAAAGATCTAAATAGTTTTAACGGAAAAAGAAGCATTTAGAATGATTTGAATAATAAGAATAATAAATAGTTCATTGATAAGATCTATTTATATAAATTGATTATCTCCCACTATACAAACTCAATAAGCTTATATAAGGTGTAGGGCATCAGACTAACCGAAATACCCAGTAGGAATGACGACGCATTTGAGAATCCCACGCAGAATGCTTATTGGATTTTTTTAGTCGGGCACCAAACGGATTCGGTAAACGTTAACGAAGTGCACGATTTTGGTCTAATAAATACAACAAATTCTACGAACGAGCATTTGGAGGAGGGGGATGAGGCGAACGGACGAACGAAGGGAACGCGAATTGTTGAGAGGAAAACGAAAACCCCTACGCACAAGGCAAAAAGCAAACGAAGGTTGATCTGCTCGCGAGAGTAACAAGTAACATAGTGGGAGTGGGAGAGATAGACAGAGAGAGAGACGCCTTTGTTGTTAGCTCGTCGCACGACTCTCGTCGTCGGTTTTGGAGAGTTTTTTAATTAAAAGCAAATTTCGTATCAAATGATGCCGCTACAATAACAACAACAACGACAACAACAAAAGCGAGAGCAACAACAACAATTAAGCAATTAATTTATATCAGTGGCGGGGAAAAACAAGCTCGCCTGCCCACAACAAACCTGTTGATCTGATCAGTGGGGCCCCCAGCACACGATAACCCAGATGTGGACCCAGACCCAGTACCCAGTATCTGGGCAGTACCCAGGGGTCAATAAAGTATAGAGTACGGTATACCCAATGCCCAGTTGAACATTTTTAACTATTTCATGCAAATTGAGTTCGATCGATTGCAGTTTACACCCTTGCAGTCTGAGTAATCTGTTGGATGATTCATTATTTAATTGTCATAATTATTTCAGACTATAGCGAAATAGGTTGAGAGCCAGGTTTTAACAATTGCATTTTGATTGGTTGAACTATTGTTCTTCTCCTTTTTTCGTATTGTGCAAAAAGCATTCCATTTCTGAAAAGTCATCGATGCTATCATTTTCCGGCATTATCAAGAAAACAATTTATAGTCTACTATGCGTATTTCAGATGTTATTCTTTTGTGAAAAGGTTTAAGGCCATATCAGTTCCCAAAGGGAATTCGTGCAATTGTTTTGATAAACGATCGCTTAATGATCCTTTAAATGCCTGGGGATGGTTGGATGGTTGGTCACTAGTGATGGGCTTGTGTAACGCCCATTAAATGTATTAAATATTGGAATTCCATTAGCTGGATAGGATTCCCCCGTATTTACATTTATTTATGCACATACATTAAAACGTTAAGTGTGCAGCTGGGAAAAGTCAAATGATTTCGGTTTCAGTTAGACGCGCGCTTCGTCGCTGGCACACGCGTTCTGATCAAACCCGTTTTTTAATGGGATGGCATTCATAAGATAGATGGATGGATGGATAGATTGATGTGTGTGTGTGTGTAGTAATGCGCCACGTTAGAAATTTCCCTGTTACTATTTATAGCTGCACCGTTTGTCGGGCAAAAACTTCATCAAGATGCAATCAATTTGCAAGTGATGCGAGCAGAAATAAACAAACAGAGCAACAATTCAATAGCCACCCACTTGAAAGAGAGAGAGAGAGACAAATCAAGAGAGAGCGGGAGAGTCACTGCGAGAGAGCTGTTGTTTTTATGCTGAGCATGCAGCAAATGTTTAGCAAAGAAGAAGAATAAGCAGAGGCAGCAGCAGCAACAGCAGCAACGTCGACATCGGCAGCGACATCGACAGAGCGAAACGAGGACGAGCAGACCCGCTGCCACAAAACTGCATTGTTGTCATATTTCGTAATACGTACGCTGAAGCAGCAGCAACAGCACGAAAATGCATAAAGGGGGGAGGGTCGTGATGGAGACGGATACGGGAGCGGGAGAAGGAACGGGAACGGGGCAGGTCAAAGTGAGCAAGCAAAGGAAGCCAAATGAGGAGCGAACTCAGTTGATTTCGACATGCGCTTATCAGACCACAATGTTGGAGAGTGGAGAGTCAAGACTCAAGAGCGTAAGAGCTTTGGAGAGCCAGAAAAGAGCGCCAACGCAGCAGCGACTGCTGTCGATTGTGCTTGTATTGGTGAGTAGTACTTGTGAGCGCCAAGTTAAAATGTCAAGTTGCTTGCTACGTTCTCTCTCTCTCTTTCTCGTTCTCTCACCCTCTCTCTCTGTCTGTCTCTCTGTAGTTCTTTCTCTGTGTGCGTTGTCTTCTCTGGGCCGACTGCGGCGTTTCAGCACTTTGGCTGGTTTCACTGGCCGCCAAGCCATTCAAACGCTCATTCCATTCCATTTCATCCGCTCGTCCGCGTCCGTCAACATCCCACTTAACGTTTTTTATGTCGGTTTTTGTCATACTAAGCACACGAAGGCTTCGTTTTGACTCGGCTCGGCTCGACTCGACTTTGCACACAAACAAACAACACACTTGGCCATTTATCACATTTGAAAACCGCCATTACAAAACACGAAACGGGAGCAGAGCAAAGCAAAGCAGAAACGATATTATTATCCACCCAGCGGCGACGACATCGATACCAACACCAACAACCTCGTAAAACAGGCGCGCGCGTGTTCGTCGTCGTGGCAGCCCCTCGAACATACACTGACACAGGCTCACACACGTACACACTGATACTCACGCATACTAAGAAAGACTCACATCGGCTCCATCCAACTCTTCCGCCCAACGCCCCCCAACCCCAATCGGCCGCCCTAACAGCACAGTTCGGTTTTCGTGATCGTGCTCTCGTTCTCGTCCGCTGTTCGTGTCCAACGACGACGCGACGTTGACAGCGGCAGCACCACCAGCAGCGGCAGCGGCTTCAGCAAAAGCAACAAACATTAACATTCAGGGACAACGACAACACGGCGACGGCGTCTGCGTCGACATCCCTACGTTTCAGTTCTGATTGGATGTTCGTGCGCCGCCGTTGCTTGCACGCGGCGATTGCTCAGCTCAGCTGTGTTTGGATTGTATGAGTTATTTTCAATTTTCGTTTTGCTCGCCCTCAAACTTATTGACCATCCGTTTCTGTGTACAATTGCAACTGTTGTCTATGTTTTTTATAAATTCGCAACAATAAAATAAATAAAGAAAACATCAAACAACATAATCAAATACAAGAAAACCAACTCAAAAAGTGTCTTTAAGTGATTGTGCTTTATAGTTTTGCAAAACTTTTTAACAACAAGAACAACAAGAAAACACTGTATTGCAAGCGGATTACTAAAGCTTCCAAGAATCGGTAAGTGCAAAGAAGATGCAACAAACAATGGGCAAAATACATATGAATTAGAATATCACTGAATATGTTACACCATATTCGTCGACAGACAGACAGACGGACAGACAGAGAAACAGACAGAGGTTTCCGTCTTCAATATAAAAGTCAATGGGGTCTCTCAGCTTTTTCCTAGAATTTCTATAAACAGTTGCATACGTAAATTAAATTTAAGAATCTAACTCATATTCAATGTATGTAAATATGAAATATGTAGAATCAGTTTTTATTAGCCATATTATATTGTTTGCTTAGCATATTTTATGAATATGTTTATTTATGAATAGATACATTTTTGAATGTATCTCACATTTTTGAAATCAACTACAAGAAAAAAAAAGCCATGTTTTGAAAGGTTTATTAGAAAAATGTTTTTTATGAAATCAAAGTGGAGAAAATAAATACACTATGATTATAGCCATATTTGGTGTGGGGAACAAGTACGGTTAGCCAGTAAATACCTGGTACGACTCGATTTACATCCACTTACACAGCAGCGAAGGCAGTCGGGCATATTGTATCTAATAGTACAAATTACATCCATATGTATGTATCTAGTATTGTATACATAAGTATGTATGTTCATAGATACATAGATACAAATTGGTTTGTTGTTGCTTTTTCGGTTTTGCTTCAGTGATCTTTGTCATTTTCAGTCTCCCATTTCCTTTTTATATACAGTTGCGGTCAAAAAAATAGTAGTGCTTGCAATGAACTTTTAAAAACACAAAATTTAAAGACTTTTAATTTATCCAAATTTTTTATTTAATTTTTTTAAGATACGTTATTATATTGTAAATCCATCTGAGAAATCAAAGATAGTGAAAATTTATTATTTTTCGACTTAGCAATTTTTATCTTGTAATAGTCTGAAAAATGGGCGGTCAAAATAATAGTAGTGAATGCACTAAAAGTGGGAAAAAAAGGATATTAAGCAGGAAAGGCACTTGATTTGATATTTATTTATGTAATTTCATAATTTACTATAAATTTTATAAACAATTTTTTGCTTAGAGTTGTTACAATGGGGCGTGGCAAGCATTGCCCTCCAGAAAAGCGTGCTCCCATTAAAAAATTTCTTTCCAAAAGGATAACGGTTAAGGAAGTGGAAAATTTGATTAGATGATTGCCAACCATAATCAGAAACGCCATCAAGTACTCTCCAAAATAAGATAAACGAGGAAGACCTCGATCCATGTCCAAGAGTCTAGTGACAAAAGTAGTGAGGTATTTGAAACGCGACCCTTTTGATCCTGCAGCACTTATAAAAAAGAACTTATGTACGAACCAAAAGGTGGAAAACATTCTTAGATGTTTGCGAAATAATAATCTGGCAGAAAGAAG
Organism: Drosophila suboccidentalis; assembly: GCA_037043435.1. Classification (NCBI taxonomy): domain Eukaryota; kingdom Metazoa; phylum Arthropoda; class Insecta; order Diptera; family Drosophilidae; genus Drosophila; species Drosophila suboccidentalis. The sequence goes on along the minus strand of JBAMBK010002605.1, from coordinate 323,517 downwards.
CCCGGGAAAAATTTCGTTATTGAAAAAAATACCTGCCCAAAAGCGATTTCGATTTTCTAAGGATCATCTGAATTGGCCCTTGAGAAATAGTGAAACCTCTAGTGGTCGGATGTGTCCAAAATTATTTTTTTTGGTGGTCGAGGATCTCGACAAAATGTAAGGTATCCATAAAAGTCCGAATACCGGCCCAGATTCACCTGCAGGACCGTCAAACATGGTGGTTCGAGAATAATGATCTGGGCGCATTTTCACATTACGGGGTCGAACCCATATATTGGATCAAAACCATAATGGATAAGCACGAACATGTGAAAATTCTGCACGACATTATGCTACCGTATTTTTCAGATGATATGCCGATAATTTGGTGGTTCCAACAGGACATAGACCCAAAGTATACCAGCAAATTTGCGAAAGAATGGTTCGCATAGAAAAAAGTTAATGTATTGGAGTGGTCCTCACAGTCCCCCGATCTGAGCCCCATTGAAAATTTGTGGTCCGATATCAAGAAGGATATTGCCAAGCATCAACCAACAAATAATATTCATCTTTGGAAGATAGTTAGGAGCTCCTGGAGGTCAATACATCCAGAACGATGTCAAAGGCAGGTGGACTTCATGATCCGTCGTTGTAAAGCTGTAATTCAAAATAAAGGCTTCACAACAAATTATTAAATTTGTTAATTACTAAGTGCCTTTCACATATCTAACCTTTTAAATAACAAAAAATAAAATTTAGGATCGTTTTCATCATTAAAATATTTGAATATGTTCATCACTACTATTATTTTGACCGCCCATTTTTCAGACTATTACAAGAAAAAAATTGCTAAGTCGAAAAATAATAACTTTTCACTATCTTTGATTTCTCAGATGGATTTACAATATAATAACGTATCTTAAAAAAATTAAATAAAAAATTTGGATAAATTAAAAGTCTTTAAATTTTGAGTTTTTGTAAGTTCATTGCAAGCACTACTATTTTTTTGACCGCAGCTGTATGTATATTGTACACAATTCGCTACTGCACAATCCCAACAACAATCCGAATCGGAATCTGAATCGGATTGTATCGGATCGGATCGTACTCGTCAGTTTTCGCCCCGCCAGCCGCACCCCTTTAAGAGAGAGGGAGAGAGAGCGAGAGAGAGGGGAGGATGTTGGTGGGGAGGGCGAGCAGCGAGTGGGGGTCTAAATAGATCCCCAATTCGCGTGCAGTTGCTGACACATTCCATTCCATTTCATTCCATTGCCACTGCCTGGTGCCTGTGAGTCCATGAGTCTGCACGCTAGCAACAACAACAACTCATTTCTGAATGGAATGAATGAGTGAGTGAGTGAGTGAGTGAGGCAATAAGTGAGTGAGTGATCACTGCATACAAAAGTTCATACTCTCTCTCTCGCTCACTCTCCACTTATGTAAATGTGTTTGTCTATCGACATAAAAGCTACAGCATTGCAAGTTACGCTCCTATTGCGTTGCAGTTCCCAGCAACATCGTCACTTCCGCTGCGGTGCCATGGCAACCCTGGCAACACCTGTGCTTGGACCACACACACTCACACACGCACGCACACACACGATTTATGCAAATCACATTAAAATTGTCTACAAAAAATCCCAATCTCCAATCTCCATTTGCCTTTTTGTCAGCTTAACCCACTTCACACACACACAAGCATACATAGATTCTCTCACATACACACACACACACATGCAGCCCACCACAACTACAATAGTAATGAATTATTATATTGCAATGAGCGCAAAACGCAAAGGAAACCAACTTAAACAACAACAACAACAAGACCAGCAACTAATCACACATAAATTTTGCTGTTGTTTTGTTAATGAAACAGCGACAAGAGCCAAGAGCACAACAACAGCAATAACAATGAGAGAGCGCTGCGCTCTCAAAGAGCTTTTTTGTTTGCGCTCAGTTAAAGCAAAAATTATGCTCAAATTATAACTGTTGTTCAGCCGGCGATCGAAGCAATTAAAAGAGAGCACAACACAAATGAGGAGCATGACTAACACATTTTAACTGTTGCTACTGTTTTCTGTTGTTGCAGCAGAGCTGACAAAACGAATAACAACAATTATGACAGCTGTAAACTAAACAAAAAAAAAATGAAAACAAAATGAAGTAAAAGTCACCGTGGCGTCGCCCACCCAAAAAAAATTCTGCTCACACATGCGCAAATTCGCTCTCCTGCCCCTCCTCCTTTCGCACTCGCGTTTCGTCTAGCTGCGCAGATTTCGAGTGTTTCGCGGCGCGTGTTGATTTGGCTATTTCGTAGACAATTTCCTGCATTTTTATTGTATGTTTCCTTTTATAATTATGTATTGTTTATATTTTTGTTTAAGAGCCTTAAGAAATGGATGTCGAATGACTAAAAAATAAAATAAAGAGTGCCAAAAATAAAGTAACAACAAATTGTTGACAATGCGCTTTATTTTCTTTTCGGCTGCCTTTCGGCTGAATTCTTTACTTACTCGCTCCGTACTGTTGTTGAATGCGTTTCTGATTTTTATCACTTGACGTGCTGCGCTTTTATCTGAGGCTGCTCATCAGCTTGAAAGAATGTGTTCCACAGACATACGCACACACACAAGCTGATATGATTTTTAAGGCTTCGAGGCTCTTCTTTCAATTGTTTGAGTTTGCTCGAAAACTTTTATTTAGTATTATTCTCTGGCAGTCTCGAAATTAACCCTCGAATCAACAGTTGCTACATCAACTCTCCAAAAGGAAAAGCTTCGAGTACTGCAAGCAACAAATCGCCAAGCGGAATTTTAAAAGTGGAACACAAACAAAAAGTCCAAAAGCAGGCGAAAATAAAAAAAATACAGTAAAAAAAAGAAAAGGTCAGTGACCAAAATATGTTTTGCAATTGAGCAAAAGCAACAACAACAAAAAAAGCAAAAGACCAACAAAAAAAATACAGAAAAGAATGTAGCTAAAGCAAGAGAAGTGATAGCAACAAAACAGTGAGCAACATTTTCGGATTTCATCAATTTTTTTCGTTGGCTCTTCGCTTTTTTTTTTTTTTGGTAAGACTTAAGGAAGTGGGCCAAAAGCTAAAAGAAATCTGCAACGTTTGTCGAAAGGATTTCAACATAATGTCTGGGGCACGTGGCCTGCTTTTTTTTGCTGTTGTCTTAAGCCTTTGCTAAGCCCTCGCGCAGAAAGAGTGAGCAAGAGAGAGAGAAAGAGTTTTGCACATCCGTCTGTCGCCTATTTATTTTGTAAGCACTTTAATTCAATTAACGCCGCCGGCGTCGCTGCCAACGCAGCTCAATGTCCAATGTCCACGTCAAGTATTCGCCCTGTTGTGCACAGGCTAAAAATCGTTTCCTATTTTGCATGCGACAGCGAATGGCCAAAGCAAAAGCGAAAAGGAAATGGCAAGAGCGTCGCAGCGCAGTGAGGACTTAAGATTGCCGTATGTGTGTGTGTCTACTCTCTCATACAGTCAAATCTCCATATGTATGTATGAGTGAAAAAGGCAACATCAGCAAATAAAAATAAACAGCTACGAAATACAAATGAAATGTAATTGAAAGCGTCGCGGTCGCAATCGCCGTTGCTGCCACTGCCGCTGCCGCTGCCGCTGCTACCCTTAAGCTCTGGGCAGGGGACATTGTCCGTTTATGGAACAGCGACAGCTGAGTAAGGCGGGGGGACGTAAGAAGCGCACAGTGGTTAGAAAACTTGACAGCAAAGTGCCAAAATGAGCTGCATGGGAATATCAATTAGGATGCTTGACTATTTGCATTTTCGTGTTAAGCAAAGCATGTTTGCCACACTGTGCAGCACGCACGGCAAAGAGCACATGACAATAAGCAAAAGCTGTGTGTATATTTAATCCTCTCAAAGAGGATTTTTAACGTTGCTGCGTTTCTGCCATTTGCACACGACACCAACACACACACATACATACAAGCAAGCAAACTGACAGGCAGACAAACTCAATAACAAGCAGATATTTTTCCTCGCTCGACGACGCGTCGTCATCGCTTGCTGTTAGCCTACAAGGAGCGCGCACAAGAGGAAAGTCACCTCTAAAGCGCATAGCGCAAATATCCCCAACACAGGCGCACGCACATACACACTTACGCACACAGTCACACACACACTCACACGCACGGACAGTGCGCGATAAGCTTAATTGAGTGCGCCGCAGCGGCTAAGGTGGAGCAGAGCAGCGAGCGTCTGGCACACACAGAATTTTATCAAGGGGCCAAACGTCGGCAGAACACAGACACACACACGCAACAGAACACTCACATGCATAGTCGCGCCAGGAGAGCAGCAAGGAGAATAACAAAAACAAAAATATGCACGCAGCAGCGCCGCCAGCAGCGGCAGCGAAATTCGCCTTGAGTACAGCCCCCCACCAACACCCCAAGCATATGAAGAGAAAGCAGCGAACACTGAGTGCTTTTTTTTTCGCTGTCGCTGTCGTTGCCGTTGCCTTTTGCTGTTTCTTTTGTTTGTTGTTGCTGCCGCTGCTGCTGCTGCCCAGCAGAGCCGAGCGATCCTCATGTGCGCCTCGTTTGCTCGTTCGTTTGCTGCTGTTCTTCGGTTATGGGCGGTGCGGGTGGACATGGATATGACACATACAGACGGGCAGCGAACGCAGCTGTTTTACAATTTAAGTACATACGAGTATTTTTGTATATATTTGTGTATTCGTATGCCTTTCTGAGGATTTCTTGCTGGACGCGGTATTTGGGTCACCTTTTAAAAATATACATTTCTAATTTCCATGCCCAATGCAAGGAGGCGACATACACACACACACACACATGTACAGAGACAGGGTCGTTAAATGTTGTGTGTGGGTAAGTTTGCGTCATTGGCGATCCCAAAAAAAAGATTTTGTCGTCGTGTGCTTTCTCTCGCTCTTTCTTCTGTTCTCGCAACGCCATGTTATCAAAACTAATCAAAGTGAACGAAACTTTTGTCGTCGATCACTTTGCTTGCTCCTAGCAAAAGGCGCACTGCTCTCTTTCTGTCCCGCTCTCTCACTTTAACTCCAGCGAAATGAATTCTTTTCACATGAGTTGCACCGCAAACGGACTGCGGTTTCAAGTTGCTTTTATCTTGTATGTCCATATCAATTCTACATTTGTACATACCTCCATGTGTACATATGTATGTACGTATATACTCATACATACTTCCTTTAAACACCCGTTATCAGTTCAGCACTGTGAGTTAAGAAAATTTCACCGACAACCACAAAATTTAGATTTTACACCAAAGGCAAATCGTTAATGGAGCAATAACAGCAGGCTTAACATTAACGGCGACAATAACATTAACACTGGTGGAGATGCCATTAACATCAAGCCAAAATTAAAATGTATTTCCTATTTGATGGTATGTAGATATTTTTAATAGGCCATAAATAAAGAGATTAAATTCAATTGCAGAAAATTGTTGAAGCTTAACAACAATATTGCAATAACTCTGCGTATTTGCAGCATTTATCGATAGGCGATACTGCAATTTCACTGACTCTGTCACAGAGTTGCTAGTGAATTAAAAATAAAATATAAAGTTTTCAAGAAGAACAATTTTTAAAGTGAATGCTGGACTGTATTACAAGGTAAACTTATATTATATGTATGTATGTATGTTATGTTAATATTTTGCAAATATTTTGCAAGGACTTCGAAAACTGTTTGACAGGATACGTGAAAACTTTAAGTAATCTGATTTGTGGCAGATTTACGAGTATCGAGTACATAGAACACAATTGAATTATAGATTCGTTCATATTATAATGGGGATATTCCTAAAGTAAAAATCTAAAAACTTATAATATGGGGAATTTCAAAAGCTGATCAAGAATTCTAAGTTCTAAGCAAAAATTTTCAAATTTTTCGAAGTTGATTCTTTATTATTATTTAATTTTTGGTTTTTTAAACTTAGCTTAAGTTCAGAGATCTGTTGAGAAGATCAAAACCAACCTCTAAGCTGCATCTGAAATATTCCAAATAATTTCATTAAAGACTAATGTACATATTTATTTGTTTTACACAAGTACAATGAATCTACAGTGATCTTTGTGTAATATGTAACGCTTTTATGGAATGTTTGCTGAACTGTGTCAACGGAATGTTGCCCTCCTCCAGTTGATTGCTTGACTTTTTTCGTTTGTGAACGCACAGCAACTGCATGACCCGCATTTCCATGTCTAAATTAAGGACACCACCATAAAAAAAAGCTCAACAGAGAAGGGGCAAAGTGTCTCTAGTTGTTGTTGTTGGATGTGTGGGCCGAGGCGTGAAACAGGCACAAAAACATGCATAGATCAATAATGGTGACAGGCCACATGGCGGTGGTCGCTTCGACTTGACAAGCGACCAGAGAGGCGAGAGAAGAGAGATACCGGGGAACTGATGCCAATTGTGGATGAAAGAAGCGCCCTTCTTTAGTGCCCCCAACAACAACAGCAACAACAACGAGAGTTCCATGTGTAGCTGTGTCTAAAACATTTTTATGGTTGACAAAATGTCAGCGAAACTGACATATACTTATACATATGTACATATACTTGAAGATATTTTGTAATCGACTGGCAAGTAAGCCCCGCTTGGTATCCCCAAAGTTGGCTGCCAGCCATCGATGGCTGTTGGCCAACAAAAATAACAAATCAGTCAACAGCTCAGCCTCAGTCACCGATCCAGTTGGCGATTGTCGAGTGAGCTCACTGAAGCGACAGTCGTCGACACTCGACAGTCGACAGTGGATGGTAACGAGTTTTGCTATTTACAACATTCGACGTTCGACGTCCGCCTGTATTGTAGGCTCCCTGGCCCTAGACCCTCCCGCCTAGACCTGCCCTATAGAGATCAACAGTTTCAGTCCCTACAGCGAAGAGTTTAAGTTTCGCTTTTGGCTTTGTTTTAACACCTACGCAAAAGTTTTTTAGGCCCAACTATAATAGAACTAGTATACAAATATATACAATATATAAATACCCACAATAATCCCTAGAATATCTAGATATCTTTAGGGGTATTTTATAGATAAATGATAATTTGGATATGTAAAGGCCGTTAAAGAATCGGCAATAGAATAAAAATAGGATTATAAAATCTGATATAATAGAATTTTAGAATCATACATTAAGAAATACATACGTTTATAAACTCTTCAAAAGAAGTTTTAATTATAAATAAAAAAATAATTTTGTAGGATATTCCAGGAAAATCAGTGATGAGGCAAAATTGGCCATTTAAATATGAAAAACACAGATAGAAGTAATGTATATCCTTTTATAACAAAACTTCACTTTTCAAATTTAATAAAGCTGAAAATTTCCTTGAAGTATGGTATCTGGCCCACTGTGCGTCATGGGCAGTGCGCTGTGGTGCGTGTTTGTGTCTATTATTAAATTTCTCTATGCATCAATACGAATGCCCAACGCACGCACACATCCTCAAATACATCCCACAATTGTCTGTATGTGTGTGTGTGTGTGCCCACGCACACTACTAAGTCGCGGTTACATTTCATTGACAGTTTCAAGCCATTGGAGATTTGCTTAAAGCTTTCGATTTGAGCTTAGGACTTTGTTTTCATATTTGTCAATACGTATTTATGTGTCTCTGTGTGTGTATGTGTGTTTGTTATGCTTTGTGGCATTGGGCTGCCCACATTAGTTTCTGTCTCTGTCTCTGCTTCTTCTTCTCTTTGGGTGCTTATGTGGATAGCTGGGCGACCTTTTTCTGTGAGCTCTCATTTTGAGCCGAGCTTTTTGCTCTCCTCTCATTTCTGCTTGAAAGCTTGCTGTGTTGCCTACGTGCAAAGGAATTTTTACACTTGCACACAAAAGCCAACGAGAAAGAGCTAGAAGCAAAAACAGCAACAACAACAACAACAACGGGACTTCATGACGAACGTCGTTGTTAGAAAACGAAACGAAGACGTAAAAAAAAAGTACATATTATACTTAACTAAGTATGTGTGTGTGTGTGTACAAGAGGCAAACGGCTCACACAATCAGTCAACAAATTGCCGCTGGAGGAGCGCTGGGCGGAGGAAGCATTAGAAAATCATAGCGCAATAGAGGAACCAGCAAGAAACAGTTGGCGGTTAGCGGGCCACAACGAGGCCGCGACAAGACGAGAGGCAGAAGACGAGAGACGAGACGAGGCGAGACGATCGTTAGCTCTGCAGCTGGAGCTCTGCTAGGGGAGTTGTTTGTGGGGTGGGGTAAGGCAGTGGGGGGAGGGGCAACGGGGGGCTGCTGGCAGCGGTACATGTGTTTGGTGCCAACCTGCGATACCTGTTCCGCGTGACGGCAGCGGTGACTGAGGCAGCGACTGAGGCAGCGACAGTGACTGAGACAGAACCCTGCCAGTTAGTCAGTTGCCAGCAGTCATCAACAGTTGGCACTTGGCTGCCACATACACATACTCACACACATGCACACACACAACATACATGGACATGGACATGTTCGTCTAACACTATTGTCGCTCGCAGCCAACTCATTCACTCGTTTTTGTTGTTTACACAGCAAATAACGCTGTAGGAAATCAAACAGAGGCCCCTCTCACTCTAGCTCGCTCACTTATTGTACATAGTAGAGTCGAGAGAGAGACGCAAGCTCCATGCCGACGGACACAATCGCAGGCTGGGCCGCCATAACATACATAGTTTGGGAGCACGACAACTCTGATCGGCTTTTGATTGTGGGGGCGAGATGTGTGGATGTCAGTGTGGATGTGTGGGCCATGTGTGGCCAAAGTGTCACGCACACAGCACAACCAACATCCACAAACGACAACGACATCCACGAGCTAGAGCATCAACCTACTTTTGGGCTTAGCGATATTGAGTAACAATTGGCGAAGACACAATGTTGCCTCAAAAGCTCCAGCCCCACCGCAGACGTAACCACATAGAATCATGTAAAAATCTTTGCCAGGCAACATTATATAAAAACGATTCTATTCATCAGATTGATCTCAAAGCCAGTTCCCACATTGCGTAAGATAAGCTACTTTAGCCAATTTTCTATAAATGCTTGCTAGAAAAGCTCCTAACGCCAGTGTTCACATCAAGGCTAAAAATAGGGAATTTGATGAGAAATGCATGTGAAATAGTTTTATATTGAACCCTTAAGAGGTTAAAGCCTGGCTTCTTGTCATATCGAAAATTAATATATAGACCCGAGTCAGTTAACTCTTTTTAGTTACAAAATATAAAGTTCGAAATGGGATTAACCCTTATATTTTTTTTAAGTTTTCTAGGCTAGCAACAATTATCCCAATTTTCGAAATAAATTTAGCCTTAAAACAGCTTATTATCCCAAAATTTTCAACTTTACAAAAAAATGTATTGATTTGCTTGAGTATTTGGAAGTTATATAACAATCTGGAAAAGCAGTGAAATAATTTCTTAAAAATTGCAGATTTTAAGCTATTGTAAAATAATATCTTCAAATCTTCTAGTTCTTGCAATTAGAAAATAGCTAAGTCTAGCTATAAAATAATTAAACTAGCAGCAATACTAAGCTTTAAGCTTAGAAAGCATCGCGCTAAGCAAAGGGTTGAGTCACAAGTAAAGCAACTAATGGAAAATTGAGTTCATTTTTCAGGGAAAGACCCTTTCTCCGAAGATTTGGATTTAGATTATTATCAGATTATTCAACCAATTATGTATAAGCATACATTCCTATTTACATATTTGTATGTAACGCCAGGCTCTTTCATTCCAGAATTCCCCATTTAAGAGGAAGTCGTTGAGCATAAATAGAATGGGTAAATTTTAGATAGATACATATGTAAATATTAGACCTGCGACTAAGTAGAACAACAATAATAATGAAAAGGAAAAAAAAAGAAATAGAAAAATAGTAACAATGGGCAACAGCACTGTGATCATTCGTGGCAAAGCTCCACCATAAAAACAACAACAACAACATCCAACTCAAAAGTAGAAAAAATTAAACAGACTGCAAAAAAAGCAACCGACAACACGCAATAGGGCAAGGCAAACAACAACAGCGCCAACGGCGGCAGCAGCAGCGACAACGGCGACGACAACGACGGCAGCGAACTGAGCTGAGCCAGCAACAGGAATTTACGATTCAGTGGCTACCCTGTTGTTTTTGTTGTTGTTGTTGTTGTTGTTGCTCTACGTTTGTACCTATGTATGTACATAGATATGTATGTGTGTGTGTATTGTTTTTGTTGTTTACTGCTGGATACGTATTGTACGTGTATTTGTTGCTATTTCACCTGGGTTGGGGCGCTGGGTGTGTATGTATGTGTGCCTAGCTTTGTGCATGGATCTTCGCCAAGGTGTGCCTGTATGTGTGTCTGTGTGTGTGAGAGCCTATTAGGCGAAACATTCGCTTCCGTTGTACGAATGTAAGGTGAGGTTAGGGGTGGGTAATTGGGTACCGTTATGCGTAATGTTATTTAAAGACAATATCAAAAAAAAATAGAAGTTGACAATAATAAATAATGTTGCGTAGGATCGCAAGTAGCGATAATAAAACATAATTTGGAGAGCTTTCAAAGTTTTGCCAAAGTTTGTAGACAAAATCCAATTGCGCAGCGCCTTTAGGATTCCAATTAGAAAATTCGTCATTCGCCTGTTCGCGTTACTTGTAGAATTTACAGTTGCTTACGTAATCCCTCCAACACTTGCGCACAAGCAGCAAGCAAGCGCCTACACACAAACGCTCCTGCGCACACATACACACTTACATACATATGTATGTATGTACATATAAAGCTAACCGACAACGACAGACAATTTAAGTTTTCGTATGGGGCCTGCGTCTGCGTCGCTGGCTCAAGTTTCCACATGTTTTTCCAATTGCCGCAAAAGCCAAGCCAACCACACACACACACACATGCACTGAGAGTCGGATGGAAAAACCAAAGGCAAACGGCAGCGGCCCAACCCCAGAGCAGCCCGACGGCCGCCCAACCCAAGTGACGCCTATTGCCCTTACAATTACAACCACAGACTACAGAGAGACTACAGACAATCAGCAGCGGCTGCTGCGGCTGTGGCTGCGGCTGCAGCGCGCACCCAAAGTTGTGTTTCTAGCTTTTTCTTTTTCCATCATGTTTTTCTTTTTAACCCCGTTTCGTCAACGTTGTTGGCACGTCCGTTCGTCCGTCCGTTCCCCCCTCGAAGGCCCCATCGCGTGCAAGGGAAATTAAAAATTCAAAAAGTCAAAGGCGCAAGCAGCGAACCGACGTCCGACTGCGCGAGAGACAAAAAGAGAACGAGAGAGAAAAAGAGTGTAGCAAACACAATACAAGTGTAGAGAGGGAGAGCGCAATCCATTGGAGACTTGGGGACTCAGCGAACAACTGTTCGTTCCTTTTGTGAGAGCGTAACGTCGACCGCGAAGCTGGCTGCTCTGCCGCAGCAAAACGATGACTGCGGCCGACGGATGTAGGATTGTTGTCGGTATGTGTGTGTATTTGTAGCAAGAAGCTAATAAGCGGGCAAGAAGAAGAAGCAGCAGCAGCAGAGGCCTCGGCCGTCGCTTGGCTGTCGTTTAGGAGCCGAGGATCGCTCAGTCAGTGTATTGGTGTCAAACGAGACGGACGAATTTGGCGGCAAAGAGATTTTCATTGCGTTTCGCTCGTTCGTTCGGTCGCCCCCTCTCTATCTTTCTCTCTCATACTGAATTGTGAAAATTTCCATTTGGAAATTGGGCAACGACAACAAAAACACGCGAAAGTTAAATTATTATATGAAACAAAAACGTGCAAGAAATAAAAAACTTTACCAAAAGGAAATCCACAGACATCAGCACCTGATCAGTAAACGGAAACCGCAAGAAAAGGTGCAAAATAATTCTTAATTTACAAACACATCTGTCAAATTGTGGAATATGACATGATCTAAAATTGTGAAATTTATTTTGCCAACGTCAACCGCCCATCGATTCTGTTTCAAAAGTCGCCTTTCGTTGTGATACGCTCCTAAGAATTTGATTGTGTGTTTGTACAAATGTATGAATGTGAGCTGATTATGTGTGAGTGTGTTGCCGTCAAAAGGGGGTGTAAAAATAAGCGCATGTAAAATGATCTTGCAGGGCCTCCTCCCACCCCTAAGCGTTGACTTGCTTATCATGCGCCCTATTCGTGTGAGTTTGAGCCTGTATGTATGAGTGAGTATATGTGTGTGCGTGCGTGCGTGTCGGGGCTGCGCAGTCGGCTTCCTGCGCGAGGACTTTGACTTGCTCATTTCATTCGTTTTTACTTCTTCATTCGTTCGTGAGGCCTGCTCAAGTGAGGACGTGTCAGCGGCTTCTCTTCGCAAGCAGAAAGTTGAAACTCAGCAAAAATAAATAAATACCATTGTGAATAAAGTAAGCAATTTGGTTATTTTAAGTGCTAGATTATAAACGTGCGTGCTCAAGACACAACAAATTCAACACAATTTCCAGATGAAAAATGCACACACGTATGTACATATGAAAGAGCACAAACAAAAACTGTTCATTAATGCCACTGCGCTAGATCAGCGAGCCAATTTTTTTCTACTGCTGCAAAAGCTGCAGTGGAACTTTGAAAGCTCTCTGCTCGTGTGCTTATGTGTTTATGTGTGCGTGTTACAAAGAGCGGCAATGTGTTTTTGAACAAATATGCGGCAAGTGTTTTGCGCTCTCTCTTTCTCTCTCTCTGTGTTTTTTGTTCTCGGTGAGCTGTATGAGTGATGGGCGGCCCATTCAATTAATTTGAACAAGTGCACTACAAAACAATAACAATTACTACGAAAATTGCAATAACAAAAGTGAAACAAAAAAGTAAAAGCATAAACAAAAATCGAAAAACAAAAAGCAAGTGTAATAATTTGACAGCAAGTGAAATTGTAAAATGAATGATTTTCAATTAAGTGTACAAAGCAAGACGCTTTGCGATAAGATAAGAAGAGCGCGTAGCAATGGCAAATATTAGCAAGTGTACAGGGGAAGGAAGGCGACTTGAATATGTATTTGTGTTTGTTAATGTGAGTGTGTGTGTGTGCACATGCAAAGGAGCTTGGACCAAAGCAAAGAAGACTGAAAGAAAATAAGTGATAAGTGCTATGAACAATATTTATTGTTATAAAACTGTGTCTGTGCATGAGTCTCTTTCTCTATCAGTGTGTGTGTGTGGGTTTGTGTGTTACCTAAAATTCCATGAACATGGATATTATGGAGCTGGAGCATTCTACCAAGTTGTGTCGTTTTTTGCTTATTGCCACTTCTGCTACTTCAATTTAATGACTTTTGCTGCTGTGTAAACTTTTGCTCATTCTCCTTTACACAATTTACGTGCCTGCCTGTTGCTTTGTTATTTGTGTGTGTACATTTGTGTGTGTGTGTGTTTGTGATTTAATTTGTTTCTCTAAGCTTCCACACCCTTTGGCAAGTTTTCAAGTCAACGTCGTGCTCGCACAAATACACATGTACATACAGTTTCTGCCTCGTCCCACATAACCTAACGATCAATCCCGAGAACCCAGTCGTACTTTTTGAGAATTGTAACGAGTACAAAAAGTGAACATCCTTTGTAGTTACAAATAGTTTTTAATTCGTTATAACAGATGTTGTTAAAGATAGTTACTCCAACATTTAGTGAGTTGCAGACTTAAGTTTTAAATTTAAGCACGCTTCGCTTTAAAAGAACAGTTCTACTATGTATTAATAGTGGACTCGCTGCATGTTTTTCGTATTGGAAAGTTCTGCTGGGTCGCTCAGACAGGCAAACAGAGTCAGACACAGTCACACACACACATACAGACTCGACTCTCGCTCCGCGTTTCGATCAGTGCGTGTTTTGTATGTATGTGTGGGCGTATTGTTGGCTGTCTTGGTTGTTTTTGTTATTGTTACTGTTGTTGTAATTTGCCCATTTGAAACACATTTGAAATTTCCATTTAGATTTCCTCATTTAGTTTGGTTGCTGTTGTTTTTTTTGTTTTTTTCCTGTCTGCGCTGAGTTGCCTAGCTGGCTTTGCCTGCATAATATTCGGACCTTTGCCGTCTGTTTGACCTGGCGGGTCGTCTGTTAAATTAAATTTTGTTTGCATTTAATTTATGAGCGAGTGACGACGCAGCGTTGAGTAAACGGTTCATTGAGGTGAGCCCCTCATCCCTTTCCCTCTCGTTGAGTTTTCAATCCTTTCCTGTCATCTAATGTGGGGGATAAAATGATTATTAAGAAGGAATTCCTCTGCATTTTATTAAATATAACTCTTGTTTTTTCTATTTCTCCATTGCAGCATTCTTTGATATTATCGTCAAAATGTTAAAGTGTTGAGCACAATAATCAAACAAAAGGACGTCAAGGATATTAAGTTGAGCATTTGATAGTTGCATGCAACTCGGTTACAAAACCAAAAAACCCGGAACTTTATTTCCGCAATTCTCGTCGCTTATTAACGTCACGACAAATCGGACAAACAACAAAACGGCTTCCAAATGAAGATGGCATCTCAACGGTTTTGTCTGCGCTGGAACAATCATCAGAGCAATCTGTTATCTGTCTTTGATCAGCTCCTGCACGCCGAGACCTTCACAGATGTGACGCTGGCCGTCGAAGGACAATATTTAAAGGCCCACAAGGTAAGAACGAATGAAATTAAAATATAAATTATAAAAAAAAAAGTGACAGTAAAACTAAAACTGAGTGTGTTTCTGTTAATTTGATCCATTTGACAGATGGTGCTATCCGCCTGCAGTCCATATTTCAATGCACTGTTTATAAATCATCCAGAGAAGCATCCGATTGTCATACTTAAAGATGTGCCTTATTCGGACATGAAATCCCTGCTGGACTTTATGTACCGCGGCGAGGTATCCGTCGATCAGGAGCGTCTCACAGCCTTCCTGCGCGTCGCCGAGAGTCTGCGCATCAAGGGCCTCACCGAGGTCAACGATGACAAGCCCACGTCCGCGGAAAGCGCACCGGCGCCCCCACAACTGCAACGCATACAGCCGTACCTGGTGCCGCAGCAGCAGCAGCAGCGCAAGCAACCGAATGTGCTGGCCGCAAATGCAGCAGCCGCCGCTCTGCAGGCTGCCGCGCAGCCGTCTCTCCTCAGCTCCGCCCTGATGCCCAAACGGAAGCGGGGAAGACCCCGCAAATTATCAGGCAGCTCCAATGGCACTGGGAACGATTACGATGAATACGAACGCGATGGAATTTTAAATGTAAGTTTACATTTAAGAAGTTAATCAAAATGAAACTAATGAAATGAATTGCAGCAGGACTCGGATATGGGCAATGGCAAACTGGGCAATGAATCATATTCCGGCAACGATGATGCCTCCGATGACAACCAACAAGAGTCTGGCAACAATGATGATCTGAATGTAAGCGATTATCTTATTTTGGTATATGTGTTCATAATTTTTAACTGGATCAACTTTCTCAACACTTGCAGGAAAGTCGCGACTCGCTGCCCTCAAAGAGATCAAAGGGCGACAAAGATCAGCGCATGGCACAACAAGATGACATCAGCACAACCGGTGAGTTCATCTCATTACGATTATAGTTTCACTCTCGTTACATGATTCATTTCAATTCTAACTCTTAAGATCTCAAACTATCCATAATACCATATATTATACCATTCAATCAATCTACATTAAATAGACAATTATCAGAATCAGTTTAAAAATAAAAAAAATACAGAAACCATCACAAATACTGAGGAATATACAGCACAAGATACAAGATACAACTATATACAAAATACAAGAAAATACAACAAATACAAATACGTAACATTCGAAACAATCTCATCTGCAAACATTTCGAATTGTGTTATCGGAAAAGCTAAAAGGGATTTACGCATTTCAAAAAATAGGTACGAAAAATCGAACAACGTTTTCAAATCGCGTCGGTTTCTTTTTTTGAGTGAAACAAATTTGTGGGAAATTTTTAGTTGAGAGAAAAAAATTGTAAAATGTGAATTAAAAAAATCAAGTGGATTCGTTTGTGACGCGGCATTTTGGCATTTAATTAAAAGGCGCCAGGTGAGTGTCCCCAACAACAACAACAACAACAAGAACAACAGACGATGCCAAAGAAATGCAAATCCACAAATGCTAAAAGAAAAAATAACAAAACTGATTGAGAGAATTATGTGAAGTTTATAATCGGGTTTGATGAGCTCACAGGGATTTATGGCCGACGCTTGAAAACTTATTGATCACAATTCATTTGCCAGTTGAACGAAATTATTTCAAATTATAAAATTACAAGATTACAAATGCAAAATGAAAAGAAAATCCGCGTAATCGTAAGAAATCGTTAGCTGAATGAAAGAATATTATTTGTTAGAAATCAATGCGTGCAACAACAAACGCTGCTGAATATATACTATATAGTATATATATGTATGTTTCTCCACAAAAAATAATAACAACAACAAAACAAAACTTTTCGAACTCGAAACGCGTGCAAATATATATATGAAAATGGCTTGAAAATCCCTATAGCTTTTCCGATCCGATTTGAAACTAGAGTTTTGCCTCTTCTCTGATCATTTGTGTTTTTTTGCCTTTCTCTTGCATTGTACACACACACACACACATACATGTTTTATAGAGATCATTTGTAAGTTAATGTTTTATATATATCTTGTAGATGGCAACGATAGCGATGGCGAAGGCATGGACACATCGTACATGGAGCCACAACTAATGCTGGATGAATACGACGAGCCCGTGGAATTCAAGTATAACCCGTTGACGGACAACTCGAGCTCGCAGGAACAGACAACGACAGCGGAGAGCAGCCATCATCACCTCAACGAGCAGGCCAGACAGCAGGCGTTCCTCATTGCCGCCCAGCGGAAACATCAGGCGGACACGGCGGCTCTGGCAGCGAACTCAGCATCAGCGGGGGGAGCTACGGGCGGTGGATTGAAATTGAATATCATTGGAATTGCAAGTGGCGGGGGAGCCAAGTCCATGGTCAGCATTCCGAAGCTAACGCCGATCGGCAAGGCAAATGCCGCCTCAACGCCGCTGGTGTCACCCGCATCCACGTCAGCCACGTCCAAGCCGCGGGCCCAGAAGCGGCCCAAGCTCAAGCAGAATGGCGATGTGAAGAGCGATTATGGGTCTGGACAGGATTACCTCCAACTTTACAATAGCAACGATAGCTTCAAGCTCAAGTCGGAGCTGCTCGGCGGCAGTACGCCCAATCTGAGCAGCAACGTTGGAGTCTCGCCCGCCGTGAAGACCAAACTCAATCTGAGCAGCAATATCGGCGAGGGCGAGTCGGAGGGATCGGTGCGCGACTATTGTACCAAAGAGGGGGAGCACACGTACAGGTGTAAGGTCTGCTCGCGCGTCTACACGCACATCAGCAACTTCTGCCGGCACTATGTGACCTCGCATAAGCGCAACGTTAAGGTCTATCCGTGTCCGTTCTGCTTTAAGGAGTTCACGCGCAAGGATAACATGACGGCGCATGTGAAGATCATACACAAAATTGAGAATCCCTCGACGGCCCTGGCCAGCGTTGCGGCTGCCACGTTGGCCAATCAATCGCTGAACGCCTCCGCGGCCACCACGCCCACGCCCCCGGATCTAAATGCGCAGAACTCGAATCAATCGCTGCCAGCGACAAGCAATGCGCTCTCCACCTCTTCATCGTCGTCCACGTCCTCGTCGAGCGGTTCGTTGGGACCGCTGACAACGGCAGCAGCGGCAGCTGCCGCGGCGCAATAAATTTTGCATGCAACACATATTCCAAAATCAAAAAAAAAAACAAGAAAATAATGAAAATATTTTGAATGTAATGAAAATTAGTTGAAAGGAGAAAGGAGAAGAAAAGGCAGCGCCAGGCGCATCGTGTGCCTTTTTAGGTGGTTTTATGGGCGGGATCATAGGCTATATGGGGCGGGGCGGGGCGGGGGGATTGCAGAGGCAGTTAACACATTTCATAAAAAGAAGAAAATTTTGTTAATTTTTTTTTGTTTTTTAGTTATTTACTTGGCTTTGATTCTAAAACGAAAGCGTTAATCTCAGCATTGAGTTTAAATTGATATTTTCATCCCTCTGTTGAACATTTTCTTTCTCTCCCTATAATATTATTATTTTTTTATAATTTTAATTTTTATATTTTTTTTTATCTTATTCATACACATGTTGTGCAATTATTTTCGATTTCGAATCCGGTTTCGAACTAGTTTTACCACAATACAATAACAATAACAATAAAAAAATGCTACCGTCTGCGTCTCGCAATGACAAATACCAATCTATAAATACCAATAGCGTAACCACATTTAGGATTACTGAATCTACACTTTAAACTAAACTCAATAATATCAAAATTTATACCACATATACATATGTAAAGTATATATGTTATTATTATTATTATTTATAATTTAATTAAGAAAAGTGTACATTTGACATTTTTATTTGCACACACCGCAGCGGCCTTATAAAGAATGCAACAATATGTAACTATAACAGTTACAATAAACATAAACAAACAAAAAAAAAAATGAAAAAAAAAAACAAGAGCACTTCTTAGTTAATGACAACTAACTAAACAATTTATATTTATATGAAAATGAATATCTAATTATGTCTTTGGTATGCGTAGTTATAGTTTATTAATTAATTTATATATATATCTACAATTCTATCGATATATATATATATATATATTTACTGAATAACATTATGATAATCATATTGTTCTACGTTTAAATGTTAATCATGTAATATGTGTGAATCGTGCGAACGGAGGAGGAAGAATCGCAGATCAACCTTGTTGCCTTCAAATGAAGCTAGTTAAAAGATGAAAATGGGGACAAATTGTGAAATCAATCAATCAACGTAAACCCAATCAATCAATCAACCAATCAAACACAAACACACACACACACACAACTCGATCGAGGGATTGCAAATGTTTCGTTCGATTTGTGTTGTGAGCAACGTTAAATGTTAATAATAAACTAATTGTAAAAGCAACAATAATATACAATATTAATAATGATTATGACTTACGATTACGTTTATGATAATGGTTATTTTAATAACAACTAACGTAGTCTAAAACCAACTATGCAAAATAATTTATCAATTTATTACAATTATAATTATAAAAACAATTACAATTAAAAGTAAAATTTATGTTGTATATCGGAGGCTTAAATTATCGCCAAAGAAACGAAGCAAAACAAAAGAAAACAAAACAAAACACAAAAACCACAAGCAAAAACAAAAACAAAGGCAATGGAAAATGCGACAAAACAAAAAGATATGTATGTAAATTCGACACCAGCAACAAAAAGATAAACAATCAAAACAAACAAAAGTTAATTATGTAAAGCAAAAAGAATAAACACGATCTCCAAAAAAAAAAACAATACTTGCAAAAGTTAAAAAGCAAACAAAAAATAAAAATAATTTTCATAATTGAACAAAACAAAGAAATAAAAGAAAACATAAAGTGGAAATTGAATTTGTTGCAATCAGAATAAAAAGAAAACACAGCTCTAATTTTTGTTAGCATCGAAAGATAGAAGAGAAGAGAAAGTGAGGAGAAAGATGAGAAGGAAGTAAAACAGCAATTAAATAATCTGTGTAATAAATAATAAACAAAAACTGCGTGTCTACGCTAATTTATTAAATGTAATTTGTTTTTAATTCTTTATTTAGTGTTAGCTAGTGCAATTTATGTAGTTAAGTAAAAAACGCTCCAACTATCCACCAACTTACCAACTTACCCAAACTATCTGCCTAAAAAACAACAACAACAACAACAATCGCAACAAATTCGATATATTTAAATACTATTATTATTTGGCGTTAACACACACACACACACACTCACTCACTCACACACACACAAATACATGCAAATACAAATACATATTTATATATTGTATGTACTATAATTTAACTTTAATTATATTAGTTTACATTTATAATAAATATGTTTTATTATTGCAAGAAACAGCGTTAAATGTAACTAAACAACACACACACACACACCCAATTTTCTCTCGCCTTCCAACTCGAAAAAAACAGCTTAAATTCTACTATATAAACTTCCATTACAAATAAATAATATTATAATTAAACAGTCATGCTTTTGATGCCCAAAGAAAAACAAAAAAAAGATGAAATATACTTATTAACCAGAAATTGTTGGTTAAAAAATGGCAACAACAATCTTCCATCAACTTAAACAGAATCAAAATGTTTTTTCAGGAGGATTAGCAAAAATTGCAAGTTACCAATAAATCAAAACAGAAAAATACACAAATTTTTGTAAAATTTATAAATAATAGTAAATCACGCAATATTATTCAATAAAATAACAATTTTGTTATATATACATAAAAGAAACATATGTATTTTTTTTATTACAGAATGCGTTTAACGATTAAAAATTATATTATTGTATCGATGAACATCAAAATCGAAATTAAAATTAATGAAAATGAAACTGAAACTGAGAAGAAAAATAAAATACACTCACAATACACACGCAAAAAGAAAAACAGTTTTGAAAAAGAAACGATTTGTTTGAATTTTTAATTATTTTATAGAACTACGATGGTTTAGTTATCTGAATCTGATTTACATCCACTCTTTAAACAAGTTTTTCTTGAAAAACTCAACAAAATGATTTTATCTTGAGCTGTAAGAAGGTTTAAGATTAAAGTCAAACTGGAAGCTACAAACAATGCTCTCGGAAGCTTGACAAATACAATTTTTAAATATCAGTTGTAGCAACAACAAAGTCATTTGTGTATAAACATAATTAAATATATTTAATTCATTAGTTCCATAATTAAAATGTTACTTTTTTCCATGCTTTTTGCAGCTGCTCAAGCAACTCCCGAACTTTCACAACGTCTCTTTGGACCGCCAACGTTAATTCCCATAACTACAACTACAACAGCAGGAGCAGCAACTGAGGCGATAATCATACGTGAAGCTAGTGACAATGCCACGCCTACTTCGCTGCATCTGCCCACAATACTGGGCCTAAAGATACGAGCCATTAATCCAAGCAATTCAGCAGCAGCAGCAGCAACAACGACGACAACAGCCACAGCAACTGTGCCGCACAAACAACAGAACAACAACTCGTTGCTGAAACAACAACTGCGTGCCGCTGCCAAGGATCCGGAAGTATGTAACTTACCTGTAGTTGTGGAGGAAGGCGTCAAGGAGACACAACAGCAGCAGCAGCAGAAGGATAATTGCAGTGCATTGCAATCGTTGGCCAATGCGGCGGAGCGACAGTCGCAACAAGCGCACAACAACAGCAGCAGCAACAGCAACAACAATGCCAGCTTGCACCAACAGTTGCTGCTGCACATTGCCGCCAATGCGAAGCACAATGCCAGCGACTATTACCAGGCACAGCAGCAACAACAACAGCAACAACTACAGCAGCAACAACAGCAGCAACAACAACAGCAGCAGCAACAACAACCAGATGCATCGCCCACAGCAGAGGGACAATATGTGGATGAGGACATGGATTTCATGTCCTTGAGCGAGCCGCAGGATAAATGTGATGAGCCAGATCATGAGCTGTTGACGCTGGCAGACGAGAATGCCGGATTGCCTGGCTATCAGGCATCCGATGGCTTTGACGAGGCCATTGCTCCCACTGAGGCAGTGACCAGTGAAGTCACCACGTCACGGGCACCGACAAGTTCCACGTCCAAGCGGCCCGTCCAACGACGTCGTGTGCGTCGCAAGGCGCAATCCACGCTGGACGATCAGGCGGAGCACTTGACGGAGATGTCGGTGCGTGGCTTGGATCTGTTTCGATATGCCAGCGTCGTTGAGGGCGTCTATCGCTGCACCGAGTGCGCCAAGGAGAACATGCAGAAGACCTTCAAGAACAAGTACAGCTTCCAGCGTCATGCGTTTCTCTACCACGAGGGCAAGCACCGCAAGGTGTTCCCCTGTCCGGTGTGCTCCAAGGAATTCTCGCGTCCGGATAAAATGAAAAATCATCTGAAGATGACGCACGAGAATTGCACACCGCCCAAGGATATTAATGCGTACAGTTCGCTCAAGTATTTAATCTCGGCAGCAGCAGCTGGTGATATACACTCCACGATCTACCAGCAACAACAGCAGCAACAGGAGCAGTTCCAGCGACATCTGGAGGAGCAACAGCAACAACAGCAGCAGCAGCAACAACAGTTGACTGGATTCGACTGCCAGGACAGCACACTGCTCTTGCCCGATGTAAAACAGGAGCAGGAGCAGGAACAGGATCAAGAACAGGACACTGAGCACGAGCTGAGCAGCTATGCGGCGGCAACCACGCCCACAGCTGCTGCAGCAGCAATGCTCAGCTTACAGAACGATGTCATCATCAAGAACGAGCTACAAATCTCGCCATCTCCATCACCATCGCCCCCGGCGATGTGTGCGGTGCCCGAGGGCAAGAATCTGCCCAATCTGGCGAATGCCGCACAAACTGCAACGTAAAGACTTTTCATTTGACTCACAAAATAAAGAAGGGACCATGGAACCAACGCACAAGGACGAGCAAAGGACGAGAACGAGTGCCTTAAACTACAACTGTAAAATACTTAACGATAAGCAATCTTCAAAACTGAAACACTCAAATCAATCATGATTAGTGAATAATGCATAATAATTAGATAATTTAGCGAAATTTCGTTAATTAAGCAATCATAAATTACTTTAACAAGGTTCCGTCCATAAAGCCTTAAGTACTTTAATTAATTAGATTATAAGCAACTTTTTATAAACTAAATTAAGTGCAACTGATACAACTAGTAATAGGAAAATACTAAGATCCCACTGCCTAGAACAGTTAATTAAACTAATTAATTGTAATTACTTAATACATAGCTATAAATAACGAGATATTTGCATTTAAGTACTCGTTAAATCGTTTGGACAACGAACGAGTAGAAACCGTCCAAGTAATTTAACTCGTTACTGCTACAGCGAATTCTTTATCATTCTTTTTTTTTGTTTATTTTGATTATTATTTCCTTTGTGATTTTGTTAAACTTGCGATAGAAATGTTTATTTTTTTCATTGTTTATATATTGTATATAGTATTACGTTCAATACTCAAAGTCCGTAGAATAATTGGTATGTTTTATATTGGTTAAAACAAGAAATCCAATCCATTGGCTATTTGTGCAATTATCAAAAATAACTTCGAGGCGCATCATGAATCCACAATTTTTGGGTTCGTTGCCCACGAAAATGTTGTAAACTTAATTATCGACTACTTAATTATGCTCTAGCAGACTCTTAGCATTATATTCACACTATTTATAATTATTATGATTTAAGGCATTATCGTGCTCCAATCGATCGATGCACAACAAAATGCGCAAGGGACTTCCAGTGAAATTTAAACTGATATTTATACATACATACAAACACACATACATACAAGCCTAGTGTCCTCTAATTATTAAAATAATTATATAGAATGAAAGGCGCACAAAAGTACTCAGCATTTGCATTATGTATTCTGATTTCAATATTTACTTAAAGCAAGCATTACGACTTAACTTAACAATGCGCTCAATAAATATATTTTATACGATGTATACTTAAATATTTAACTCAATTGTACTATTTTCAGTCAAGTATCGCCGACATATTTAAAATACGTGCCATAATTTGCGGCATTTTGTCCTGTTGGCGCAATGTTTTTCATAAAACATATGACGTGCATGAGCAGCGCCGCTATCACTTTCTCTCTCTCTCTCTCCATTGTCAGAAAACAATCATCTGGCAGCCCTGACTTCAAGAAGGTGGCAGCCCTGGCTAAGACTGCCAAAAAAAAAAAGGTGGCAGCCTCTCGCCGCGGCCCCACTTTTCTCACTTTCAAAAGTGAGTTTTTTCGCGACAAAAAATGAATTGTGTTTGGCGCCATCTCTTGGCAGATAGTGGATTCGTCTATGTAGCATACTTATGAGCGCTGCCATATATGGCAGTAAGTCGCACTAACAGATATCAACTAAAACTATTGCTTAATATATTTTAATTTTATTTTGTTTCTTTATTAAATTTCTAAGCTTAGTTAAAAAGACGCTTATTGATTATTGGCACGACGATACCAAAAGCGTGCTCGGAAATCATCGGAGCAAGTTAGAAAAGCGGGCGCATTGGGTGAATGGGTTATATAGCGCACGGGTCCATTGTGTCCCAGGGAGTTGAGGGTCAGACGACAGCCGTTACGGGAGTTCCATGAGCATAGAGAGGTGGTGGCTTCATCTGGGAAGAGTACATAGTCTTCGGTATGGTTGAAAACGGCTTCAGCCTGATGCTCCTGCTTGCCGGTGGTGCCAGCGCCCGTATAGGTTTGTATTGGTCGACTGGTGCAGAGCTCCCACAGATAAACAATAGAGTCCATGCCAGATGACAGCAAGTACTACAAGAAGAACGAACAATAGGTAAGATAATTAGTTAGACTATAATAAGAGAGAGATCACCTTTCCGTTCCGGGTGAACTGCAGGGAACAGATGGCAGCACCACTGTGCGCCTCGGCAATTGTGTTGATACAACGACCACTGATGCCGTCCCAGATTTTGATGTCACCATCAAAGCTGCCGGTCGCGTATAGCTTCCCAGTGGGTGAGTACTTAACGCAAGTAACTCCCGCCTTGTGCTGCTGCGATGGTATAGCGCTGACAAAGCATTGTGTGGTGTGTACATCATAGATCCGCAGCACATTGTGCTCTGTACCAATCGCTATATAGTCGCCGGTTGGATGAAACGACACGCACAGCACAGGCTCGCAGTCGGTGAGCACCTTGTGGGCCTTCTTCACCGATGGCTTGGCAATGTCAAAGAGCTTAACGGTACCGTCGCGCGAAGCCGAGGCCAAGATGTGCTCCTTGGGATGAAACTCAAGGTAAGACACCTCATCAGTGTGATCATACAATGTGCGTATGACTGGATGGCCCTGTTGCTCACGACCTGGCTCAATGTCCTCTGGTGCCGATTTGGCCAACATTCGCTCCACGTCTAGAATCTTAATACTCGCATCGACACTACCGGTTGCCACCAAGGAGCCATCAAAGCTGAACGCGCCTGCACGGCATGCCTGCTTGTGAGATGTCACATATGCGGTTTCATACGAATGCGGTTCCGGTGCCAAGGCAGATGCCTCTGGCTCAAATTCTAGATCAATGCCGGGCAACACGTCATCCGTATTGCTCTTATCCTTCTCGGACATCGTTTGCATTCCCGATATCATTACATGTAGCAGACGCTCACTTGGCGCACACTGATCCGCCTTGACCAGCATCGAGAGCTCCATTGCAAATTTCTCCAAGCCATCATACATTAACTGGCTAAAGAACCAAAACATAATAAATTAGCAAGCCATAAGTCTGTGCCGTTGGATATCGCTTACCTTATCATTAACCGGTACAGAATTTCCCGGTTCTTAACCAAATTATGTGGATCTAAAATTTCGTCGCGCATTTTTTTGTTTTTCTTTTAATAATAATGGCGATAACATTAATGTTGACAAGCTATCGATACTCTTCAAGTCGATAGGTCTTAGTGCGTTCACCTGGTCGCGATACATATCGATGGCTGAAAAGAGGCTGTGCGATATTTTAACAAAATAATATGATTAAGAAAAATTAATGTATTCACTCTCTTTGTAAATTAAAATAAATATTCTAATTATCAAGGTTGGTTCAAATTAGTGCAATATTTTTAAATTGCTGTTGGCGCCAGAACGAAGCAATTATCGATGTATCGTACGAAACTCTAATAGTTTCGATAGGCCGTGATTGTGATGGCACACATCACAGCTGCAACACGTGCAACTTGTTTTGTTTTTTAAGTAAAGTTGAGTTTTTGTGGATTTAACAGGAATATAAAATGAAAATCCGTAAGAATCATGTGCGTAAGCGTTATCGCTATAGTGTTAATCGCAAAACATTGAACAAAACCCGTAAAAACATGGGAAAAATTAAGGAGTAAGTATTAAATGGGTCTCTTCATACTCTTTGTTTATGCTCAAATTGTTGTTCTTGCTTTGTAGTCCCGAAATGAAAAAGTTGTGGGTGGAAGGTCAACGCGTGGGCACCAATTTCAGTGAAATGGGATTGGCCAAAGATCCCAACAAGGCCATAGGCATACCAAACTATAAACGCGACAGACTCGAGGCAGCGAAAGTTGTAAACGGTTTTATTGAAGAGGAACTCGATGATGAGGAACTGGCGGCACTGGGACCTAAGAAGAAATCCGCAGAGGACGCAGAGAATCAGAAACCAAAACGTGGCCACGTCGTGCAGGAATTGGAACAGATGGCAATAGACAGGCGAGCAGATCCTGAGTTCAGGTAAGCTTATCAAACTATCATATTATAATATTCTTCTGGGACAACTATTTAATTTTCTTTTTTTAATATTAATGTTTTATTTTTATTTCAGATTACCCAAAGGCGTCGTCAAAGAGCTCTCATATTTCCTAAACAAGCACAAATTTAATTACAAGGCCATGGTAACAGATCGTCGCAATCATGGCCAGTGGACGTGGAGGCAATTTCGATTGAAGATTCGTAGATTCATGTCGATTCCAGAACAGTTCAATGAATACCTCGAGCAAAAGAAGCTGCCAACGGGTGTGAAACCAGATTGGCCAGAATACGAATCGGACAGTGAATGGAAATAATTATATCTGAGGAGTAAAAGTAGTACATAAGTATACTTGTATATGAACATGAATACATTAGGATGTATAATTAGCTTCTGACAAACTTTTGTTATTTCATGCAAAACGGTTTTAAGTTCTGAATATATTAAAATATACACGAGAAATTATAAAATGTTTACTGTTTAAAATGGTTTTAAGCAATTATACTAATGTGAATGTCTAACGATCCTTCCTGTCTTATAATTATGTCAGAAATGGAAATATAAGGTAATAGTTTTTATTCTTGATTAGCCCGATCAGATCGTTAAATCCTACAGTTGCCATAAATATTATATGATCGGTCTAAAATGCTCAAAAATCACAGATAGTGTGTTTTGAATAGAAACGATCGCTGGAAATTCAACCGTTGGTATGAGATAGTTTGTTGGTCCTTGAGTTATCTCAACCAATTTCCCAGTTTATACTTTTGTCGTTGTCTTCTACATCCTAACACAACTTTGTTCAAATCGCACTACAATATGATAAACATGTCATAGGTACGATCAGATTGAAATACGGATAAAGGTCTCTACAAGCGTATTAAGTCTTCGGTGCGCCGACGATAACCAACCTTTCATTTTCTAGTTGAATTTTAAAATTGCCCGCAATTTGCAGCACACATATGTATGTCCGCCTCGTATCATACCTACATATTCCTATTCCTTCTCCCATTTACCCATTGGTGGCTACTCTGTCATTAAATCGGCGTTGCATCATCGTGCATCGTTCGGCTTTCGAGGTTCGCCTCATCGTCAACCGACTTGAATGTCGCCGTCGCTGTCGTTGTCGCTGTCGATTTCTGTCTTTCCGTTTTCTGGTTTCGAGGTAAGTGCACGTACTTACTTTTAGGTTCGTTCGTTTGGCAGTTCGTGCAGCTTTCATAAAATCCTAAAATACCGTTGCCATTAATAATCATCGATTAGTTTTTCGAGTGTGAAAAGACAGTTAAAAGCTCGTGCTCGTTCCACATTTGAATATTTTCATAATATTTCTCATTGTATAAATTATGGGAAAAGCCTTTGAAATTCGTGCGTTTACCGGCCGGTGTCTAATCGCCAAGTTTTGCATAATACAAGTAAATATGTATATGCATGTGTAACGGTATCTATGTACAGTATTGGTAAACTCTATTGAAATACAAATAATTCAGTTATTGCAACGTCTGTCTGAGTTTAATATATGAGTTTATGAAAACATATACGTTTACATACATGTTTATGTACATACATATGTGCATATTTTGATTATTCTGCGTATACATTATGTACAAATATATATGCTCTTCTCTCCTCCAAACTTTCAAAATGGCGGCTCAGGTCGGTGTGTCGGAAGAAGCTTTGCAGCTCTGTATGTGTGTGTGTACGTGTTTGTGTGTGTGTGAGTGCACCGTTGCATTCAAAGTATGCATGCTGTAATTTGCAAAATTTATTATGAAATTTAAGTTTATGTTCGTTCTAATAGATAAAGTATAGTATAAATTTTGGCGTTAAATGAATACCACACTTTGTATGTATTTTGAATGTTTTTCTTAGTGAATTTGTGAGCCGATAATGTGAATTATAGTCGATAAAACGAATTTGCCGCTAAATAAATGGCCGCTAACAGGGAAATAGATGTACTGACATGCACTTGCATATAGACATGTATGTATGTATGTACATACATATGTAAATCGGATGACGTGCTAATCTGTGTTCACTTCTCACTCCACCGCGATGAGGCTGCATGTCGAAAGTATTTTTACATTTCCCTTTTGCTTTCTTCTTCTTTACAATTTGCACTCAAATGCAAATACGAAATCCGTACATACAAACATACTAAATATATATGTTGTTAAAAATAACTAAAGAAAAACTGCAAGTTAAATTTGTTTCTAGGGTAGAAAATAAATCACAACGCTTTGGGCTCTTCACTATGAAACACACACTTGCATACAGACACACATATGTATATGCATAGGTATGAGTTGTTGTTGTTGTTGTTTTTGCAAGTTTATCCAAGACGACGGCGACGACGACGACCAACGGAAACGATGAGCAAGTGCAGCCCGAAGCAGCGGCATTTTTCTTCTCTCCATGAGTATGCGTTTGCTTTGTCTGAGTGTGAGTGCGAGTAAGTCTGTGTGTGTTCCTGTGCAGTTTTCACCCTTTCGAATCGCGAATATTCTGTTCAGTCCACAGAGAAAAGAGCACACACGAATGCCACAAATGCCGGTCGGCGAACACACACACATACACACACCTCGTACCGTTGCAATCATTGATTTTCGCGTCCTCCTTTGATAATAAACAATTAAAATTGCTTGATACAAGTTAAGTTTATTGGCAAACTTATTTAAATCAAAGTCCTTATCGGAAGTTCGGTTAGTTTCTTGTTTTGATTTCACGAATACGACTGTCTGGCACTGCAGCTGAGGGGTGGGTGGGGTAGTGGAAGTAGTGTGGTTAAGTGAGAGGTGGTGTGGGGGGAGTGGAAGTGCATCGGCGTTCGGCGGCATCATCATCGTCGTCGTCGTCGTCGTCATTCGGCTGCTTCTCGCATTTTACATAAAGCTCCAGAGTCTCTCATCGTTTGTCTGGGTTCGCTATTGATTTTTCGTGTCGAGAACTGAGACTTGGTTGCATACTTATTGCCCAGATTTTCCGGGTATTGACTAACGGGCAGACGTGTCGAGCGGACTTGGTTTTTTTTTTAATATATATTTGCCAGTTTTGGTATGCAATTAATTTTCATAATTCTTCCTGTGTGTGCTGTGCTTCATAAATTCTGAATATTAAATATACAATCTATTTGTATTAGGAATAATTCGATTATTTCCATTTTCATTCCATCCAGAATTGCAGTTGTCAATTGGAGCACTTGCAAGCGGCAAGTCATAATCAAGCTAATTTCCAGGTGAGTTCACTTTAATTAGACATGGGCGTGACATGGTCTGTAAAGCTTTCTAATTGCAGTTAGTCAAGTAATTTTTAATAAATTGAGAAGAAATTTTATTTTGCAAAAAAAACATTATCATGATGTTTTTAATAAGTTTTTTCAACTTATAGTTGGTTCTTAGAAGATGTTAAAAAAGTATATACAAAATTTAAGTCCATTGGGTTTGACTAGTTTTTTTCTAGAGAAAAACATATGTATGTAAATTATCTTAAAACAATTACCTGACTAACTGTATATATGTATGTACATATACACATATACTACATATATGAACACTTGACTGCAATATTTCGGTCTCTACACCGCGAACAGACGAACCGAGACGCGCCCACACCCACATCGACCCCTATATAGACACATACATACATACATATGTACATATGTATGTATTTAGTCCTCATGTCCAATGCTCACTCGTGTCCTCATAGCACACGCCTTTTTCTCCCTATCTCTCACTTGCTCTCGCTCTACTTTCTCTGTCCGTCTACTATATACCAACATTACATATATGTATATACAATTTTGTCACCTATTTTCTTCTTTTGATATCATATATGGGTATATTGCATTCAGGTTCCATACGAGTAAAGGAATTTGTTGAATAAATATCAACATGGGCAAGGAGAAGATTCATATTAACATTGTCGTTATTGGCCACGTCGATTCGGGCAAGTCGACCACCACCGGCCACTTGATTTACAAATGCGGCGGCATCGATAAGCGGACGATTGAGAAGTTCGAGAAGGAGGCCCAGGAGATGGGCAAGGGATCGTTCAAGTACGCCTGGGTGCTCGACAAACTGAAGGCGGAGCGTGAACGTGGTATTACCATCGACATCGCCTTGTGGAAGTTCGAGACGGCCAAGTACTATGTGACCATTATCGATGCGCCCGGACATAGGGATTTCATCAAGAACATGATTACGGGCACCTCGCAGGCCGATTGCGCTGTCCTCATTGTGGCCGCGGGAACCGGTGAATTCGAGGCCGGCATCTCGAAGAACGGCCAGACGCGTGAGCATGCGCTCTTGGCCTTCACTCTGGGCGTTAAGCAGCTCATTGTGGGCGTCAACAAGATGGACTCCACGGAGCCGCCGTACAGCGAAACGCGCTATGAGGAAATCAAGAAGGAAGTCTCGTCGTACATCAAGAAGATCGGTTATAATCCGGCCTCGGTCGCCTTTGTGCCCATTTCCGGTTGGCATGGCGACAACATGCTGGAGGCTTCCGAGAAGATGCCCTGGTTCAAGGGCTGGAGCGTCGAGCGCAAGGAGGGCAAGACAGAGGGCAAGTGCTTGATTGACGCGCTGGACGCGATTATGCCGCCCCAGCGGCCCACCGACAAGCCGTTGCGTCTGCCCCTGCAGGATGTCTACAAGATCGGTGGCATCGGCACAGTGCCAGTGGGTCGCGTCGAGACGGGCATTCTCAAACCAGGTGCGTTATACCATTCTATGTGAAACGTTTTTTTTTATAGATTCCCTTTCTGTTACAGGCATGGTGGTGAACTTTGCTCCAGTTAATTTGGTGACTGAAGTCAAGTCCGTGGAGATGCATCACGAGGCGCTCACAGAAGCCATGCCCGGCGACAACGTGGGCTTCAATGTGAAGAACGTGTCCGTTAAGGAGTTGCGTCGCGGCTATGTGGCTGGAGATTCCAAGCAAAATCCACCGCGAGGAGCTGCCGACTTTACTGCTCAGGTGGGTAGTGAAATCGCTAGTGAGTAATTACACCCAGAAAATTATTCCCTTATAAAACTAAGTATGTCCGTACTTAAATTTGAACCGTTTTGTTCTTAACACTTTACTATTCTTCTTGAAATAAGTATAATCAGTTAAAGTTTTATTTGTCACTCTTAGCCTTAAAATTCTCAACTGATTCTAGCCGCACAAAGCTGAACTTAAGCTAGCATCTTTTGAAATAGTTGAATACGTGTCACCAACAAAAGACACTATTATTAAATTCATTCTGATCTTTAGCAGACTTAAATTAATCCCAAAACTTACTTAAAGTATCCCATAAAAAGCAAATTGTAAAATTTTCGGGATTGTGAAAAGCGAACTTGAAATAAGATTTATATCATCAGTTTGCGATATTCCGAACTCAGTCAGCTTTTAATTTACTAATTTATGATTCACTTGATTCGACAGGTCATCGTTTTGAATCACCCTGGGCAAATTGCCAATGGGTATACACCCGTTCTCGATTGCCACACGGCACATATTGCCTGCAAGTTTGCCGAGATTAAGGAGAAGTGCGATCGCCGTACCGGCAAGACCACTGAGACCGAACCGAAGGCCATCAAGTCGGGCGATGCGGCCATCATCATGCTGGTGCCAACGAAGCCGCTGTGCGTCGAAAGCTTCCAAGAATTTCCGCCCCTGGGGCGATTTGCGGTGCGTGACATGCGTCAAACAGTGGCCGTCGGTGTCATCAAGTCGGTGAACTTTAAAGAGACGACCTCGGGCAAAGTAACAAAAGCCGCTGAGAAGGCACAGAAGAAGAAATAACTAGGGTGTCAGCAGAACTGTAAACAAAATCAAACTCAAACTCAACAGCAACAACAACAGCAAACGGCAACAGCAACAACAACTCACTTCAAATTAATAATATCTATAAATCACCGAGGATCAAAACCGAATCCGAATCAGGGGCTAAAATCAGAGTCCGTGGCAAAGAAAAAGCAAACAACAACAAAAACTAATATTTACTGCTGCATTGAAATATTATATAAACTTGAGGAAATACTGCAATTTATTATAATCACACATACAATTAGCGAGGATATGGACACACGTATTCTTTTACCAGCTGCACGACGGGGCGATGAGGAGGGGGAGAAGCGGGAGGTAGAGGGAAAGGCGCCTGGACACTTTGATCATCACCTGAAATCGTCATTCCCGTATGCGTACTCCAAATCGGTTATCGCCATCATATTCATAATTATCATCTACTATAACTATCTAAACTTGTATCGTCATCGCAAATCCTTTCGCAGGAAACATTTTGGTCAATTTGCCACTGGAGTTTGCTGCTAGCCCAGCCCAGCCCCGCCACTAACCCCCCTTTCCGCCCTCCCCCCTTTAATCATTAAACGCCAACATTGTTTTTGAATATCATCATCCCACATCATTTCAATCAATGGATTTTAAACACTTTTTATACTTTTGATAAGTCAGTCGGAGGCATTCGATTTAAAATCTATTATTATTACATAAACATATAACTTCAGAGTTTAGTTTTAAACCCACTATAAACTAAAAACAAAAACAAAAAAGACTACATTCGCAATGAATTCAAAAATTTTCTCCAAAATGAAAAAAAAGACAAATGCTTAAGAAGTATTACAAAAATATATTCATAAAGAACATAATCATGCGGTTTTGAAAACATTCTAAATGTTCGATCGAGCCTCATTGGCATTTGCATACTTTGATCAAATGTTTCTCATTATCGATTAACCACATACATACATAAATACATAATAACGTACATAAATATGCATGCAATCCATACATAATGCATTCATTATCGTTACTCACACACTCGGAAATTAGAATTGTAACCCATAACAGAAAACCATTCATTCATGGATACTGAAAACGTTGCTTAATAAACATACATAAATGATCTTTTACTGTATTAATTGAGAATAATAAAATAAAGAATGCTTAACCGTAAATTACCAAATACATTATTTCTTTTCTCATTTAACTGGTTAACACGGGGGAACTTTAAAATATCCTTAATCTGAACAATAGCGAAGCTACGTACAACAGTTTTGAAATTAACAGCTGTGTGCAGTTTGCACCAGCTTTTATGCAGGTTCAACTATTGTGAATGGCTAGTATGTAATTGAAAAAGTTACAGCTCTGCATCACATTTTTGTGTACTTAAGCTGCTCGTCACGGGCTGTGAATTTGTATAATTTAATTCGCAATCAAAATTTCAAAAGTCCAAAAAAAAAAGAATCCTTTTTAAGGAATGACTTAAAACTGAGCCGTCCCTTTTGCTGAGAGCCAAGATTGTCACTTGCTGGTTTGCTTTGCAATACACAAGGTGAATTTACTATATAGGTGACGTTGTCACCACAGCTGCTCTCTTTCGAGGATACAGACATTTGACACTATGCCTGCAAACGTTGTCGAAAGAGGTTGTGTATCGCATATTTTTTATTGACTTCTTCTTTACGAATAAACTCGTAGAAAGAAAAGAATGAAAAGAATAAGCTGATTATTATTAAAATCTGAAATTATTATTTTCTTTTCTGTCAGCTGAAACAATAACAAACGAAGAGTACAGAACGTAAAACGTTCGCCATCTTTTCCAAGCGCTTGTCTCTCTGAGAGCGGTGAGAGAGAGAGGTGAAAAAATGATTGTATCCTCACCACAACGGGCGAAGTCACCTTTATAGTAAATACACCTTGATTAAGCTTACAGCTGTAAGCTTAATCTCGGGCGGTATTCAATAGTGGCTACTAGGGTTGTTGATAATAGTGGTATTCCGGGAACCGTTTTAGATTTGGTTTTGATTTGGTTAAGATTTGGTTTAGATTTCGCAGTCAGCTGTTCACAGCTGCTCCATACAAAATTTTCAGTGTGCCCAAAGCAAATCAGGGAAATGTGGTCTTGAGTTTGATTCGGTTTCAAATGAAACTGTGACAACGACATAATGCCGTTTCCTCACTAATGTACATTTCAGCATTTTAGCATTTTCGGAGCAAATGCTACATTTTTCCTATACATTTCATATGGGATCTAGTGGTGGGAGAATAGTACATTTTTGAAAAATGTAACTGCATTTTGATAGAAATTTTCGATTTTTAGTATTTATTTTGGTATTTACTTTAAAAATCGAACAAGTATTATCTTTAAGTGTCAAACCACACCAATAATTGAAGTGCACAATGGCAAACGGTAAGAAATAAATTTTTTTTTTTCAATTTAAATAACTATGTATTCATACAATTAATTGCTCAAAAAGGGTCGTTCCATCAACTGACTTAGATTTGGTTAAAAATAATGTAAACCAAATCTAAAACGCTTTCCGGAATACCACTAATATATCAAAATATCAATATATCGATATTTTTATAAAGCATGATATATTTATATCGCGATATCAGATTTGCCGATATATCGAATATGCGATATTTTTTTTTATATTATTAGGGGTGCCACAGACATCGCTTTCGCTTGAATTTCACTTAAATTTGTATGAAATTTGTGCGTATATTACCTAAACAACTGGAATTTCATGAATTATATTGCTATGTTTGAATAATAAGACCATTTCTTTTTATTGTGGGGCAAACGATATATTAAATATCATTTTGATACTTTTTTAAAACAGAAAATATCATCGATACGATATTCTAAAACTATTCGACAACCCTAGTGGCTACCAAACACCGATTGCTCTCGATTGTTCTCCAACTGACTCACGGGCGGCTTTTTTTATAAAAACAACAAAGAAGCAACTCAGCCGGCTGTGTTAAATTTGGCGACAAATCATTAAACGACAAAAGTACTTGAATTTATTTTGTAAAATACTATTACTTTAAACCTTTAGACATACAACTAGCACAAAAAAAGCTCTCAAATGGCAGATCCACGCATCAGACAGTTGGTTATTAAAACGGGTGTCGTCAAGAGGTTGTCCAAGGAAAAGACAGTTTATGAGAAGGAAGTGAATGTAGAATTAGCTCGCCTGGATAAATTCAAGGGCAATGGAGCTGATGACCATGTGCTGCGCAAACAGGAAGAGGTGATACAGGAGTGCCAAATGATGGTACCGGACACAAAGCGCAGGTGAGTCATCAAACGGCTTGAAAGCTAAGCAAGTAATTAATATACCTTGTATTTAAACAGATTGCAAAAAGAGTATGAAGTTTTGGAAAAATATCTACAAGATGAACAGGATTTGAAGGAAACTGAGGCCTACACAAAAGCGGCCGAGATTCTAAAAGATGCGAAAGCCGTTCTCCAAGTTTAAATACTCACTCGTTCTTAAATGTAATTTTATTTAACCATATGTCAATAAGGTATTTTCAACGTTAACCAACACTAACCTGTAAAATGCCGCATAGTCTCAAATTAAGCGAAATAAAGGCAAATATATCAGAAATTATTGCAAATTTACAGCATTTGGAGTGCTTAAGCAACTGTCCTATAAACAACTTCGATGCGAACCAATCCCTTCAATTACAACGAAGCACGACGTCGTTGCTTTCGCAGCTGGAGAATCTGCCATGTAAACAAATTAGAAGCGTTCAAGTGCAGCGCAAGCGGCGACGTCAAAGAGTGAAACAAAAGTGCAAGTTACAAAAGAGAGTGAAGAATAAAGCAGATGCCGAGTATTTCAAGGACACAAAGATCATTTGCAAGTCTTTTGCCAATGAACCTTCGCTGCCACAGACTGAGAGACACGCTGAACACATCACACTCAAAAAACTGCATGATGCCACGAATATACTGAAGACATTCGATTTGTTGGAGCGTTTGTACAAGGCGCGAGGTGGCAACAATGACTTGGGCCAGAAACTTGCCCAAATGCGCACAGTTTGGAGGCGTGTTAGGCAGGAGAGTGAAAATGCAACAGGTGCAAAAGTGCCTGCCAACTTGGAAGAGCATTGGGACCAAGTAATATTTGGCAGTTCATGCTCTCCTTTAGAGCAACGACGTGGCCAGAAAAAACAGCAGCAACGAGAACTTCTGCAACGACGGTAAGTTATATGAGTGCATAGGGTTGTCACCGATTATTACTCCATTTCTATACTTTTCGCAGACTCGTTTGGGACTCCTACATTTGCAATGGAAAGAGCTCGTCGTGCATACCCAGTGGCTGGGTGCTACCACCTGAAAATCCAATGCCAGAGTGGGCAGACTTTCGACATGAATAAAATAGATATACATACATATACATAATGTGGAATTTTTATTCTTTTAAAGAATCTGTTAGTCTTAAGCGAGTTGCATATACACATTGAAATGCAAATTCTACACATGCATGCAAAATTTATTCGTAAACCCAATCGATGGCAGCTGGGGTCCAGGGGACGAGCTCCTTCTCGTTGAACCACAGAGCAATCTCCTTTTCGGCAGATTCAACAGCATCAGAGCCGTGGATGATGTTGCGGCCAACCTGGACGCAGAAATCACCACGGATGGTGCCGGGCAAGGAGTCAGCTGGGTTGGTGGCGCCCAACATTTGACGGCCGGTCTTGACCACATTGAGACCCTCCCACACCATGGGAACCACTGGACCGGAGTTCATGTAGTTGACCAAACCGGCGAAGAAGGGGCGGCTAGACAGATCAGCGTAGTGCTTCTCCAACAAGTCCTTGGAAGCCTGCAAAAAAAATGTAGTAAAATAACAATTAGTTCTCGATTTTGATGACCTCTAAAAATTTATAACCTCAACCGGTAATTTTTAATAGAAAAAAAGCTGTGGACGACCCATACCGTGTTGAGGTTAAATACGACAACTGAGCACGCGAGCTTATTGATTTATTAATCTAATTAGAAGCCTTTCCACTTACCCAAGTGAACTTCATGGCGACCAATTTGAAGCCCTTCTGCTCAAAACGCTCAATAATCTTGCCGACGAGTCCTCTTTGGACTCCATCGGGCTTAACCATGATAAAAGTGCGTTCCTTGTTGGCGGCCATTGCGAATGAGAATAGAGAATAAAATGCTAGCAGTGAAGCTATCATTAGTGTTGCTGTCTTGCTCATCAGATTAGTGTGGCCAAACAGCACTAGTGTGAAAATCATAAAATTTTGGTAAAATACTATCAAACTTTTTTATCTTTTTATTGATTTAAAGTCTAATCATCTTGTTACAAATTTATTCGTTTTCCTGCAAAATAAGTCAATGCCTTACTAAATTAAATTTTGCATACTTAAATTAAATAAAATTAGAAAAACTGTTAAAGTGCTTGAAATAATTGTAGATGGAATTTACAAGGTACAGCTTTAGATTTAAAGTTGTCGGGAATGCTTTGAACTAAAAGTATTTAGGAGGGATTAAAACCGAAACGAATATCGGTTTCAGTTACGGTTTCGGTTATGTTCGCCTTTAGGTTTTCGGTTATTGGTTACGCAAAATCTTTGAATAAAGGTTATCGTAACGGCGAACCGGTTTTTTTTACGTTTCGGTTTTAAAATACCGGTATGATTTCGGTTAAAAAATTTGCTTTGCAAAAATATAATTATATTTATAATACAATAGTAATAATTAAAATGGCATTACTTTCTTAATGTTTCATTCACACATTTATTCCACATATTCTTCAGTTTGATATAGTTTAGTTACATTTCAACAATTTTAATATTTCATTTAACAAATATATTTTATTTTGTGCTTATTCTGGCTATGAAAATTCGATCATGAATATCACAAATAAAAATTCAAAATTTATCATAAGAAAATTAAAAATGATAAATAATTTTTTTTAATGTATGAAAAACCGAAATTAACCCTTATAAATGAAACGGTTATTTCGGTTTACAGAGTTTCGGTTTACAGGTTTCGGTCAAATGACATTTTTTTTCCGGTTACGGTTTCAGTTACGGTTTTAAATTTCAATCGGTTTTTACCGGTTAAAGGCTACGGTTTCGGTTAGGGTTTTAATTCCTGGTATTTAATATTCCAATATTATATAGATTCGGCGCATGTAACGGTCTTCGTCAACTTTATGGTCACACCTAAATTGTATCGTTTTCAGTTAGGATATACTCATTCATTTATCGACCACTGTTGGTATTTTAATTGAGTTTCGACTTGTCCATATATCTGTCCCTCTCTCTCAATTCAGTCAGCTGGTTTTTTCCAACAAAAGTGGATTAAATCAAGAAAATCTTTTCGCAGACATTATTTAAAGACTATAATAAAAATGTCTAGCATTAACGATTCGCGACCATATTGGTCCGACGATGTGATTAATTTTGTAATTACCACAATTCGTAATACACCATACATGTGGGACAAAACACACAAAGATTATAGTATTCGGTATTTAAAACATAACTTTTGGAAGAATTTAAAATGGACGCTGGAAAAACGGTTCAAGTTTCGAGCTTATACGAATGAATTGGCCAGAAAATGGCTAAATCTTGCCTCCTACTACCGCCTGCAACAAAAGGCGATTTTCGATGCAACGGCCCGTGGAGCGCAGCCCGAGGAAATAAAGCGACTGGAAGGCTGGAAATTCTTGAAGCAACTGAAGTTTCTTCCATTTGTTATGAATGATAACAATAAAAATGTTTCGGAAGTAAGTAAATAAGATGTGTACTATATGAATATACCTAATTGCTATAAATTTAATCGTTAGACGGAAAATATATACGACAGTGCGCATTCCGACGACTCGGACGTAAATAGCACAGCGCCTGGGGATGAACAGAAACCAACAACAGCTCGAAATACTGATGATTCTGGTAATCATTTGCCGGAGTCTTTAGGTCGAGCAAGGATTAGGCCAAGAAAATTAGAGATTGAGGAGTTCAATGTGCCAATGGAGGATAATGATACTGAAATTGAAGACACAACTCCCATGTGTGTGGAACCCATGATAGATGAGATTCAAAATACGCCTAGTTTCCACTATGGAATGGCAATTGCCCAAGATGTTTTTGAGCTCGACGGCAACTTGAAAATAGATGCAAAGATGGAAATAATGCAAGTTATTGTTAAATACCAAAAGCAACAGCTCCATCGAACCATAATGAGTCTGGCGGCAGCTAAGGATTAACAGCGATTCATCAGTTCAGAATTAGGTATTTTGTATAGTTTTAGGTGAAGCACATATTTATTTTTATTGATTAACTTTATTTATTTTGCTGTGCTGCTCGAACAGTGTGTCCACATTTAATTGCAATAAATCGGCGTTCATATTTAACTCTTCATGACGTGCATGAGCAGCGCCGCTATCACTTTCTCTCTCTCTCTCCATTGTCAAAAAACAACCAGCTGGCAGCCCCGGCTAGGACGAACAAAAAAAAATCATCTGGCAACCCTGACTTAAAAAAGGTGGCAGCCCTGGCTAAGACTGCAAAAAAAAAAGTGGCAGCCTCTCGCCGCGGCCTTACTTTTCTCACTTTCAAAAGTGAGAGTATTTTCGCGACATAAAAATGAACTTTTTCAATTTTGAAGCTAGAATTTTGAAAATTTTACCAGAATTTTTGTTGGATTTTTCTCGAATTTCGAATTTTCTTATTTTTTTGGGTTTTTTACTAACTTCGCCACGCGAAGAGAAAATCGCACCAAACCAATTTTAGATTGAACTTAATTATTTTACAAAATTTTGTATTTTCTTGTTTTTTTCAAATTGTTTTTATTTTTTTTTTAAGTGGTTTTTGAAAATTTTTAATTTTTGTTTCATAAAATAAGGGCGCTTGTGTTTTGGTATTTTATAAGATTCTGGCAATAAATTTGATGTATAGCTACTAATTTAGTATTTTTTTGTAACGGATTTTACGCCTTTAACAGCACAGCCATACAGTTTTATATTTCAGAAAAATTCTCGAAGAGGTAGGTCGAATTTATTTCACAAAAACTGCAGCAACTTTATAAAGTGTAATTATTCCGTTTTGTTGTACTCTAGTAGGCTAAACAAATGGCAAAGCATGAGTAAATAAATTATATTGCAAATATGGCGTCTGCACACTTATACAAAAATGCATTTATGTATAAGTGCATACTAACAAAAAAAAAATGGCGTTGGCTTTTTGGCCAACCAGTTTTTGCGTTTTAATTGTGTATCTAATCTTACTTGCTTTCTTTTTGCTAGCTTAAAACTTAAAACTATCTAAAGATGACTGGTCGCGGCAAGGGAGGCAAAGGATTGGGTAAAGGAGGTGCCAAGCGCCATCGTAAGGTGTTGCGAGATAATATCCAGGGTATTACCAAGCCGGCCATTCGCCGTCTGGCTCGTCGTGGTGGCGTCAAGCGTATTTCTGGCTTGATCTACGAGGAAACCCGTGGCGTGCTAAAGGCAAGTATATTGGAGACATGATGAAATTATACAAAGGTGATGTTTTCCCAGAGAAATAAAGAAGAGACAAATATGGATAAATGCAACGGGAACACAGCGCACAAAACGAAAATGAGTGTAGAGTATAGAAAACCAAACAAAACAAGTTTTCTCTATATCTATCTCTGTCGTCTCTCTCATGTTAGACTCTGACAGCTGACAGAAAAAACGTCGCCCCGAGAGATAGAGCGAATACATCACCTTTATATAATTTCATTATGATTGCAGATAAATACGGCAGATAAATGAAATTAACTTATTAATCAATGTCCGACAGGTATTCTTGGAGAACGTAATTCGTGATGCCGTTACTTACACTGAGCACGCCAAGCGCAAGACCGTCACTGCGATGGATGTGGTGTACGCCTTGAAGCGTCAGGGACGCACTCTCTACGGTTTTGGCGGTTAAAATCGTAAATATTTAAAGCGAATGTCGTACGATTGGACTTAATCGGTATATACTTATAAACACGCAACCTATTTAATCCTTGATCTACTTAATCAAATCTGAGCAGTAGCAATTACAATATGTATTGACAACAAAAATATTCCATTATTATAAACATTTGACACTTGCAACTATCTTGTATTTGCATCTTGCATTAAAGGATCTACAGACTAAAAAAAAATAATCAAAAATGCCAATAAATTATATGTAAAAGGCGCAAATATTGTGTTATTATTGTGAAACTCCAAGTCTTGTTTTGTTGTGGCGCTTTTACTTATTTTTTTTTGTATATTTATTGCTAAATGAACTGTATGATGGTCTGAACAAAGATCAGGTAAATGTGTTCGATGTAATTCAGAAAGCACAACCAATTCATGCCAAATCCCTTCTACAACTGCAATAAGAGATCTTCACTTATTACGGAAAATTTTGCCCTGAGCCCTAATTCCTAACAAACCAGAGTTTGTTCCCCTTTACTTTCGAGCTTCTGGGACTTCTGTAGTTCTAGCTTTAGAGCAATTCTTTCTGTTTCTGTTTAGTGATTGGAATCAGTTTTCTTCTTCTGCATTTCTAGATAAACCGAGCGTGGTGATATTATGGTATCTTCCGACTCATCCCCGTCAAGCGGCTCGTTGTCCATGGATTCGGGTGCGTCGTGTTGGCGTCTGACGAACACCTTCATGGGCGCAGTCGTGTATCCTTGTCCACGTCCCATGTCCTCTGAATCTTCTCCCTCAGATCCCGAACTATTGGCAACTGAATCCGGCTCCATATCCTCCATAGCGGGCATGTAAGAATCCACATTCATGTTCATGGCTTGCATTGCGGTCTCCTTGTCTTTATTCTCACGCCCATGATTGGAGTCCTTAGACTGCATTTTGGATTTGTGACGCTTCTTGCCAGATTTGCTGTTAATCTTCCGCTCCAGCTCGTCCATGAACTGTGTCATATGGCTGTGGCCCATGGCTCCCATGGCACGTTTCTTGAGCTTATCCTTGTGCTTGCGGTTGTTCTCGACCCCATCTCCGATGCACTCGTCCTCGTACTGCCCGCTGTTGTGGGCTGCCTGCATCATTTCCTGCTCCATATCCTCACGCACCTCGCAACGTATGCGCTCCAGCTGCTGTTGGTTTATCATCATCCCATCTCCGATATCCATCTCAAACTGTACCTTGGGATTCAGCTTGAACTGTAGAATGGAAGGTGTTTATTATAGTTATTCGTGGTGAAGAGTACAACATTACTCACATCGCGTTCGTTGGCAAACTCGTGGTCGGACTTGGACTCTCGCTTCTTGGAGTTATCCTTGGAATAGGTCTCCACATATTTCATCTCGCTGCGCACCTTGCGCACATGCAACACCTGACGTTGCTGATGATGCTCATCGGCACTCATCGAGGGTGTTTCCTCGCCCTCATCTATGTCTGGCTGCATTTGATCCTGGTGGAAGACTTGCCGACCAAGTTGATTGCGCAATGTTGTATTATCACTGCGTGGAGTTGTATCCGGACTGGTGACAGTGCTATTAACCAACTGATTGAACTGCCCTGCGGTCTGCGGATAACCACCCTGGGAGCTAAGGGATTTGCAGCGTGAAATGAAAGTTCTTTACAGCTGCCAGGATTCAATCTTACCTTTTGATAAATGATTGCAGCATATCTCCCTTGACGAGCATATATCCCTTTGGCACTTTGCCGCCTTCGTTGCTCTTCTCCTGTGGCGGAGGGGCGGACTGGGCGGACTGTGGACCCTGGGAAAGAAGCTGCTGGTTGAGTTTCTCATTCAGTTTCTCTGCCTTCTTGCGCAGCGTGCGCTCGAAGGACAGCTGCTCCTCCAGGGTCTTGGTGTGATTCAGCAGTTGGGACACGGTGTATTTCTGATTCTTTGGCAGGCTCTGCAGCCCCATGACGCAGCTGAGATCGTACGAAGGCTCATTCGCCTTCTCCTCGTCCTCCTTGCCGAGATGATCGCGAATCTGGCGCATCAGGAATTTACTTATGCCATCGTTGTGGCGAATATTGAACTCGGTAATGGCATTGTTGAGTGCTAGGCACTCTAAAATAAGATTGGCACCACGGTCCGTCAGACCACAGCTCTCCATCTCGATACCTGTCGGGGTTAGGGGACAGGAGTCAGAGACCGATTCGCATCTAATTGAGGCTACTCACTCTTCACCCAAGCATCCTCCTTGAGCACCTCGGCAATCATTCGCAGTCCCTCATCGCCCAAGTTCGGATTGGTGGAGAGCGCAATGTTGCGGAGTCCCGAAATCGAATCAACGTCCACGCTGCGATAACGAAGCGACTTCTCCCAACCTTCAGAGAAGCGCGAAATCTTTTGCATCTGTAACCAAAATAAAAAGTTAAATAATTGATCATTTGATTTAAGGAAACGTTAACTTACCTTGATCATGTCAGCGACATGTTCAGCGCCCTTGGGGCCCAAGTTGCATTCAGAAAGGTTAAAGGTTTCGATGTGATTCAAGTACTTGACGGTACCGCACACAGCCCCACAGCCCTTGTCCCCAATGTAGGACTTCTGGAAGCTCAACTCCTTCAAACAATCATTGGAGGCAAGCGACTGTAAATGGAAAACGAAAATGATAGTGATTCAAATCCAAACAAGCGATCGAAAATTGACATTTTAAACTGATCCGATTTCCAAGCGGAATGTCATTTTAATCATGTTTTTGCTTCTTCATTTACGCTCAAATAATGTATTTGTATATCGATGTATTTTTACATC
The DNA here is from genome assembly GCA_037043435.1 of Drosophila suboccidentalis. NCBI lineage: Eukaryota > Metazoa > Arthropoda > Insecta > Diptera > Drosophilidae > Drosophila > Drosophila suboccidentalis. The sequence goes on along the minus strand of JBAMBK010002605.1, from coordinate 279,647 downwards.
ACTAGAAAAGGTTTTTTTTAGATTGGTTTGAAATATTGAAATTACCTGTGCGATGCACTCAATATAACTATCCTGCAATGGAAGACCCTCCAGCTTTAATACGGTCAGATTTTTGTTCAGCTTCACACAGTTAACGATCGCCTCCACCAGACTATTGAATATGTAGCGAGTGTAGATCACAGGCTTTTGGCGGAAGAGTCGAGCTCGGTTCTCAGTATCAATTGGTAAAACGATATCTGCTTAAAAGAGCTCTGTTAATATACCTATCTTTATCTCTGCCTTGCTCTCTCTCTATGGATCTGTACTCACTATTTCCATTGGAACGACGCATGCGAATTATCATTGTTTGGAGAACAAGATCATGATATAGTGAGTCGATGATCAACAGCCATTCACTGACTCCCAGCTTATCTCCACATAGTTCCAGAGCTGTGGTAGTATTTCCATTGGCACGTATGTTGGGCACGGGTGTTATATTCTTGGCGCGACACAGCTCCAGATAACGGAAATGAAATGAACGACTTTTGCTGGACTTCTTCACGACGGGTGGCAGCGCCACCGTCACACTGGGCCTTTTCGTTGCCGCTTCTCGTCCACGAATCTGAGGCATTTTCTGTGGAATACATACATTTTTAAAGTCAACTCAATGTTTTTTTTTTTTTAATAAATAAAATTAACTGACTCAATTGGATAAAAATTGATCAGAGTACATAACATGCTTAACTCTCTCTTCAGCTTTAAATGCACATCTTGCATTTCCAAGCGCCAACATTTCCACTCTTCCAATGAGCTCTCCCGTGTTTTATTTCCAGGGCTTGCAAAATGTAAACAAACAACAAAGTAACTATCCCTCCCACCTCTCCCACTCTTTGCCAAACGACGACAATGCCTATGCTCACGACGCGTCGCGACGCTGGAATTCACGCTTCGTTAATTACTCGCGTGCCTGCATGCATTCGACTCGTTCGCTCTCGTTGCCCGAGGGGTTGCCATGCACCTCGTTCGTTGACAACGATGGCGATGGCTCAATCGCCATAGCGCACGCCGGCTGCAGATACAAGCATTGAAGTCTGATCCATTGTCAGTCGTGGAGCGACAGTTGAAGCATACACTTCGGCTACGTGCGGGCTAATGATATTTAAAGTGCTTAACATTCGTTTCGAAACTGCAGTCCACACATTGTTGATCGGAATTTCGTGGACAATACTTAGAATCTTAACGTCTTGGCACGTTCCAAATTCAAGTGCCATTTAAGTGATCTTTTAATTCTAACCTGAATAACGGCGACAACAGAGAGTTCCGCTTCGTGCATTGCCCAATTTTAACGACACGTATTTGTGTGTGTTTGTGTGTGTGGGGTTTTTGACTTCTGCCTAATTACCAGTAACGTGTGTCGTGTAGTGTACTTAAGCCACCGAACCCTTTTAAAATGTGTCAGTGCTAATAATTAATTGTACAAGAGAAAGACGATCGAGCTGAGGAGGGAGTAAAGTCAGCTGGTTTCATTTTGCACCACAGGATACTTGATATCCTGCCTGAAGAGAAACAACAAGAGGGTAAGTGTTGAAGAAAGTCTGGATGTCGGGTAAATTTACACCCCTTGAAGTGCACCCCAAAGGAATGTTTGAGGCATATTTAGAGAGCTTCAAGAGTCCTTGACGTGTTTGCTCATCCAAGACAAGACCATGGCTCGAATATGCAAATAATTAAGTAGGGGCTGATGGCTAAAAGATGGGGTTGAAGGGAGTTAGAGTTGAGTAACTAACAAAGTGAACTGCAAGACTTTGGGTTAAGTAGGAAAACGTTACATCAAATGAAGAAGTTCTGTTAAAAATAGCAATTTACAGGAATTTAAGCAATCTAATTATTTGGAAACTACATGAATGTTGCCCTAAGAAATCAAGAAAAATATAGGATAGGATAAAGCCAAGGACGTGCTGGCTTGTAAAGGTCAAGCCACAAGATGCAAATACCTTAGGCCAAACAAAGGAGGCGAACTGTAACGGACAGATTCGTTTCGACACTAGCCAAAATTCAGTTGGCTACGCTACCGGCATATACATGTATACTAATAGATACAGATACGGTAAGCTACGGATACATGTGTATCTACAACGATTACGCACATTACCATGAAAGCGATGCGGATGCGATGCGGGCCCTCCACAGTTCACCTGAACTCTGTTGGGCTATGAGTCAAAAATCAAGCTACCGCAACGAAGCTGCATGCAGAGCCCGAAGCTCCTCTCTGTGCCTGCTGCTATGTCCACTGTTCCCCTCCATCCCCAGGCAAACACTCTTTTGTTTGTCAGCAGCAACAACAACAACAGTCAACGTTGTAACAATTGTTAGCTGGCGTTGAACTTGACTGTCAGCCACGTTTTTGGAATCGATGTGCATGACAGAAAGGGCCCTAATATGGGGGAGGAAGTGTTCAAATTGGAGTAGTCGAGCCATAAGCTCATTTGTTTGCTCAACCGCTCGCTCGGTCGTGGACCCAACCGGAAACTGAAGGCAACATTGGACACAAAGCTAAAGCTGCAGCCAAAGACAACTTCAATTTCAGCTCTAACGCCTCAGACAGTTGAGTTGAATTGAGTTGAGTTTAGCATATTTTTAATTAAGTGAATTGTATGTAATGTTTGGGCCCATGTGAATTCCCAATTCCGTGGCTAATCCTAAGCCAGTCTTGCCACAAAAAGCCGTCAACAGGCGGCTTAGCGGCAAACGAATAAAGGTAGGAAACTTGCACCATTGGCAGTCACAAAATTATTGTTTATTTTCGATTTCCTTGGCATTTTTATCATGTTGTTGTGGTTACATTGGAAAACCAACCGCACAATCGAATTGTGTCTATCAGATACACACGGCTACAAAAATTGTTGCTGCCAATTTGTTGCAAGATTTTATGCAAAATTTCACTTTTGACAACACATTTTGATCGGTAGCTTTAGTTGGGGTCAGAACATGCCAAGCGTAAACAGTTGGCCAAAACATAAGGTCCGTTGTCTTTGGCAAAAAGAAGTCAACACAAGACCAAAAACTTCAACCATGTCACGCGTTTCCTACGCAGATTTGTTTCCTCAGCTGTTACTGAGGAAAAGCGACATCGTCATGGTATCTGAATCAGAGTCGAAACCATTTCCTTTGCTGTCTTGTCGACTTATATAAATTAAGGGAAATGTGTATTATAACTGTTTGACTTTGGGTATAACTTATTAATTTGCTTTAATTCAGTAAGTTTTCAGTTTTCGCCTTGTGGAAAATTGGCTTCATGTAATATCAGTTAGAGTAACCAGAGGGTGGGAAAGATTGAGCCTCAAATTAAGGCAATAAGTGTCTATTATATTAAGCTAATTTGGAGTTTTATAGTTTATTTAAAATAATAAAAAATAGCAATAAATATAAAGAATATTGAGTATACGAATTTATTCCTCTATTAGTTATTTTAACGATTATTCGAATATTTTATATGAATTTCTGAAATAAAAACTAAAGTAAAATGGTCGATGCTTAGATTTTCCATGTAGATGATAGAATTGTAACAAGTTAATTTAAAGTCCCTCCACCAACACCCTCCCCTTACCTCACTAGAATGTATCGATAGCATTGAGATTGATAACCCAAATTCCCATCATATTTAGCTGTTATTAAGTACACAAAACGCCGTTAAAATCATTGCAGCATGAAATTATAAATAAACACACACACAAGCTCCCTCTGTACTGCCCCCCTCCTCTCTGCCCCCTACCACCCTCTTCAGCTAATGAAAAGAGCAACTGACCAAACAACCCAATTGCAGAGCGTTACACAAAAGCGTTGGCCATAAATACATAATTACCGCAAGCATCATCTGAGGAATATCTGAATACCCGGCTAGGAAAATGTTTTAAAACTAATACAGCGAGTAAAAAAAAAAGAAAATGTTGCATGTGGCCTGTGGCATGAGCTATGGTTATGGCTGTTGCCGTTGAAAGCGAAATCAGCTACTCTACTAGACGCAAATGGAATTATTATTATTGTTATTATCTTAAGCTCAAGTAACTGAAATATTCGCCTCGAGGCCGCTTTAAATACTCGCTGGCAGCATTTGGAAATTCAAAAACGACCTTGTCTATGATTTTTCAACACAAAATGAACATCCCAGAGGTTGATGCAACACGCAAATGGTAATGAACTGCGAGTCAACTAAATGTATCTGTATCTTCAACTGTATCTGCATCTGCTGCTCTGCCTGCAGATGTATCTGCAAGTCTTACAAATCAATTGCCGGTTCAAAACGTTAACGAGCTGCTTGCAAATTGCTGAAAAATATACAATATAATATTTTATAATTGTGAAATCAATGAACTATCAACCGCTTGACAACTGGGCGGTGGGGCGTGGCAATTGTTACGCTTTTAATGAGCAAAACCGAGTTCAACTAAACAATGGCAATCTCTTGAGTTAATAAGACCGCAGATAGTTGGCAGACAGGTAATGATACTTACACTACTGTGTATCTGATGGATACATTTTCACACGCATTTCAATTACAAGATGCAGCCTCAAAACTTCGAAATCCCCACACTCAGAGATAAGCATTCGTCTTGTCGAAATATTTGAATTGCGAATTAACTTAAAGACAAACGAATTTGACTTGAATATGTCTTTTTCTAGATTTGTATCTTATATTGCATATTTTTCATTATTCGAAGTTCAATTTTCACTTCATAGAACTAAATTTATCTAACTTACATCTAATAACAATAAAGTCAAAGTAATTAACTAAATGTAACGGTCGTTAAACTTTCAACAAATGAAATTTCTTCAGCGAAATTCCTGACTAATGAAAGATATAATTTGTTAAGGTTTAATTAATTTGCACATAAAACTTTCCCAAATTCTCTGCTCGCTTCTCATGCAAACTTGGCCAGAACGTGCAATCAGCCACATCGGGTAATTTACCAAACCAGACCTAAAGACACCGGGAATGTGTGTGTCCAGTGCCATTGAGAAACGTTTGTCCGACTTTATTCTGGACTTTACGATGTTGCAACAACATCACGAGCAGAAACGGAATAAGAAACAGAACCAGAACCATAACCAGCAAAGCAGTTTGAGTTACCACTCCAGTTGCTCACATTGTTTTAGGGTATTATGTGCATCAAAGGGTATTATAATTTGGCCATGAAATAAGCAACACATTGAAGAAGGTATTTTTAAAAAAATAAGTGAGCTTATTACTATAGATGTAACCTATGTTTCCCGATTGTTTTAAGAAATATGAAAAGCATTTTCAGAAAAATTTCAGCAACTGGTTGCAGATAAGATACCTCGAATATCTTTTTCAGCAAGTGTATTAAATAGTCTTTTGCTCTCGAATTTAACTAGTTCTTAGTTGTTTTTACTCGCACTCATTTGTAGATTTTATTAGGTTTACGTACTTGGGATTTCTCAAGCGAAACTGTTTTAAGGTCATAAGGCACAGAGTGTACCACATGACTCGCTAAATATTTGGACACATTTTAATGACATTGAAGGAGAGAAGAGGAAAACAAAATCCAAAAACTAAACTAAAAATGGGTTAACTGAGTGTGTGTCTGTTGTAACAGTCTGTCTATTTTCTAGGTGCCTGGCCCTGGTCGAGTGCGGCCTGCCATGTAGTTGTCGACAGCAGTTGTCTTCAGGTCTTCCGATCTTCAACATCATAAAATGTACAACGAATTAAAGCAACAGTCCAAGTCAGAAGACAAACATGTGATCGCCAACATGGGCTACAAGAAGGTGCGCTTAAAAGGCGGTTTACGAGTGGATCGAGGGATAATCATCATAATACTCACAACACTGATCTGTGGCGTATTCTCAAATCGACCGCCTCGATTTGCGATTGATGGACAGTCGGAAATTGTGCTGAGACTGAAGGAAAGTCCAGAGACAAAGGTGGGCAGTCACATTTACACACTGAAGGGCTACGATCCCGACAACGATCCGTTGATCTTTGGCAAGCGTAACTCCCACGACAGCGAGATCATTCGCATTGAGAGCACGGGCGGCAATGAGGCGAAGGTTTATCTGGCCAAGGAGCTGGATCGGGAGACGCAGGACGAGTATGCCATAGTGCTCACCTTGACGGACAGTCACTACAGCGATCACAACTATGTGACGCAGAGTTTCCTCCTGCTCGTTGAGGACATAAACGACAATGCTCCAATTTTTCTGCCCTATCCAAATGCCATTGAGATACCCGAGGGCAGTGCTCCGGGTGTGATCAGCACCCTGGAGGCCACCGATGCGGATGAGGGAGCCTACGGTCAGGTGGTCTACTATCTGCAGGAGCTGGACGGGGACAACGACATCTTCAGCATTTCCACGCACCAAGGCAAGGGCATACTGAGACTCCAGAGGGAGCTGGACTACGAAACCAAGAGCTTGTACCAGCTGCGTGTTTTGGCCATCGATCGGGCCAATCAGGGACCGATCAATACGGGCACAGCCGCCATATTAGTCAAGGTCAAGGACATTGAGGATCAGCCGCCTGAGTTTGTGGAAGTTCAGGCTGTGGCCCGCATTCCCGAAGATTCTCCCGTGGGCACAAAAGTTTTAAGAGTGCGTGCGATCGATGGAGATCGCGGGATCAACAATCCGATTGCCTATGCCCTGGACGGCAATGATCTCTTTGACATTGATAGTCACACGGGCGTGGTGTACACTCTGACCGTTTTGGATCGCGAGGAAGAGAGCGATCAGGTGAATGGTGCTCACATACTGAGAATCACGGCGACGGAGCTGTCAAAGTCGGCGGAGGGAACACAACAAGTTCCCTCCACGGTGCGCACCGAGGTGACTATCATTGTGACGGATGTGAACGATGAGATTCCCACCTTCGGGGAAACTATCTATCGCTGTGAGGTCAATGAGAATGCTCAGACCAATACCCCGTTGAATTTCCTCGATGGGGAGGTGCAGAATATTGTTTACGATCATGACGAGGGCAAAAATGGCACATTTCGTCTGTTTCTCGATCCGCCCAACGATCTGTTCGAAATTGTGCCCGAACTGGCGGTGAATGAAGCCAACTTCATGTTGCGAGTAAGGAATTCCAAATCCTTGGACTTTGAGGAGTTTGTCGAGATCAATTTTACGATATTCGCCCGTGAGATCGATGAACCAAGTCGCTGGAGGTTTGTAAGATCAAACGAGGATCGTTTCATGACATTATACTATTTTCATAATTGTATTTCAGCTCGGCGCACGTGCAAATCTTTATACGCGATCAGAACGACAACTTTCCCGAGTTTACGCGATCGATCTACAACGCGGGCGTGCCGGAGAATAGCGAACTGGGCACGATCATCGCTAAGGTTGAGGCAATCGATGTGGATTCCGGGGATTTCGGAACCATGGGCATACGATACACGAATCTGAGGGGAGGAATTGCCCACTTGTGAGTCTTTTTATTAATATTTTAATCGACTTTCCTAATGAAATTATTGCTTAGGTTGAATTTAAACCCCATAACGGGTATTGTCACGATCAAAACGGCGGGAAGTGCTGCCTTCGATCGGGAAATAATCTCGCGTCACTATTTGACGGTTGAGGCCATTGACAATGTGGGACAGGGAAATCGAAATACTGCTCAGATCATAGTGGACATCCAGGATGTCAATGACAATGCGCCCACCTTCCTGCAGCGTCAGTATGAGGCGAAGCTCCTGGAGAACAAGGCGGAGTTCGAGACGCCTCTGCAGGTGGAAGCCCGCGATCTGGACCTGAATGGCACCGAGAACAGTCAAATAACCTACGAGATAATCGAGGGTCTCTATCGCATGAACTTTACCATCGATCCTGAAAGTGGTTTGCTGCGTCCCCTGCATAACTTTGACTTTGAGGAGCTGGTGGACAGCAATCGACGACATGTGCGCCAGGCCAATGCAGATATGCGAGAGATTGAGCTCCTAATACGGGCCCGGGACTCGGGAATTCCCATGTTGTCGACCGTCGTCCCAGTGCTGATCTATGTGCAGGATATCAACGACAATCCGCCGATCTTTCAGAAGAATTTCTATTCGAAAACTGTGCCCGAGGATCTGCCCGGCGGCAGTTCCGTGCTCCAAGTGCTGGCCATCGATCGCGACGGATCCGCGCCCAACAATGCGATCGTTTATCGGATACAAAAGGGAGCTAGTGATAAGTTTATTATCAATTCGGAAACCGGGGTCATCTATGTGGCCCAGGGTGCCAATCTTGACCCCGATCTGACCGAAAGCAAGCGCCTGCTCTACACTCTGAATGTGGTAAGTAATTGGTAGAGTTTTTTGAAAGATCGATCCTCTCAATCTTCTCTCTTAGATCGCCTTGGATGGTGGGCTCGGAAGCTCCCAACTGATGAACACGGCCACTGTGAACATCACTATAAAGGATGTCAACAATAAACCCCCAGTGCTAAGTGATCTTCCCGCTCTGAGAATTGTGGAGAACACTCCAGTGGGCACGTTGGTGTATCACATTCAGGCTACAGATCCCGATCAGAAACCCATACTGCGCTACAAACTTAATGCGGAACTTTCCGAGGCACGCAACGAGGAAGGTGGACTGGTGAAGATCAGTGAATACGATTACATGGGCGCCTTCGAGTTGGATCCCATACAGGGTCATCTCAAGGTGATCAAACTGTTGGATCGCGAAAAGGTCGAGCACATCAAGCTGGCAATTACAGTGGAAGATCTGGCTGCAGCCAAGGGCAGACAAATAGTTGAAGGTAAGCTTCTTTGATCTTACTAGAATATAATTTAATCCTCCTCTTCCTCTAGCGTTTCTAAGCATTCAAATTCTGGACGAGAACGACAACAATCCCAAGTTCAGGCAACCGTTTTATCGGCAAACCATCACGGAGAACAGCATCAATGGAGTGATGATCGCCAATGTCTTGGCCTATGATGTGGACAAGAATCGCACCATTACCTATGCCCTGGAGGGAAATCCCGCGTACAGGAATCTAGTTCATCTGGATTCGCAAACCGGAGCCATTGTGGTGGCCAACAAGATCGATCACGAGCAACATCAGTGGCTCAACTTTAGTGTAAGGGCCACGGATTCAGGGCTGCCCCAAAGATCAGCCCTCGTCGATGTCTATGTGACGGTGTTGGATGAGAACGACAACAATCCCTACTTCATTGGTGGCAGCAAGAACTACACGATCAGCGAGAATGCCGAGCCAGGTACCAGAGTTGCCACCGTTCAGGCGGCTGACGCCGATTCCGGAGACTTTGGCAAGATCACTTTCCTCATGGATCGCATCAGTTCCCAGGGCAAGTTTACCATAGATGCCGACACGGGGGTCTTAACTGTGGCCGATAAACTCGATCGGGAGACGAAGAACTCGTATAATCTGGTGATCGAGGCCTGGGACAATTATCAGTTTGGTTTCCTCGCTGGCGAGAGTCGCAATGCCTTTAAGCAAGTGTTGTAAGTAAAAAATGGAGGAGAAGGAAGTGAAGAGGAGTATTTGAACTTGTATATATTTCCAGCATTACCATATTGGATGAGAACGATAATGCTCCAGAGATCAGTTTGCCCACGAGCTGCGTTCTGATCACCGAGTATCACGAGCTGCACGAGAGCATTGCCAGCATTGTGGGAAGGGATGCGGATGATCCTGTCACGCCCAATGGACGCCTTGAAATGGCCATTACCCAGGGTAACCGGGAAGGTAGCGATCACTCGAACAATAAAATGTTTTCCTTAACTAAAGATAAATCCTCCTAATCTGTAGGTCTCTTTGAGTTGAGACAACTTGATCCTTGGAACGCTCAGATCTATGCCAGCCGGATACTGCGCAACAAATTTGGCAACTATAGTCTGACCATTACCACCAGGGATCTGGGTGTGCCGGCTAATATAGTCCTCAGCAACCTGGACATTTGCGTCTCGGACTTTAACGATCATGCTCCGGTTTTTGTGCGACCTTTGCACAATACCACAGTGCGTGTCCCGGAGAATGCTACAGTGGGCACGATGATTCTGCAGGCGTATGCGAGTGATGCGGACATGGGTCAGAATGCCCTGGTGCGCTATCGCCTCAAGCCCGATCCTCTGGGGAGTTACAAACTGTTCGATATGAACGCCAATACGGGAGAGTTGTTCCTGAGGGAAGCCCTCAATCGTGATAAGCAAAAGATACACGAGGTAAGTAAGGGAACTTCTTTATCTATAAAGATCACTAGCTGATCTGTCTCTTAAACCCAGATACGAATCGAGGCCTACGATCAAGGGCTGCCCACCTCGCTGAGCACTGATCTGGATCTGATCATCTACATACGCAACGTCAACGACTACGAGCCACAGTTTATAGTCAATGATATCTCTGTTAACTTTACGGAACACGCGGATCCCGGCTCGGAACGGATTAAACTGCCCGACACCATAGACAAGGATGAAATGGATCTGGACGATCCGAGCGAGGCGAACAACAGTCAGGTGTGCTACTTCATACTCCAAGGAAATGAGGAGGGATACTTCCGCCTGGATCCCGAGACACATGTGTTGACCGTGGAGCGTCAACTCGATCGTGAACTGATCGCCAACTTTACACTGTATGTGAAGGCCACGGAGAACTGTGCGAATGACACACTCCTCGAGCTGGACACGACGATGATGAAGAGCCAAGAGTTCGGACTGCCACATTCCGAGAAGATCAACTACGATCGCTTCAAGCATTCGCGTCAATTGCGTGTGGTTAACATGGAGTACGAGATGTCCACATCCGCAGAACCGGATCTCGTATCCTACGAGAACTACGGCGACGAGGAGCGAGATCCTCCCAAGCTGGACAGCACCATTGTGTGTGTGAAGGTGCGTGTCCTGGACATCAATGACAATCCGCCACGATTTCGATCGAAGATCTTCACAGGAGGCATCACAACCAATGCGGACTTTGGTCTGAAATTCATGCGTGTGGAGGCATCAGATCCGGACGAGGGAGCCAATGCAAAGATCACCTACTACCAAGTGGGCGAAATAAGACAAACCCTATCCGAGGGCCTGGAGAATGTGCGCAAGGCGCCGTTCCTAATCGACCAGGATACGGGGGAGGTGCAGCTGAACTTTGATCCCCAGAAGGGCATGAAGGGCTACTTTGACTTTATGGTGCTGGCCAACGACTCGTTGGGCATGCGAGATGTGGCCCATGTGTTCATCTATCTGCTCCGAGAGGATCAGAAGGTGCGCTTCGTCTTCCGACTGCAGCCGGATGAACTGCGTGCCAGGATCGATACGTTCAGAGAGTGAGTAGCTGGAGAAGATGCATTTTAAACCTTCCTAACACCTTTTCCCATTACAGCACTCTGGGCAACATCACCGAGTCCATTGTGAACATCGATGAGATCAAGGTGCATGTGAACAAGGACAGATCGGTGGACAAGACAAAGACCGATCTTTATATGCATCTAGTCGAGCGCGAGGACAATTCCATCTACGAGGTGTCCGAGGTGCTCAAGCTGATTGACACGCACATCGAGAACCTGGACGAGCTGTTCAAGGATCTCAACGTGCTGGACACGCAGCCAGCGGAGGCTCAGCTCCTCACAGCTGGCCCAGCCAAGGGTGCCATGTTCGTGTGGCTGATCTTCACGAATCTGTTCATGGCCTCCCTGCTGGTGGTCACCTTGGCGCTGTGCGCCTCCCAACGCAAGGGCTACAAGAGGCAGCTACGTGCTGCCAAAGTCAACATCTTTCGTAAGTTGAATCTGGATACTTTTCATCCCATTCTAACCATGGTATCATCTTATTTCAGGAGGACACTCGGCCATGTCGATGCAGCATCCGAATGAACCAGCCACCAGAGTTCCCAATACCAACAAGCACAGTGTTCAAGGATCTAATCCCATTTGGCTCAAGGGCTACGAGAACGAATGGTTCAAGACCGAAGAGAATATCAGGTCAGTAATGGATTCATCTAAAACCATTTTAATAACTATGAAATATACATGTATACCTCCTTTACAGTGTTGGTGGTCAGGACTCTTTGGATGACAATTTCCTAGCAATTGGAACTCAGGATTTGCACGAAACGCTCAAGGGCACCGCGAAACTCTTTAACAATACGAACGATCTGAATCGGCATTTCAATCTGTACAATCAAATCGACAAACTAACGAATAATGCTCAAATTCTGGCGCGAAAACTGGAGACAACAGAATTATAGCGTCCAGAATTCTCAGTCTATTTATTGTATTTAGTTGTAATTATTTATATTAAGCCTATCTTAAGAGTGAACCATGTAAATAAATTGATAAAATCCCAATATTTAATACGGAATGAACAAGAATGGTTTTTGAACTTACTGCGTTCAATGTCTTGGTTAAAATTAAAAGTGTTTCTTAGAAATCCGTCTGATATGGCACAATCCTAGTTTTCCGAAAAATCTCAAGATATAAAATATAAGCATACATGTACAGCTGGTCTTGGAGGAAACAGGGAGATAAGGAAATAAGCTGAGGAAAGATTAGAAAGATAGAAAACTTACCACTTGCGTGTAGATACTCGAATTGTCCGAGAGATTAAAAAGATATAGAAATTTGTAGTTGTTGTATTGCCGTTCCGAGTACTTTAAAATACTGACATCTGAATCTGAAGGCAACAGTTCTGGCCTACTTGGCCCAAAAATAGAATTTCCGTCTCTGGTATATATATTGATATATTGATAACGGTTGCTTCGGACCGTTTCTTTAAAGGACCTACTTTTTGGTTGGGTTTAGTTTTTCAGGCCAAGGCCCTGCCCAAAATAGCAAGATTGTTACCGTGTCGTGTCGCTCTGTGCTGTGCTGTGTTTCCAGATGTTTAGCGTATTTTGTAATAAACAATAATTTGAAATGCAAATCCAAAATTTGTTTTAATTGATCGACCGCAGAACGAAGAAACCCAACGTAACTTGCAAAGATTTTTTTGATAATTGATTGATCGCAATAAGGCGGGTTTTATGATTTTTTGAACTCGAGTATGTGTCTAGAGTTGGGAACTGTTAGGTTCTCGGAAAATTGTGTTACTTAATTTATATTGTCTTCTCTTCTCGTTCTGACAGCACGCTAAAAACAAAGCCTGCCCAGATTCCACATAAAACATTTAACTCAAAATTTGACTCTTATATCGAAATCGAAATGTCAAAATCAATTTTTAAAACATTTAATTTCAGTGGCCATAAAATCAATAATCAATTGTTGTTGTACATTTTTTTTTGTATTTTTATTCTCTTCTTCTTATGTTCATAATATATTTTCGTTTTAGTTTTAATTGTTTTCGTTTATAATAATTACACAAATTAGATCACAAAAATGCATGTAAATTACAAAAATGAAATGTTCCTCAAACCGAAAGAATTCAACAACTTTTGAACCATTTTATTATTTTTTGGCAGAGTTGAAATGTGGAGGTGGAGTTTTTTTTTGGGTCTGCTATTTCTATGGGTCTCTTATCAAATATATATATATATATATATATATATATATATATATATGTATATGTTATATGTATGTAAAAAAAGGCTCATTTGAATAAAAATCGTACACAACAAATGAGAATTGTGTGGTTTTTGTTTTTTAAAAAAAAAGAATACATTGTTATTAGCTTCGCACAATAAATTTTGTTCGCGTCACTTGCACAGCAAAGAGATGTGTTAACTAATCGGTTCAACTAAGGAGAACTAAGTTAAATTAATGCCATCAATCCAATTTAGTTGAAAAGGCAACGAAAATTACATACATGGTTATACAGAGATTTAAAAGAGTTAGCCATAGATAGATAGAGAGAGTTATTATACATGTGTTTAATTATTTATAGATATATTTATGTATATTTAAATATATTACAATTTAATCCACTACGTTTAAAGTACGAGTAGTTCCGTTCTTTACCCAGTTTCATCTAGATAGACGTCCCAAAACGAAGATCCTTAATGTGCGATGCCCTAAACATAATGCAAACTTGATGCGTGATCTGATCTATGTTTAAATTGATGTTGATTTTGTTTTTTATTAAACGGATTTCGCTCATTTAATACTTGCAAAGATGACAAATGAAAAAATACAATGGAAGTGGGATGTGGTATGTGTGTGTATGAATGGGTGTGTGTGTGTTTTGGGCGCTAAGTGAGTTTATATATTTTTTTTAAAGCGTAACAGTTTTCTTGCTTGTATTTGTATTGGCTTGTGTGTATGTATGTATATCTGTGTTCGCTTAGACTAAAGAATTTTACATTTCGATATATAAAGTGTGTTTAATTCTATTTAATATGTAATTTTGTTTTTTGCTTTTAATTTACATATGTTAGTAGTACAAAGACCAAATCGGAAAGTAAAACCTGCAAATTGATTGGGGGCTGATCGGACCCCAAATCAAATTCAAACTAAAATTTATTTTTATATCTGACAACTTAAAAGATAAACAAGTTGCATTTGAAATTTTCTTCTTTTTTTTTTTGTTTTTTTTAGGTTCCATTAAATTAAAGCTTACACAACTAATATGTGTGTTTATTATTTATATATATATGTATATATATATAGTTTGTTTATATATGTATATTTAGTAATACGATTCGCGGTTTTTAAACTATGTAGTCCCTTGTACGTTTTATGTGTATGTGTATGTGTGTGCACATGCATGTATGCAAGTGTGTGTGTGAGTGTGTTTTGAACCATAAACTAAATAAAACTTAAAACCTTGCCGGATTTTCTCTAACGTTTGTTGTTGCTATTGTTCTTGTTATTGTTACATTTCTCATTATAAAGTGGTTGATTGGTTGGATGTAAGTATGTAAATGCGCTTATAAAATGTTTAAACAAATTCTATGCTTACTTCGAACTTATAACTCTTCATTGCGCTACTTATCATTCACCTTATCATTTCCCTTTCCCTTTCCCTTTCACGCTTGCAAATTCAAATTCAAATTTTTTACTAAGTTTTCCTACATACGTTCGTTTTTTTTTTTTGTTGTTTTTAATTTTCTTTTTGCCTTGTGTGTATTTGTTTGTGTTTATATAAAGCTGCATTCTAAATTTCTTTCATAATTTGTATTTCTTTCTTTTTTTGTTATTTTTCGTTTCATTTGTTGCACTAACTTTTAAATGTAAGTTAAGAATTTAACGCTAAAGTTCCACGCGAATTTACATAATTGTTTTTTGTGTTTTTTTTAATTATATATTTTTTTTTTAATTTTTTTTAAGTAATAGTTATATATTTTTGGAAATATTTTTTCAGAATTTTTTGCGATAACACATGTAGTTATTATGTGGTTCATCAGATATATATAAGTAGTATATAGAAGTGTATTCAAGATAAGAAATTCAGGTCAGCGAATCTGTCGAAATTTCATCGATGGCCAAAAAAAAATGAAAACTTGGCAAAAATGGGAAAACAATCTGCATTAAAAGTTGTTCAACTTGTGTTGAGAAGTGAAGATTGATTAATTTGTTTGTTTCTCTCTTTTGTTTGTTGATTTTCTAATAGTTTTTGTTGTTTTCGAAAGATCGGTTGAAAAAGTGACGAGTTGCGCGGACTCGTTTAAAGCGTGTGTTGTAATTGTGGCTAAGACTCTTGGCCCAGGCTGCGACGTGGCTTAGATATGCACCAGGCCGCGTAAATCCGCTACGGAGCCATTGGAGCTGGAGCCGACAAGGCCGTTGCTGCTGCTGTTGCCACTGCCACTGCCACTGCTGTCTATAAACAGCGTGGAGGCATCAATGCCGGATGTGTTGGGCGAGTTCATCACGGACGAGACGGCGTTCACTAGCAGATCATCGCCCACGTCGAGGAAATCGTTAAGGAAGGCGCTGTCATGTGCTGCCGTGCTGCCAATTGTCTGCTGCAGACACTTGAGGTTCTTATCGGCAATCTCGAGAGCACGATCCATCGCCTCGCATTCAGCTTGTTGCACTGCAGCACACAGCGACACAGCGATGGACGACGGCGCATGGCGGAGGGATGTGCACACACATTAATTAGTACAATGAAAGCCACAATTAATTCTGTTATTATGAAATACACACCGGATTGAAACAACTCGTTGAACGCATCGTCCGGCAGCGTATCAAACACATTTACCAAATCGTGCTCCTCCAGCAAATGGGCGCCATTCAATGCTATATCATCTGCAAGAGAAACAGGTTAACAATGATACAACAGAGGACAGAGGACTTTGCAGTTGGACACTCACCAGCCTCATTGGCGCCTATCAGCTCCGACTCGGACAGGCCGCCTAGACCCGTATCCTCGGAGCTGGCATAGGCCGAGCTGTTCTCACAAATGCCAAACATATGTTGGCTCAGCAGACTCTCTGTGCTGGCTAAGGATGTGTTGGCAGCGTGCAGCGGTGTTGCCTGTTGACTCAATCCTCCTCCTGACATGGCATTGCCAAAGGCGGCGTTGAATGAGGGAAAACCGCAGCTGATGCTGCTGCTGCCGCTGTTGCTGTTATTGTTGCTGCAGTAATTCGTGTTGTTGCTGTTGTGATTATGGTTATTGTTGTTGTAGTGCAAACTGTTGTTGTTGTTGTTGTGCAACTCGGTGCTGGCCGCCGTCAGTTGAGCCACAATTTGGCTAATCTCATCAGCCTTGAAATTGGCATTGGTCAGCAAATTGACATTGGAGTCCACTTGCTGATGTTGTTGCTGTTGTTGTTGTTGTGGTTGCTGCTCCGGCTCGATCTTGATCAGCTGCTGCTGCAGTTGATAATCGCTGAGCGGCGCCAACGCTGGAGGAATAATGGACAACTGTGGCATGGTCGGCACGGGCACGGGCGCAGTCGGTGCGTAGGGCGTGTGCGACTTGGCCGAGGACTGCGAGTTGCTGGCTATCGACTCCAGTGATGTGGTGCTGCTCTTGCGCTGCAGCACCGCCGACATTGGCGGCAGTGTTGTCATGACGCTCATGACGGGCAATGTGGCGGGAGTGGATGATTCAGGCTGCTTCTTGGCACGCTTAAGCGGACGACCCACCGGGTTGGCATTTGGATTCGTTTTCCGCTTGCGCTTGCCACCCGCTGCTGCTGCAGTAGCCAGTGCAGCTCCGGGCACAGGGCCAGGCACAGCAGGCGTGGGCGGAAGCTTGGACAGTTGCGGCAGAAGCCTCTCCTTCTCCTTCAGCTGTTGCTGCTGCAGCTGTAGCTGCTGTCTGGACTGCAGCTCCAGACCAGGTCTCAGCTGACTGTGGGCCGGACACAGGGCCAGCGTGTGCAGCATATCGAAGACGGGCGTCTGACAGGCGGATCCATTCACCCGCCAGGCCACACAGGGCTGGAACAGCTGCTGTGTCCCGTTGTTGACAATGTGACGCTCACAATGCGCTGCCATGCTGAGCGTGGGTTGCTTGCAGCCCGCCACCAGACAGCGATTGCCAATCCCACTGCAAAACGAGAGAGATACAAGTTAATAAAGTTCAAAAAAGTGGAGACTGTTGAGTTCACTTACATGCCCTGCTGTTGATTCGCATGATCCTGGTACTTGAGCAGCAGACTCTGGACGCCCTGCAAGCGTTGACGTGCTGCACGCATGGGCAGCTCCTGCAGCGGGCGTGTCGAGAGCAACTGCAGCGCCTGACGCCGCAACAGACCCTTGCGCACGGCAATGCGCTCCTCCCGATCCCGGTTGCCCAGCACTGACAGCGGCTCCATTGCCAGCTCCTTGACGGGACTGGAGTGCAACCAACGTGTCTGCAGGCAGTAGGGAACATCATTCGGCGGCAGAGGGTCGTTCTCGCTGAACAACACGCCGGAGCCTCGTTTGGCTCCCGATGCGGGTTTGCGACGCCGCGATATTCGATTTGCCGCCGCTGGATCCACCGGGGGAATTGGAGGAACGGCCGCCGGCTGCTGAACTGCTGGCAGAGGCGCCTCCTTCACAGCGGCTTTTAAATTGTTTGTTTTGTTGGCCTTTCTGCAACCTGCATTTGTTGCTGGAGATCTGCGCTTCGTCGGGGCAGCAGAGTTGGCAGCCTTGGAAGACATTTGTTCATTTTGAGTACTGATGATGGATGCTGTTGATGCTGCTGCTAGTTGTACTACTCCTGCTGTTACGACTTGAGGCATGAGGGCGGGTGATGCAGCTCCAGATGCAGCTGCTCCTACCACATGCAACTGCATGGCCACATTGGCCAGCGGTGGAGCTGAAGATGCGGGCGATGGCGGAGTTGGCGGTGTTAAGGGTGCAACAGTCCCCAGCTTCATCATTGCTGGATGTGCTGGAATCTTACCATCTGCTGGGCCGGCTAAAAGCACAGGTGGCTTCCGAAAGATGACATTGACGGGAATCTCATTGAGATCGCCGTTGTCATCGACAGCATCGGCGGAATGTTTTTTCTGCTCAACAGCTGGAACTACAGCTGGAATTGCAACTGCAACTGTTGCAGCTCCAGTTGCTGCCGTGTTGAACGCCGTCAGCGGCGGTGGATGCGTTTGATTGTAGCCGGCAAACGTTTGTCGCTTGTGCAACGACTCAACCACAATGTGGTGGTTGTTGTTGTTGTTGTTAGAGTTCTGGCACGCCAGTGGCAAGGATTTCTTCTTCTTTAAGCACTCCACCTTTTGCAAATGCTGCGCCAGCGTCGTGTGATGAAACTTGGACGGCGGCAGTGACCCGCCCTTTGGCGGCGACATCGCTGCAGCTGCAGCAGCAACAACTGCTGCCGCCGGCAATAGAGGCAGCACAATGGGAGATACCATCGCGGTCACAGCTGCCGTTGGCGGTGCATTTCCCGTGGGTGAGGGTAACGAGGCGGGTGATGTGGGCGGACTGACCAGCGCTGTGGCAACAACAATATTTGACGGCAACAGCTGCTGCTGCTGTTGTTGTTGCGGCTGTTGTTGCTGCTGCTTCTGTGTGGTATCCAATAAGAGCGGAGTTTGCCACAGCGAAGGCGTGTGCGTATAAAGCGGCGGCGGCGGCGGTGGTGGTTGCGGTGCAGGATGCTTTGTCGTCAACTTGGCCTTCAGTTGCTGCTGCTGCTGTTGTTGCAGCTGCAATTGTTGCTGCTGCTGCTGCTGCAGTTGCTGCTGTGGTCGCACCACGCACACGTTGGTGGCGCGTTTCGGCGACGCTTGCGGCTGCAACTGCAGCGAGGACTGCAACTGCAGCTGAGACTGCGACGCTGGCTGCCTTTGAGATTGTGCGACATTATTGAAATTCGTTGTTGTTGTTGTTGCTGCTGCACCCAAAGACGCCTGCGCCTTTGTTGTTGCTTCTGCTGCTCTCGCTGTTGCTACCGTTGTTGCTGTTGCATTGCCATTCAACTGCGCAATGAGCCCTGTTGTTGTTGTTGCTGCTGCTGTTGCGCCAACAATGCTCGACTTTTTGCCTGCAACAGTTTGTTTGCTGTTGTTGCTTCGGTTGCTGCTTTTTTTGCTGTGTTGCGCTTCGCTTAGGCGGGCTCGCGATTTCTGCAACAATAACAATATATATATACATTTATTTAGTTAGGCAAGTATGTGTGTGTGTGGTGAGGTGTGCATTGTTTAGTTTTTAGACCCTGTACTTAAAATGTGCAAAGGGTACATTAGGTTTGGCAAGGAGTAGCCGTAACTGGAGATATGACAGACTCTGTACAACAACTCAGAAATCTACATACAAATTTTAATGTCTTTAGCTCCGTTTTTTACATTTTAAGTACAGGGTCTGCCTTTGTCGAGTTGGCTCGACTGTAGCCATTCCCATCTAGTTACTAGTTTCGCCTTGACTTGAGTTGACTTAACTCGAGTTGGTCTTTTACCTGTGCATTAAATAAAATTGGCGGTGTCGCTGCAACGGTCTCTGTGAATACATATGGATCCTCAGGCGTATTCGTTTTCCCGCCGGCTGCAACTCCGACTCCGACGCTCTCCACATCCAACACTGTCACCACTGGCGTCGTTTTTGTTGCTAATTTAGCTACTGTTGCTGTTGTAGTTGTTGTTGCTGCTGCTGCTGCTGCTGTTGCAGCTAGTGTTTGTGTTGCAATGCGCTTTGTTGCTGCTGTGCTTTTTGCTGTTGCTACTGTTGTTGTCGCTGTTGCTGTAATGAATCTTGACGCTTGCTGACATGACATGTCCAATTTGAAGTCGACGCCGTTGTTGTTCTGTTTCGTTTTCTACGCTGCTGTTATTGTTGTTGTTGTTGTGGTTGGTATTATTGTTAGTGTATTGCGGCTGCTCGGTTTGTGTATTTATATATGTATTTTTGTTATTTGATCTGCAATAGATAACACAATCCGTTAGCTTAGTCATTGAAAGTCAGAGAAACCGCTGTTGTTGCTTATCAGCAGCAAAGAGCAGCCTTCTCGAGGGGCGTTGTCACGTGCACGGTTGCCACAATTGGCGTTTTTGCGCCAAAACTGGCTCTTCTTTGTCTTGTTGGCGCAATGGCACTTATTTTTTCGAATTGGCTCCTTTTTTGATCAGTTCATTATTAGGTATTTGTATGTTTTTTGTCACAAAACAAACAAATTTAATTGTTCAGTATATAACGCCACCTTGCGGCAGTTTTGTGTAGTCTATTTTCACAAAACCCAACAGCTGTGCTTGGCAAGCACGCCATTAAGCAAAAGCTAGTCGCACCAGTTACTCCAGTGTGCTGTAAAGCGCGCTCTCTCGCTCCCGCTAAACGCAAAACGTTTTCTGTGTATCTACTTGCTACTGTTTTGACTGGTTCTGGGCTCCTGGGACACCAGAATAAATTCTCCAGCAAATTCATGTCAAATTCTTCACAAAGCCAAAAAAGTGAAGTTTTTTGTTTTTTGAGCTAGAGCTTTGAAATTAGTGTCAGAGAGTTTGTTGAATTTTTCTCGAATTATTGATATTTCTTGTTTCTCAAATTTCCTGTTATTTCTCAATTTTTTTGGGGTTTTTTCTCAATTTTGCCACCAAAACCAATTCTAAATAAAGTTAATTATTTTACCTAATTTTGGATTTTGTTGTTTTTTTGAAATAAATTCTCAGCTTTTTTAAATTAATTTTAGAAAATTTCACGTTTTTCCATTTCAAATTTAGCGCGCACAAATACTAACAACGCAGAGAAAAAGTCACTAACACTTGCATACTAACAGAGAAGAGCATTGTCGCTCTCCGTGGTGAGTTCGACACTGTTATGTTCTCTTTTCTGCACAGTGAGTGTTACTAACATTCGGCGCTCTTTTAGTGAATTTGGCTCATTTTTCGTTTGTTTTTGGCTCAATAGATTACTTTTAAGTGGCATCCGTGGTCACGTGTTCGTTCTCTGCCAAATGCATTGCGAAAGCTCTCAAAATACTTACACACACAGACACACATTCTCTCTTACTCACTTACACTCACTCAATTGCATATATACAAATACACATATGTATATTTATATGCGCACATGTGAAACGCATTGCATTTACATATAATAAAAACAATGACTCAATTGTGAATGTGTTTACTCTCATAAATACACGACTATTGCAAATACCCTACACATTAATCTAGTTTCATATCAGAAAATACAAAAATATATTAAATAATCTTCAGGCTCTGTTTGACAGGCGGCATTAATACACGTTTACTTCGATTATGCATAAATCGATACAATGCCAATCGATAACCATATGTGCTTTTGCTATAACGCGATAAGATAAAAAAAGGCAATTCATTAACAGAACGTCAATATCAAATACCAAATAAATCATTCAAAAACTATCCAATAACATTCATTATTTTACAGGGTATGAAAGCAAACGTCATTGTCAAAATTAAAGAAATGTATTTGTTTTCGTTTCACGGTACGCCAATTCAAGCGAATCGCCAGCTTTCTTCTTTGCCTCCTTCTTCGTTGTCTCCACCCACCCCTTATCCGACCATGCATTCCCCTTCGCATACCGCTGAGGAGAAGACAAAGCAAATACAGAATACTGATAGTAAAACACAAAGCAAAATTCGCAATTATTCAAAAATAATAAACTCTCTCACACACACACATTGGGGGCAAAACAGATTTTATTGCAAACGAATTTAGCAGCAACAACAAAACGCGCACATAAATTTGCATGCCAAACGAAAATTGAAAAATGGGAACAAAAACAACGTAGCGTATATATACATACATATGTACACGTACATACATACATGCATACATATAAATGTGCTATAATCAAAATAAATAGAACAATCAGAACAGCAGAAGAAAAATAAACAAAACAAAAGCATTTAGGATTGCTCAAGTTAAAAGTGCACAAAGAGCAGGCAATAAAACTTAGAGTATTGTATTAAAATTAATTAAAAAGGAGAATTGTGGAATTGTATTAAGATAAGTGTACTGGAATATACCCAGACAATTGATATCAGTTATATTCATGATATGTAGTTATGAAACTATCAGTAAATGTAGAAAATGGTAAAAGTAATCTTTTAATTTGTGACAAAATTTAATAAGCACTTAAGTAAAATTAAATAATCTTATCATTTTTAATGTATCGATACACCATATGTGATGTAATTTCTAAAAAAAAGTATCAACACTCATCGTCCAAATGCGAAAATCAATTATGATTATGATAATTGAAAGTGTTTAATGTATTAAGTATTGTTAGTTTACTGGTTTTGCCTGTTATTATTATTGCAGTTTTATTGGGTTCATTTACATTGATTAACATTGTAATAATGCAATTGAGTTGAATTTCACTCGGATTTCAATGGGGGTCAATAAATGTCATAGGTAAATGCATTTGTTGTTGTTGCTGTTGAGGGATTGAACTGCATTGCATTGCTTACATCAAGTTTGTTTACATTTCCGAGAAAGAAGGAAATGACGAGCAAAGCATTAAACAAGCTCTATCTACCCACGCTTACGTATGCAAGACTTAACATGATGGGTATAAGAGTGTACGTGACAGTTTTGTTTATTATTCATGCATTGTGAACTGACGTCGACGTCGATGCTGAGGTGGAGACACATACACAGACAGACATAGCAACAGAATGAGATGGGGAAAGACAAAGAGTGGGGCCACTACGCGGAGTACGGCAATGAATATTTTTAAGGTTAAAACTTCGCGAATATGTTCAAAACAGAAATCAAACAAAAATACACTCAAAGATACACACACACACACCTTAGCACATACAGCGTGTATGTATTTGTGCTGCTAGGCAAAGGTTTTTGATCCTAAGCCGCAAGAGAAACGAGCGGCAATAACAAAAACGAAAAAATAAAAAAACAACAATGTATTTAGCGTACACATAAAAAGAAAAAGAACCAAAGAAGCATTCCGATAATTGCAAATAATGACTATACTGATGTTTGTTGTTGTTGTTTATGTTTCGAATTGTTGTTGTTGTTGTGTTTGTGGCTTTGGTTTCCGCTGCTTTGCTCTGAAGTCCATCTTCTTCTTCTGCTTCTTGTACATGACACGCCATCGGCGGACTTTGCCTTTTTTGGAGTTAAATGTTAACTGGTTTTGTTAGCTCAGAGTTGTGTTCAAAGCGCTTGGAAACGCTTGAATGCTGATAAGGCAGTGACAATAGAATAGGCTAACCAACCATAAGCTAAATGCCAAGACAAAAGAAGTCCAACCAACAACAACAACGAGTACAAGACTTGGCAATTGATGAAGAAAACGTGTAGAAACCAAATAAAATCTTACTGATGCTTCACGATCACACATAGATGAGGGTTTTTTTTTTTAAACATTTGCTTAATGGTAAATACCGGGAATTAAGGTGACGAATCAAATGAAATGTGTGCTCTAATCTCCACATTCAAATGATCTTTGATACCCAAGACAAATTTAAGCGAATGAAGTGAATGCTTACGTATTTATTTATTATTTTTTGTTAGATTGTGAATAAATATTATAACAATTGCTGAGCAATCAAATTTACTACGATATAATAGCAGAAAGAATGTGTATTCTTATGAAAATAGGTACATAGGCATGGGATAACAGATGCCAAACAGGTATTCCAGAGTTTAGGTATGAATGTTGAACCTTGGCACAGTGTGATCTCGACCTTTTCGAGAACTCTCTTGTTTGGCTTTAGGTAGAGTAAAATGATCGTTTCCCTGATGCTAGCTTATCTTTGTCTGTGTGCGTGTAAGAAATGCGTGTTGCAATTCCTTTGGAATCTGCATGTTGTTTTATGATGGGCTGCAGAAGAGACTCAAAGGCCTGCTGGTTAAACGAGCTGCGAATCATGCAGACAGATCGACAGACGGACGGACAGACAGCTAGTCTGTTAGGCAGGCAGGCAGGCAGAAAGCCGGTTGAGAGGTTAATTACGAGAGCAAAGCGTTCGCGTCGTTACGCTTAACGCTCTGCAACAACAGCGAATGAAATCTACAACAAAACTACTGAATTGTAGTAACCAGCACACAACATTATAACTAGCTTGTATCAAATTAAAATGTTTTATATACAATACATACACACATACAGATCAGACATACGAGCACACATTCATACATACATATGAATGTATGCGGTTGGAAACGCTCGAGAAATCAACAAAGAACGACAGTTCTTTTGTATCAGCTTATAACAAATTTGTATGGCATGGAAAAGTGAAGTGAAGAGCAGAGGAGAAGAGAAAAGAGTAGAGGAGAGAAGAGCTCTGGAACAGCAGCCGTGTCGTGGTTATTGACGCACAACTGAAATTACAATGAAATGCACACACATATTGCAAGTGCAGGAAAACCGAACCCGTTTGCTTCCTTCATAACCGGAAACTGAAGGCTAAATGTGTAAAAGAAAAAGCACAAAATAAACGAATGTCTGCATACATATAAATGTACTTATGTCTGTAAGTACATATGTATAAATGCATATGCATGCTCATAATGACGACCGCAACGAGACTGAAGCTGTGCCAAACGGCAGATGGAAGCAAAGTAAAGCGAAGCGAAGAGCGCCAACAGGCAATCCGTCTCCGTCTGTCTGCCAGCGTGTAGGCTGGACCCGTTACTTCCCACTTTGCTTTTCTACACTACACTGTGCTTCATAATTTTACACTTTGCTTTTTGTTTTTGTTTTATCACTGTGCACAGCGAGCGTCAGCTGCAAAGCACTCACAGTATTCCGAATACACATGTAAGTACATACATATAAATAGAAAAGTGCTTCTATTTCACGGTCTAAACGCGAGTTTTTGGCAACTCACTCATTCACACACACGCACACACACATGAGCACTTCATCGTTGATCGTCATGATGACTGTTGCGAAACGTAATTAACATCGCCTGGCACTGATGTGCATACACACACATACATCCGTATCTTTGTGTGTTGATGTTGAATCGGTAATAAACAAACCAACAAAACAAAACAAATTGTGAATTCTCGTGTAAATGAACTTTTGGGGCTATAAAAGGAAAGCGGTTTGCACCATTTTTCTGTTTGTTTATCATAACGTTGGTTTTTGCACTTGTATTCGTCGGCACTTGAATTTATCTTCATATGTACACACATATGTAGCGCACTTCAAATTCGGCTTTGCCGGCGTTTTTATACGTTTTTCTTTATATCCAGCCGTTTGCTAAGGCGGTGGCGGCGACGTCGCCCTTTTTTCGTTCTTCCCTTTTCTTTCACTTCGTTTCAATCACACAAATATACACAGGGAGAGAGACACACCCATACTAGCGCATTCACCACGCTATCGTCGCTGCACTATATTACCTTGTAATTGCACTTGTGTTTCTTTGCCCATTTAAATTAGCACTATAACCAAATTGTTTATGTGTCATTGAACATTTCTCTATAATCAACGCGTCTTTCTTTCTTTATTATGTTCGCCGTTCAATCTTTGTTTTTGGCGTTGATTTGCTGCAAAACAAGAATGCGTCACAAGCAGCGCAAGCACATACACACACACAAACACACTCACGCAAAGATACAAGAGCAGCAACAAACGAGAGAAAAAATTTACCCAACCGTCTGATGACGAGTCAAACGTCAAACTGGCGCCGGAGCGACGCTCACAATATACTTGGATTTGTTGTTTTTAGGTACCCTCCCAAGTGCAGGGTTGTCAGCCAACCGAGCATAATGTTTGAAACCATAAACTAAACATAGCCTTATGTCAAAACCTCTACTACTATTGGAAATCATTTTTTAATATTATTTTACATAATCTTAATCCCATTAAATAATGAAATTTTGTTTAAGAAACCTTATTCCAAAGTTCATCCGAAATGTCGGCAACCCTAGTCTACGTTTGCTTTTCCCGCGCTCTTTGCCTATGTTTGCACACATACACACAAACAACTCGCAGCTATTCAGCGCTCTCTTATATGCATACATGCATTTCAGCTCACGCAAAATCACCAACACACTCACACGCACACATACATGTACAAGATACATTGCCAATTACGCCAGCACAGACCTGGGAATTTTTTGCAGAAAAAAAATTTTCTTCGCACCGTAATCACAATTTCAAATGCAATTTTCGATTTGAAATCTTAAAGCTGCCAACTCGAGACGATCGCTTAGCTGTAGGAAAATCTTTGTTGTTACACTTTATTGTGTTTTGGTTGATTGGGCATCGATTTAAATGCGTTTTTATTTAATTTATTTCTCCACGATATTTAAGCGTGTGTGCGCATACGTGTTAACACATACAACGACAAAACCTAACATTTTGCTGAACTGCTATTAACAGCGACAGTAACTAAAGGGAAAATTGAATTTTTTGAATGTATTAAAATTTAGTTTTGTAGATGTAATATATTAAAAATTATTAGAAAATAAGTGTTATTTCAACCTGTGCATAGTTTTGAAAAAAATGGAAGAGTTTGAGTTTGAGTTTAACAGCTGTAAAATGAATAAAATTCTCTTTGTGAACAGTTTTTAACAGAAGCATAACAGAGCTAATGATGGACCTGCTGCTTATCACAAGTATTTTAAAGTGAAACGGGTACTGTCTGTTATGTGTGGTACATCATGCAGGCTTTAACCGAAATGTACCTAAATGCATCGGTTTTAACGGGTATCTTTATAAAAAAGAGTTAAATATGAACGCCGATTTATTGCAATTAAATGTGGACACGCTGTTCGAGAGCAGCACATAATCTAATGATTATGGTAATAAAATTCTGAACTGATGAAAAAGAGCCAATTCGAAAAAATAAGAGATGTATTAATATGGAAACTTTTAAAGTATGTAAATCATAAGCTCCACGCAAACAACTACCTAATTCAATTCGTAATGCAGTGCTGGGAGCGACTGTGTTACGTTATCTGGAAGAAACCTCGATCGCTCGCTTTAACAGTTGAACAGGCTTGTTTTATATGTATAAATATATTCCAAAACACAAATCACAATTCAGTATCTGTTAAGTCGGCAAGACATGGGAATTAAATTATTGCGAGGCATGCTTACAACAACAACAACAACTCTGCCTCTTGTTGTTGTTGTTGTTGTTGTTGCTGCTTGCTCATTGACATTGAGCGTAACTGGTAATTATTATTATGGGAAACTTGAAAACTTGTCGATCTGTGGAATTATCATTATCATTATCTCTCTTTAGGCCAACGACAGGGCGACTGTCCGTCGATAACGACGGACGGACGGACGGTCCTAGGACAATGTACGCCAGTTCGTCAGTGTGAGTACTTTATGAGGATTCTAACGGCGAAAGTCGTCTCCCAGTCGGATCGCAATCTGCTGCGCGATAATCGATGTCAGCAACAACAACAACAGCAGCAACAACAGCAACAACAACAACAGCAACAACAACAACAAGAGAATAATGTTCAAGTAGGTCGCTTAATTCAATTGGGAATAATACTTTGAAGAATATTTTTGTTGATTTAATTTTAATTTTTTATTAGTTATTAAATTTTTTTAATATTTACATTTCGATTCTTATGCTATAATAATTTATTAACCTATTGTTCAGTCTTCAATTTATTAATTTCGAATCTATTTATATTCTAAATGATATTATTACTATTGCTAGTTATTTAAATTATTTTGATTGTGTTTAGATTATTATATAGTATATCTAATTTCTTATTTCTTTATTTTTTTTCTTGATTTTTTGTAATTACATTTTATTTATGTATGTATCTCTCAGAAATAATTTTCATAAATTTCATATATATTCTCATAAGGCATATATTTTTGTGATCAGCCTATATCGATGTCTGTCTACCTGTTCAATCTGTAGTTTTCCTAAACTTTGTTGTTTTTTGAGATAACTCAATCAATCTTACAGAATGTACACATATTATTATCTTTAACATTCTGAAAAAATTTAATTTAAATCCAATCGCTGGAAATATAAAATATTTATAATATGAACGATCAGTCGAAAACTAAATTCAGGCTATCAAATCTTCGCCTTTGATTCTTGTTTTTGAATGTCCATTTCTTTATTTTAAAGGTATGCTGTCCATTGGAGACTCCCAATAATAAACGTGGATCTGCGCAGTCCGGAAGAGACGCATCTGGAATCCTGAGGCATCCGCAGCTGCCCCTGGAATGTGGAGCCGTCAAATGGGAGCGTTCCAATGATTCGGAGACACACATCAAGGAGTTTCCCTGGTTGGCATTAATTGAATACACGAAACGTATGTGAATCCCCATTCCACATTCCGCCAGCTCTTATCTGTTATCTCTTTTTGTGGTTTTCTATGACGCAGCCAACCAGGAAAAGCTTCATGCTTGTGGCGGAGTTCTGATTAGCCAACGTTATGTTCTAACTGCGGCTCACTGCGTCTCCAGTCGATCCGTAAGCAACTCGGGCTGGGCGATTCGCACCGTTCGCCTTGGGGAATGGGACACAATGACGAATCCCGATTGCCAGGCAATTAGTGCATCCGGTACAGTTGAGTGTGCACCGTCCTATCAGGACGTGCCTGTGGAGCAGGCCATTGTGCATCCACTTTACAACAAAGACGACTCCAGTCAGACGAACGACATTGCCCTGATCCGACTCCGAGAACCCGCCCAGCTCAGCGACTACGTGCAGCCCATCTGTCTGCCCAACAAGCAGTTGCGAGCCGATGAGCTGGAGGAACTGGTCACCGAGGTGGCCGGCTGGCAAGCCCAGTCCACCTCGAGGCCCAAAAAGAGCCAGGTTCTCATCGCGTCCATCGAGAAATGCCAGACTCAATATGCCGCCCAGAACATCCGCATTGTGGCATCCCAGTTGTGCGGAAGCGCCAACACCAACGAGTGCCACGGCAATTCCGGCGGCCCCCTCATGCTGTTCAAGAACAACGCCTATCTCCTGGAAGGACTCCTCTCCTTCGGTCCGGTCACCTGTGCGACCTCTGGCTGGCCAGATATCTACACTCGTGTCGCCTCCTATATCGATTGGATACACGAGAACCTAAAGCCTTAACTTGGCCACTTTCATTATTATTCTACTGATAATACAAAATGAATCTCCTAAGAAATTCAGTTTTTATAATACATTTTCTACTAACTACCTGAATTTTTAATTAACTTTTAATTAAAGATTTGGTGAATAAAGCTGTTAAAAAAAATACAACTATTTTTATAGTTAATATAGCCAAGTTTCATTTTGAAAAAATAAGCCCATTAAGCATTTTATCAATTATTAAAAATATGTCTATTATATATGTACATATTATGTATGTATCTTTTTCTATTAACTACCTGGACTTCTTATTTACTTTTATTTACACATTTTTTTTAAATAAAGTTTATTTACTTGAAAAAAATACAGCAATTTTTATAGTTAAGATAGTAATTTTTTTTAAAAAAATTATCCTAATACCTTAAACATTTTATTAATTAAATAGTCTTAAATCATTTTAACTATATCTTTAAATATAGCATATTCTTAATCTTAAAAATAAAGATTTTTTTAGGAACTGCAAATAATGATTATTATTTTTTTTTTTTAATAAAAAAATCACACATTTTTAAAAGACCTAGAAAATAATGGTTTACACCAAAATGTTTTTTCTCTGTATTTCCACCATGATTTTTACTTTTATCTTCAATGATAACCATTAATTTTAAGTAAGTAAAAATAATGATTATGAATGAGTTTTATTATAAATATGCTGGGAGATAGCTATGGGGTCCCTTTATAAAGATATAAAGTAATATTGGTAAAAATTTCAACACAAAAAAAAATAAATCTCACTCATAATCATTTTATTTGAGTTTTATTTTTTTTGTTTATCAAAAATAATGATTTTGGTCTAAGTCTTATAAAATTACTCAAATATAATGATTGTCATTAAAGAAAAAGTAAAAAATTAAAATACAATCATTAAAATGTAATTTTTATAATATTACTTATAATGATTACGGTCCCTGAATTTTGTATACATTTCTTTACGCTAACTTTAAAAAAAAAAAACATTTTAAATATATTATTTATTCTTATTATAGAATCTATAATATAATCTATAATATAGATTGAACTTGTTTAATTTTAATCATTTTATTTAAATTTGATCAATCTGAATTCAATAACATACTGAAACTTCGATACATTGCAGTAATCGATTTTGGTTTTGTTTAGTTGCAATTATCGCTGTGGCCAATGTTTTTATACGGTTGCTATTGCCTCAACAGACCAGTCTTGAAATCGACTTCACAAGGGTTTCTATTCCCGAAAATACATAAATTTGTGCTGAAATTTAAGTTCAACTAGTTTGTGAAACAATTCGTTATGGCAGAAGTTGCAAAAACAGGTAAAAAGTTTAATAAAGTCGTGTGTGAAAAATGCAAACAAAATTTCCATTCGTGCGTATGTAAGCGACAATGGCGACTGTCTTATTAGTTGACATCGATAGGTTTTTTGCTTCAGCGGCACAGAGTTGCAAGCGATGAAAGTTCTTATCGGAGCCGTTAAGCTAATCGAGTTTAAATAATAACTTTTTTTTAAAAATATTTTACAGAAAGTGCCCACGGAGGTTCATCTCAAAGGCGCAAGCATCGGCGCGGCAAGAAGTCGAAAATGGTTCCCAAGAAGACAAAGAATCAGTATCCGGCATGGAAACTGGACATTCTGCCCACGTCAACCGGGAATGGGGCAACGGGCAGCGGGGGGAACAGCAATGTTCGCACTAAATTAGTGCGATCGCGCTCATTGCTTGTGCCCTACAACACGAACCGCTTCCTCATGGAGGAGCACATGTCCGAGTTGCCCAAGGACGACTTTGACGACAACTGCTTTGGCTCACAGACCGAGGATCAGGAATTGTTCCTGTCCAAAGAGTTCTCCAATGTTTACGAGCGAGCGCGCGTCGAGCGTTTGGAAACTATGAGCAAACAGGAGCTCATACAGGAGTGTCTGCAAATCGAGGACCGATATTCGAAGGATCAGGGCCGTCAGCGTCAGCAGAGCCTGAATGCACAGAATATATCGAAGGAGTATGGTGCTAAGATACGAGCATTGGAGGACAAGATCCGAGAGCTTGTGCGGGAAAATCAAAGTAAGTTGATGACTTTGTCTGGGATCAAATTGAATGCTAAATGAATTTGTTTTTCAGTACTGCGATCTCATTTGATTCGGTCGAGGTCGCCAACTTTAACGGCAGCAGCAGCTGCGGCCGCGTCTCCGCCCTCGGCAGCCGCGCCCACTGCGAGCGCTGCCTGTGAGCTGCAGGCGCGGCAACAGCCCCAGCAGCCCACACCCATGGACTCCTCCAGCGAGGACAGTGAGAGTGACAGCAGCAGCTCAACATCCACAACCACATCCAGCTCCTCTTCCTCGAGCAGCGAAGGCCACGAGATGGGCGTGGCCGGTCTCAACATTGCCAATGGCCATGTCGAACGCAGTGCGCGGCGTCACAGTCACCGACATAGTCGCAGTCATTCGCGTTCGCCCAATCTGGTGATAAATGGCCATGCCGACGAGGAGGAGGAGCACTTGAACCTTCTGGATGCCAGTCGCATGGACGAGGATGATGAAAACTCCAGTGAGGAGGCCAAGAACAACGATGCAGTAGATGAGCCACCCAAATAAACGGCAATCTGTTGAAGCGCCACAATGATTCTTTGGCGCCACAATTGTGTAAATAGACGACTCATTACTTGTGCTTGATTTCCCGCGATATCCCGACTCCCTGCTCCCTGTTTATGTAGTTGATAATCCTTGATGAAACAACTCAAAATCAAA
The DNA here is from genome assembly GCA_037043435.1 of Drosophila suboccidentalis. NCBI lineage: Eukaryota > Metazoa > Arthropoda > Insecta > Diptera > Drosophilidae > Drosophila > Drosophila suboccidentalis. The sequence goes on along the minus strand of JBAMBK010002605.1, from coordinate 247,588 downwards.
AGCATAATTAACTACAAACTTTTAGAAGGGACTGTAACCGGAAACCTTAACCAATATTTGTTTTGGTTTGAGTCCCTGCTTTCATATAAGTAAAGTTTGTGCTGTAATCAAATACTTTAAGTACCCAGCATCCGCCAAAACTGCTTTTAATTATTAATCGCGCGTTAATTTTACACTTACAATTTACACTTTACACTTTATGTATGCTAAGTTAGCCAGTAGCTTGACAATTTTATTGAATATTGAATTTTATATAGAGTACACCCGATTTTTAACTGAATAAAATATGTTGAATTGTAATATTGAACTTAAACGAACAACCGAATTCAACAATTACTTTAGTTTTAACTTAACATGGATAAATAAAAGATCAGTTCGTTTGACTAGGATCCATTGCTGGCGATGATCTTTACAAAGGAACTGTATTCGCTAGCGTAGAGGCTCTTTGAGATTCCTGCGTATGCTGTGCCCAGCAGCGTCTGTTCCGCTGCCGTCAACTGAGGCTGAATTGTTAGGCGTTTGGGACCCCGCACAGGCATCCAGCCGGTGACGGGCGCCGCATTGGCGACCATGCAGCCACGAACGGCGACTGTGAGTCCCACCAAGGCCATGGAATCGTCGCGATACTCCTGGAGCAGCATGTCCGACACTCCAATGTCATTGATTGCATCCTTGGCATGGGCAATGTCTAGAAAATGGGGCAGGTAGTTGGCATGTATGAAGTTGACAAAGCTCTTGGGCTCCGTGCAAAAGGCTTCAGATAATTCCTCAGGGCTGTGCAGGAGAGTCTTGTTCTTGTCCTCATTAACTGAAAGACATTACACATTAATATAAGACAATTTCTGACAATTAGTTGCGCATTACATTTGGGATTGAAGACGCGACCGAGCGCATGCATCATGGTAATGGATTCATCACGTCCAATGGACTTTAAAGTGTTTGTAGCTTTCTTTTTTCGGCCTTTGCTTGGGGCCGATACATTTAGCTGCTTGGTGGCCATACTGGGAGCACCTTTAAGCGAGCCAAAGTGGAGATTAATCAGGGCACTCCGTATGTCACCCTGAGCACAGACAACAATCGAGTCCATTACAGTTTGCGTGGGCAGCTTGTACAACGTCTTGTGCTGCTCCTGCTGCATCAGTGCGCCAAAGCGTTTCATGGACCTTTGCATAATTGTCGACGCGATGGAATTGAAGCTAATGTGCTCAATGCGATGCTTGGCTTTCAGTTGATCCGTGAAGAGCTTGTAACTGATGTTGAGAAACCGCGACTTGCTGTCGGCCACTATGAAGACCAGCGGTGACTTGCCATAGTTTGCGTACTCGCTGGAAAGACCGAGTATTAGTTGACTTGAAATGAGTGCTCCGAGTTACTTACTCTAGCAGCTCTTCAAACGTTGAGGCTGCATCCTTTAACAGCACGTTGGGAAAGTCCTCGACCAGGAGAAGACGTTTGTTGTGCGTCGCCAGCAAGGACTTGTAGCGTGAGGCGCGTAAGAGGAAGCTCTTGAAGGCCTCCAGCTGTGAGCCCATGTAGGAATTACCAGTAGCTTGATCCCCTAGCGCACTGATTTCCTCACAGTCAATGGGATTGATCCATTCCTGCAAGTCGTAGCCAAACTCCTGCGCCAAGACACGAAGCGTCGCAGTTTTACCAGAGCCTGATGGTCCTGTGAGTAGACAGATCTGTGCTGGGAACTTGGAGCGCATCGCTTGACAATGCCGCAACCAGTTGCGCACTTCATCTATTTTCTTTGGATGCACAGCCAGATCGTCACTTGTGCTGGGCGCAAAACTCTCCATCCAATTGTCGCTCACTGTCGGCGTCACTCCATTAGTCCCACTCTCAGTGGGATCAGCCTCGTTTTCCCCGTCTAGCGTTAGATCCACCACTGTCTTCGTATTTAGTGTGGAATTTGTTTTCCTTTGGCTTTTTACCTCTGAGGCTGCGGCGGCGCTTGCGCTTCTTGTGCGCTTGACGGGCACAGCTTCCAAGTCGTTCTTTGGTGTCATAATTAGCTCGCTGAATGCGGATTTTACCCATGGTTTCTGTGCACATTTGGTAAGAATAAAAAGTCTTTTTATTTACTTAAATTAAAACTGTTTACCTTTTTTGCGCTCATTTTGTTTGTTATCGATATAAACAATTTCGATACTTTAAAAATGTAAAGGTGCCCACACACGACAAGCTTGTTCGGCGAGCATGCTCGGCTCGTTAATACTTGAGCGTCTTGCGAACATCACATCAAATCAAACCAAGTCACTTTGATTTAAAAGTCAGAAATTTAAAATTTGCAGAATTTAAATGGAATATATAATAACTGGCCTTGAAAATAAGCCTGCACTTTGGCAATTTTTGTTTCTCCAGGTTCAATTGCTGAAAAATATGTACAAATGAGCAACAAAAAATTGCAACAAGCCGAGCAAGCTCATCAAACAAGCTTGTCTTGTATGGGCACCTTCAGGCACATTCTATGAATGGACGCTTCAAATTATAAAAAAAAACCGTTACATATTGTAACAAGATAGTGACAAACTAAGAATAAAATATAAATCGAGTTTGATTCGTTATTTATTCGTTTTGAAATGTCGCAAGTGCGCTTTACAACTGTACAACACTATAATAACGTTACATTTAGGATTATGTGGACTATTTAGCATTGAGAGTTCTTTTTTAATTAGCTGCACACTTTGCACATTTTGTGACAAATTGACTTCTTTGGTTTTTATTTACAAAAGCAAATAGCATATACATAAACAATTAAACATTTAAATATAATGAGTAAGCATATAATAATATAACTACAATTTATACGTATGTACATACAATAATGTATGTATATCATTAAAATTTCGTACACTGCGCTTAAAAATTATTCATTGAGATACTAAAAAGCACGTAAATTAAGCAACGCCCTACAACTAACTAGAGGGATATCTATAAAGGAATGAATATCATCATCAACGACGGGATCTGGCGTCGCTATACATATGTATATCTCGGGAAATCAGTGCCAAATGTAATTTGATTGTTCCTAACCTAACTTAAAATATACAAAAGTCATAGGCGGTAAATCTTCCTCATCATCATCTACTTGCGCTGCTCGAATCGCTGCGTCAGCGATGCAATGTTCGAGGAGGACGCCTTCACTGTGGGCGGCGTGGGCGCGGCTGCCGCCGTTGCCACTGACCCGACTGCTGTGCCCGGCACACGCTTCGCTGTCAGTCCGCTGCTAAACGACGGCTTCGCCGACAGCGGCTTCGGTTTCTGTATCGTGGCCGATGGCGCCGCTGCCATTCCGTTGGGCAGTGTCTTAGCTGTCTTCGTGAAGGATTTGGGACGTGCGGCGCTGGCACTGCGTGCCACTTGATTGCTGGCGGATGCAGCGATCGGTGGTTTGCCACTGTTGCCCTTGGACGTACTTGACGGTGTTGCTGTCGCTGCAGCTGATCCTGCTGGCGCTGGCTTGAAGCTGGAGAAGGCTCGCGTGGGCGAGATGTCGGAGCGTGTTGGCGCCACACGTGCCACAGGCGTGTTAAGGGGCGCGGCACGCAGATATGTGGACGTTGCAGCTGCTGGTTTATCCTCTGCCGGTGCATGGCCAGAGCTGCTGTTGCGATTACTTCCCGCCGGCTTCGGTGGCGCCGGACGCTGTGGACTTCGCGGCGTCTCGGGCAGTTCTTCCTCGGCAGTTGCCAGTGTCGCGGGTGTCGCCTTGCCCGAGTAGATGGAATCGCCTCCATTGAGCTTCTCAAACTCATTAACAATCTCGCCCAGCAGCCCCATGTCGCCGCTGCTGACATTGCTGGCCAAACTGGCAACGAGATCACTGCGCTTCAGAGTCTTTGCCGCCGGCGGAATCTCGTCAATGACCGAGTAAATGTCATCGTTGGACGCACGCGTCTCTGCCTCCACGAATTCACAGTCGTCATAGGTGTTCTCAGTGGTTTTCTGTGCCGTTGCCACTGGCAGCTGATATCCCGATGACGTTGTAGAGTTAGTCTTCTTTACCAGAGGCGGGGGACGTGGCGGTGGTGATTTGGGACGTGATCCGGCTGCGGCAGCAACGCCAGTGGCTGTGCTCTTCGGACGAGCTGCTCCAGGCGGTGATCTCATCGAGCCGAATGTCTGTACCTGCGTCTTCTTGGTGGGCGAGCGCATAGATTGAGTGCGTTTCACTAAATTCTTCGTTTCCTCCTCCCGTGGAGTCGTCTCTGAGTCCGAGTTGGAGGACTCGGCATGCGGGGGCATTGGCACCGGCATCGGTGCGGAGATTTCGAGAGTTCGCAGACGCTCGCGATCAATGTACGTCTTCTCCTTGGGCTGCGGCTTCTCTTCCTTCTTCAGGAACGAAGCCAGGCGTCTTATGGTGCCATCTCGCTTGATGTTCAGCTTGGGATCAGAGTGCAGTGGCACTGGTGGTGCCGGCGCCGAGCGTTTGGGCGAAAGATCTCCATCGCTGCCCACAAGTTCCATGGCCAGGGTGCTGGAGTCCAGAGTCGGTGTTGATATAATGGGCCGCGCCGTCGAGCCAGGATTAGGAGGTGGCAATGCGGGCGCTGCACGTGGCAAGGTTTCGCCTCTCTTCTCCACCAGCTTGACCACCGGCGGAGGCGGTGCACTGCGCTGTGGCACTCCAACACTCTCCAGCTGCACAGTGGGCTGCACAAATGCCACATTGGGCCCACTGTAGTTGCTCGTTGGTGAACTGGCATTGTTCAGCGGACGCAGCGTGAATCCCTTGAATTTACCAAACATTCCCGCGCCCGTGTTCCCTGCGACGGCGACGGTGGTGTCACTCGAATTGCTCGGCGACTTCAGCAGCGCCGAGTTCATGTCATCCGAGCTGCTTGGCGTCGATTTGGGCAATCCAATTGCTCCAGCTCCACCTCCAGGTGGACCAGTTCCATTGGGAACTGAGCGCACTGTCGGCTGTTTGTGCCCGCTGGCGGTTTTCAAGCTGCAATTGAGACACAATATCAGAAAAAGATTGGGATAGACATTGTGTGTGTGTGAGAGTGTCTTTGTGTGTGTGCGTTACATACCAACAAATAGCAGTGCAAGGAGAACGAAACCAACACCAACGAATAAATCAAGGCATAACATTAACGTGCTTCTAACAGCGGCTTAAAATAAAGCAGCTGCTTATGCTAAGCAAACAAATTATTCTCGTACATAATTAATTACAGACAGGTACATATTACTAAGCAAACAAAACCAACACCGATTACAAAAACAAAGCATTTATTTAATTAAATTTAATAATTAAATTAACTGAAATAGAAGAGCTTAGGAATAGGTTAAGTAGAATAACACATAATAAAGCAAATGGCAGCGAAAGTGATGAGAAGGAGGTGAAAGAGGAAGTACAGGAAGAAGAGGAGGAAAAATAAGATAAAAGAAAAAGGAGTAAAGGAGAAGGAGGAAGTGGAGGAGATGGAGCAGGGGGAGAAAGAGAAGAAGGAGGAGGAGAAAGAGGCAGAATGAGGAAGACAAGGAAGAATAGGCGGAAAAGGAAGAGCAGGTGGAAGAGGAGGAAGAGCAGGAGAAAAAGGAGGAGAAAGATGACGAGAAATAGAGAAGTAGGGGAAAAAGGAAGAACAGAAGAAGGAAGGCGATAAAATGGAGGAAGGAGAATGAGAAAGAAAAAAATAAAGAGAAGGAGTAGATAAAATGAGGTTAAAGATAAAAAAATTAAGCACGCAACATGCACAATTTGCTTGGCATGCAAACATTGCTTGGGCAGTGTTGTTGTTATTGTTGTATGCAATTGTTATTGTTGTTAGTTTTTGGCACACCTCGCGGGGTCGCTCTGTATGTATTGGGCGCCCTCGGTGAGCGCCAGAGGATTTGTTGTTGCATGCAGACGCGGCGCCGTGATGTCCAGCTTGCGTCGCAGTGTATTATTGTTATTGTTATTGATGTTGTTATTGTTGTTGTTACTGCTGTTACAACTGATGTTTCTGTGTGGTGGCACAGGCGGCGGTGATGGTGCCGCCGTCAGTTGGGCGGAGGTGGAAGAGAGCTTGCGTCGCAACAGAGGCACCACAAGGTCAACCTCGTAGTTGCTCTGGCTCTTGGGCATGGCAGGCGGATGCACTGCAGCCAGGGAGCCGGCTTGCCTAGACTTGAGGCGTGGCAATGTGGAGTGTATGTTAGTAATTGTTGCAGTTGCAGTTGCAGTGTTAGTTTGTGTGTTAAGTGATTGTGCGTGCGGTGGAATTGGAGGTGGTGGTTGTGGTGGTGCAGACGTAGAACAAGTGGTGTTAAGTGAACTAGTTGTTGTTGTTGTTGTTGAGCAGGAGGAGACAGCGGCGGCGGTGCAGCAGACGGGCGGTGAGATGCCACTGCTGCGACTACTGCGACTGCTGCTGCTGCTACTGGACGTTGACTCGGACGTCGATACATACATATTCTCAGCGAGCTTTCCACCGGAGAACTTGTTGCGCAGCATAAAGTGATAGACAATCCAGGCGCAGAACAGGAGCGGCACCACCATGAAGAACAGAATCTGCATGAATCGCTTGAAGCTCAGCTTGCCTGCAAGTGGATCAACAAAAGTGTCAAAAGGAATCAAATTTAATGGGCTAAGAGTTGATATACTCACTGCTTGGATCTGTAGCTGGTCCGCTGTCCACGGAGCCGCCGTGTCCGGGCTTGTTGCACGACTCGCCACCGAATCCCACGTCGCAGTGGCAATGCCCGCGACTGTTGCAGACGCCGTTGTCGTTGCAATTGTCGGGACAGGCCGATCCCATGCCCAGTTGACGCACACGGTCCAACGGCATGCACTTCTGGTTGACGCACATGCTCTGCTCGCCGCACTTGGCGCCATTCGGGGTCAGTCCCGGGTCAATTGTCTGCAGGCCGAGATCAACGAGCGCCGTGCGGCAGGCGACAATTTTACGATCGTGGCTGACATAGGAATGAGACAGCACCGCTGCCGTTTCCATGCCAAACTCGAGGCGTTCGTTGAGATGGGTACAGTGCAGCATGCCGCAATGGACGTGCTCGGGCGTACACTTCACAAAGGTCTTGTTGAGGCGATTGTAGCCACAGTTGCCCAGGCGGGAGCCTTCCACGTTCTTCTCGTAGCAATGCACGGAATTGTCACCCGTCGGTCCCCACAGGATGCGACACTGATTGGCATGGGAGCGACAGGTGCCAAGGAAACAGTAAGCCTGATTGTTGTCACAGGGTTCCGTGTCGCGGCGAAACACATCCGCCGGACAGTACTCCGACTCGCCGGTGCAGTACTCGGGCAGATCGCATTCGTTCTCCGTCGGACGACAGGCGCTGCCCGCCAGTTTGGGTCGACACGTGTCCAGGTCGCAGCACTCGCCGGTGGCACAGGAGGCGTTGCTGTGCAGCATGCAGGTGTGGGCATTGCAACAGCTGTTCTCGCAGTGAGCGGGCAATCCGCAGTCGCATTGCTCGCCCGGCTCCACGAACCCGTTGCCGCACTGCGGGGAGTCGAAGAGTCGGGTGGGTTTGTTCCTCAGGCAATAGTTCATGCCACGTGAGAAAGCAATCGTCAGCTGATCGATGCTGCAGCTGCTCCAATGCACAGGCACAACAGCCGTACTGGAAGCAGCCATCACACATTTCTCATCCGGACAGTGGCAATCGCTCGAATCGTGCTCCATGCCAAAGTTATGGCCCATCTCATGGGCCATTGTGGTGGCCACCACGGCCAGCACCTGACTGTGCTGCATGCTCACTCCTCCCGAGTATTCGTAGGTGCAAATGGGTCCTTTTAATGCCTTGCCCACCACGCCGCCCGAGAACATCTCCTTGGTCAGCAGCTGTGCGTTGTCGTTGGGATGCTCCAGGACGAGCTTTGTGCTTCGATAGTTGAGAAAGTTGCGCAGCGTGACATCGCCATCGCTGGAGAACTCAATCTCGTTCGATTCGTTCCAAATGACCACGCCCACCAGCGCCACAAATATATTTAGGGGCACATAGAGCTGCAGAGGATTGGGAGATTAGCATAGGGACAACAAAAGGTAGATTTCAGAGACTTTAAGATCTAGATCCATCAAATTTGATATGTAGGTTTCCGTATATTCTAAGCTCATTCGGGTCGTTTCAGAATTTTAGAAATCGAATTTAATGGAATCAAGTCCTACAAATTTAATCATGATCGGATAATATGCTCGAAAATGATTACAAATATAATATTTCTTAGCTTTGGACCAAAAGAAAAACGTCTAAAGCATTTTATTTATATTTTTTCAAATTAAGTACAGGGTCTCTTACAGTCGTGCTCGATAGACTTAGTACTATAGCTACTTACGGCATTCACAATGTTGGCCAGATCCTTGCAGTGCTGATGCACTCGCTTGGCATTCTCCCCGAAGTGGTTGTACAACTTGTTGTCCACCACGATGACCAGCTCCACATAGCTGGAATACTTGTTGGCATTGTATGGACCACGTATCAGTTGACTCTCATCCGCATTCCTTCGCTTGCGTTTCAGCATCCGATGGAATTCTCCGCCATCCAAACGTTGGGGCACAGAAGGCTCCCCATTCTGCTCCAACTCGTGTTGCCAGCTCTCATCCTCGTGAGGTGGATTGTGGTTATCCTTGTGGCTGTCGTAGCCACAGGTGGCATTCTGATGCAACATGTCGGCGTGCCTGCAAAATTCAAAACGAATCGTAACTTGATATTTCCGTAGCCAAAAATTAATAACGGAAGTGCGGGTCGTCGTTTAAACGGCAAGTCGAGTGGAATGGACAAATGGGCAGGGCCATAAAGCAAATATTTATAGACCACAAATAAGGCAAACATTATTGGGGCAGGTAACTCCCGTGGTGGCAGGGGGAAGCAACGATTAGATGCCTCGACAACAGCAACAGCAGTGAAAATATTCGATTAGATAAGTGTTAGAAGACTTGAGGTGTTTATGGGTGAAGAGTTGCCTGATAATATGGCAGAGATACCCTGTAAGAACACAAGACAGCTTTTGCTGAAATGATAATGAGAACTGTTCTCTAAGTAACAGAATGTAAGACACTCAGCTTAACATAATCATGCTAACAGATTGGGAGGATAGCATAGATATGTTAGAATACAGACGAACAAATTTAACTGAAAATGTTAAATTTAAAGTAATTTAACATAAAAGTAAAAGTTAAATGTAAAATGTTCAGATGCTAAATTCCCTGAGCTAAGTCTTGTGGTTTTGTCACTTCTGTCGTAACTCACCTGAGCAGATAATGGTCATCCTGCAGTCGTCCGTTGCCATCGATGTGCGGGTGAATGAAGTACGTGTGCTGGCCATCGAAGACGACGCCATTGAGGCTGCCATCGCAGGTGGATAGCGCCACAGTTGAATCCTGAATGCCACGTATATGTCCCTGAAGAGTAACAACGTTATTTAAGATTGAAAGAGAGAGGGAGGAATAGAGAGACTTACCTGATAGTGGCATAAATCAATGTCAGTCTTGGTGAAATTGCGCACGACGTAGCCGGAGGCGCCTTCTTCCTGGTTGCTGGCATTCTGATAGCGCAGGAAGTGGGCGTCGGGCAGGAGGCGATCGTTGCGTTGCAATTCGATTTGGATGCGTTGTCCTTGGTGCATGTAGCTCAGTGTTAACTGTGGCGCATGCAGACCATCCTAAAATATATATCAGCAGATACCAAAAATGAATTCATTAAAGAGATTCCCAGCTTTATTTCATTCACACACGCAGTGATGAATTGTGGCCAACACACGCAAATTCGGCCGCACAATTTTCTAGGTGCGAATGTGTAAATTTCTAACCCCTCTAGCCCTGCTCCTGTTCCCCCACGGCTTGTGGACCTTAATAACAGGTTGCCCTTTGGCGCGTTGAAACTAATTAAAAAGGGGTTTAGCGCTCGTGTCCGTTCATTCCAACATTCCTTGCTGTGGCACACACCCATTTGCCCCACAAAAAGGACCCCACAGCCATATCAAATTATCCTGCACACATTTTTCCTTAACTTCCCTTAGTTGTGGGTTTAACCTCTGGTTATTTAGACGGCATTTTTATTAGTGAATTCAAATTAGCGTTTAGTTATTAACTCGTCTCAATCGACATGCAAAGTCTACCGTTCGGTATCAGCTGTTCTTGCTATATGTAGGACTAATTGAATTTAAGCGTAATTTTGCTAAGCTAACAAAAATAATTTGTTGACTCAATTACAACGAAGATTTGATCTCTGTTAATAGCATACAAATCAGCCTGATTCCATATAGAAAGTTTGTTAGAAATTCAATTCATATTTTTAAGGAAATGTATATTAAAGATACTTTGATTCTGTCGCAATACTTCTAACTTTTCATCTAGCTTTACTTGACTTGATTCTTCTATTACTTCTAACTTTGTATTTCATTTTACATCTCATTTACCTTCTCATTTTACCTCTGGCTTTGTATACTTTTTTTTCGATATATTATAGCTTATCTTTTCATCGAATTTAATTTTATTACACTTCTTGATCAGTGGCTAAATTTATTTTAAATTCGAAATTTCTTACTTTTGCTTCTAGATTTAGCTTTGCTTCTCATTTTACTTTTCACTTTGATGCATGTTTTTTATTTCTTTTATTTTTTTGCTTCTCCTTTCTTAATTTTTTCGATTTGCTTTTTGTTATGATTCTGGATTAGTCTCCAATTTTACATCTTACTCTGCTTCTAACTTTTGTGTTTGATTCTTTGGTTACTCGCTTGGCTTGTTGTTGTATTTCTCGATAAAAATATAATTAACTTTTTATCTTTACTCCCCATTTACTTCTCATTTTTCTTCTCGCATTACTCTGCACTTTGCGTTTCCTCGTACTTCTCGACTTGTTAGTTCTTGAATATGGATGCCCCATGAGAGATTTCTCAACTTGACCCAGATGATGTTCAAATGATTTTCACAGCAACTTCAATTTGTAGTACCACTACTCACCGCTGCATCCAGGGTGCTCTGCAGAGCGCGCTTAGTGCGACCATGTTGCACTAGGGGGCGTATCACAGTGTGTGTTGAAAACTCATTAAGGGCAGGAAAATAGTCACCGATGTGTGCTGCAAATAGAAAGGAAAAGTATAAATATATGCGAAAGTGTGAAATTGTAATAGATACAAATGTATCTAAGAGTATAAGCGTATGTGTACACACGCTGGTGAAGGGAACACACCCAAAAATTAAGCAGACAGCATGACAAAGACAAATCCGCAGTGAGTGAAACTTTGACCATGACTGAAAGGTGTCTCTAATGGGCTTAAGTTCCATGATGGTTGACAACTTGAGCCCATAATTAAGGCAAAGAATCAGCTGCAGTCTGATAATTATTAAATGTGCTTGTCATCAGTCATCAGGACTGATAACACAAGCACAATAAACAATAAAACATTTGTAAATATTAAGTATATATATGTACAATGTACATATCTGTATATCCGACTGGTAACACTCAGTCCGTCAGTCTGTCAGCGTCTAATGAGTGATGCATGGCCATGGGCAATGCTAAAATTAGCAAGTTCATAAATTAAGTATGTGCTACAGATTTGGACCTATACGTTATACATTATATGTACATATAATACATATATTCTTGGAACTGCCAACGTTGCTTTGTAACGTAAAACACGTCTAATTAATGCGGACCAACAGCGCAGATGTCTGACATGCAGCAACAGCAGCAGCAGCATCAGTTCGTTTTGTATCTCGTAGCTTGTATCTTGCAGATACATTTCGCACATGCGTGGGCTCACACACACTCACACAGTTATACTTTAAGAGGCACTCATATGGCCAGCAGCGAATCGAGAAAACAATAAACCTCGGCACACGATTTGGGGGCCCCCAAAGAAAAGCATCTTTCAATTTTAGCGACTGCTAAGTCTGGCACCACCACAAGAGAAGACCACTGTAGACGTTGTCGCATCGTCATCATCATCATCATCACCATCTCTTTCACCGCCATCCCCTCCTTCATCTGAATATTCTTCTTCATCATCTTCATCCAAAAGTCAAGACGCTTTCCAAGTGTCACACGCGTCAGGGCTTTTTTGTTTAACACGACGCCTCAAAAAAGAACAAAAAAACGAATCTTTTTTATTATATTTTATTTTTATAACTCGCAGCGTTTAACGCACAACGTTGAAGAGCTGACAAGTTGAATTCTTCTTTCATTCTGCTGTGCAAATTTCCCTCCTCTTTAGTTTTGGGGCTCATGTCTTTGTCATTGCAAGCCACTGATTCGCAATTAACGATACCAGATTTATGGCTGACTGAAAAAGTATCCCAAAAACCTAATCAATTTTCATTGTGTTAAAGTTCTTTAAGAGCCACAAAAACAATGCAGTACAATGACACGAGCTTAAGGTGAGAATTTGATTAAAAAACTATTCAATCTTCGTTTTACTACATTATTCTTAAGAAGGAAAAACAGAATTCAACATATTAATAAATTATTAACCAGAGGCGACTCCAAGACAAATAGAAACATCGCCAATCTTTTCATTATAACAAGCATAAAAATGGAAGCATTCTGATCATATTAACAGTTTACATTAAACTCAATATGAAATAGTTAAATTTAAAATTGGTATGTTGCCTATTTATTAAAATATTTTTAAAATATTTTAACATCTGTTGTTGGCAATTAATTTGTTTAGTTACTGAACCCATAAAAATGTATGCAACATATAAATACTTCTATAAGGAATTTGAAATAATATCCAAGTGTTTTTTGTGGCACGTTCATTTGCTTTATTCGACAATTTGTTTAGAGATTTAACATTTGTTTAAATTTTGCCCACATTGAAGTGTTGTTTCAAATAAATGAAAATGTTATAAGACACACACATATTGATGTCTGGATGTGTCTGGATAGGGGAAGTATAATGGATCTGAAGTGACTAATCAATGTCTCAACGACTGAAAGCAGCGCTAATGACTTGCAGACTAATGCAAATGCCCTTAGGACATCCCGAACAATAAGTTATTCGGGAAATATCTTTAGCATGGGTGTGAAACTATTACAGAAAAGTAATTAACCCAAATGAAAAACTTGAATGATTGATTGCTTTGACGACTAATGAGCTGCTTTGAAGTAATTAATAAATAGTAAAGATTCAAGATTCAAATCAGATCTGACGAGATATTAAAATTTTCCAATAGTTCAATTGGATTTCAATTTCATGCTAGTTTTATTTTTGTGAATAGTCGTTAAGTTACGCGTTTTAAAAATAGCTGCAAAAGTGTTTATCAATTGATAAGCGACTGTGATAAGCACCAAGTTATGTGCACACACTGGTGTGTATCTATCTATATAAATATTTGTATTTATGTGCATTTCTTTGGCAAGGGGTAACATGCGAAACGCCATACGAGAAGTCATTAAACCAGCTAAGAGAGCAAACGGCGCCAGGAGGCGTTATAAGGACCTTTTCTAGTGGAAAATCATTAAAACTAGAACACAACAACAAACAACAAACACACACTCACACTAGGAGTTACATGTCGACCAGACACAGCGGGAAATTATCACACGAGACGATTCGAGCTGAGCTCGAGGCAAAAACATATGGCGCACTAGGGCTCAGGGTCAGAGCGGGGAACTGAAACTGGGTCTGAGTGTTGTCTAGGCGTGCGTCCATCATCGTCTCCATGGATGCTGATGGGATTGAAGGTCTAAAAATAAAATGAAATTGGAAAAACAGACGCCGTTTTTTTGACGTTTGACGAGCTCATGTCATCGCGCCCTTTGAAGTCGATGATGAGCAGGATGATGATGATGATGCTGCTCATGATGATGATGATGATGTTGCAAAGGATTTGTTATGCCCACAGTGCAGCGTGTTTACAGTGTTTGTTTGGTCATGCAGTCGGGTTTGTTTGTGCGCCTCTTCATGGGGGTTATAGTCGCTAGTATCTGAATTCTATTATCACACAGCCCGCACACTACTAACTGAATTTCAATTGATTTTTCATGCAAATCCCAAAAAAAAACGGCAGCTATCACTTGGCACTTGTCAACCCCCCCTCGCTTGAGATCGAAAGATGTTCCCCTCATCCTCTTTTGCACCCTCTATCACTCTGGAACTCGTATAACAATCAACAGCGGCGACAAAATTTATATTTATAACTTGCGTTGTCATAAAAAACGAATATATAATACTGTAAAATGACATTAAAAAATGCTGAGATACTTGAAAGTCTGATGGGTTGGCCAATTGAGAAACTGAGCCCATATTCAATATATATTCTCTAGTTATTATAAATGGTTACGAATGAGAACTCAATGCATGATTTTCAATTTGAAATATTCCATTTGAATGATGAAAAATGTTGGCCCTTTAAGTGACATGAAAGGGGGGATCTGTGCATTTTCCAATAATGGCTAAAGGCATTTAATATTAATGCTGAAATGTTGGAAAAATTATGATGCCAACGGAAAAATGTTTGAACCCAATTAAAAATGCCTCATTTGGATTGCATTTGGGGAAGCTGCAGAAGGGAGGCCCATAAAATTTGTAACACTTCACGGTAAAGTTTCAACGGCTGCAGTGCATCAAAATATTAATAGAAACTTGGAATCAGGGCATAAATATTATACAAAAAGTTGGCTGGCTCCATAAACAGATTAGTGGCAGCTCCCTAAGGCGTGAGTGACTGGAGAGCAGGGGGAAATATGAAGAGAAGAGAGTAGGGGGAAGAAGGCTGCCTTTATAAAAGGGCAAACGATCCAGGAATATGGCGAATGCATTACGAATGCATTTCTTGAAACAGTCTGCGTGTTTTTCCAAATCGAATGTGTGCCTAATTGATAAACAAGACGAAGACGAAGGCGAAAATGGTGAAGGAGAAGCAGACAAAGATCAAGAGAAGAGAAGAGAAGTCAACGGGCAACTTTTCATTTGTTTTCCACAATTTGTTTCTGTATACACACATTTTCCTCCAAACTCAGTTTAAAGTTCTTCAACTTTTCTTTTTTGCTGCCTGCGCATAATTGAGTAATGCATACAAACAAAAAAAAGAAATTCAATTGTTTTGGGCAAACGAAACGCAATAAAAATGAAAATTTAAATGAATAACAAGCCCCACCCCCGTCAACGGGAAATCAAATAAGGAAAGTCACGCACACATCAACGTATCACATTCAAGCACATCACATCACATCACAATTCAATTAAATTACATTACATTTCTGTGCCTGCACATGGCAGGAGAAGCTCTTTAATTTAAAAGAAATGTTTGTGGCCCATATAAATAAATACTTAAAAATAAAACAAATAAATTGCAATTACAATTATGAGAGTTTCAATTTAAAGGAAATGTTTGTGGGACATATAAATAAATACTTAAAAATAAAACGAATTGCAATTACAATTATGAGAGTTTATGCCGTACCATTATTATTATTGGATAAACTATTGAAAAGGTTTTCAGAAAATTAACTTCCAATTCAAGAAAATCATTAGTGAGACATAAAAATATAAAAATAAATCAAATAAATTGAAATATGATGACCAAGGACTCTTAGTTTAATTAATTTATTTGGACTTAAAGATTTGACTAAGTAAGTATTTAAGTAAAGATGTATAGCATAAATCAGATAAGATAAATACAAATTTGTGAGATTAATCACCATTATTCAAAGGAAATCTTTGAGTTATAGAAATATTCTACTTACAGAGTTATTTTTCTTAAGTTTATTCATTTTACTGCCACTTATTTAGCTCGAGTAAGAGTGAAATTCGAGTTATAGAAGTTCGAGTCTCGGAAGTTTAACTGTAGCTAGATTAAATTAATATAATAATGCTCAAAAATAATCTCATCTATTATGTCCTGACTTTAAATACTATTTTTATCTATGGAAATTATCTATTTGCAATTTGCAACAGAAAGAAACTTTCTAAATGGATTACAAATTAAAGCCAAATTATATGATTAAAATGTAATTAAATAGATCGCGTTGCACGCTTATCGGATTAACGACAACAAATTGCACGTGAGTGAGGCACAAATTGCTTTTCACCTGAATATTCAGTTGGAAATCTTGAAGATGCAACCACTTGTGGCACAACTGCAGCATGCCACGCAATGCCAACTTGTCTGCTCATCATCTGGCGGTGTTAACAATAAACTGCACAAACAGCAACAACAACAACAACTCAAATTTGGGTTAAACGCAAGCTGTGAGCACCACAATATTCAAGTGGCAGACTCTCATGTGGTGGTAAAGTTGCGTTGGTTTTTTATCGTAGTAGTGACTTTAACAGCATTTTGCATGATTTGCACGTTTGAGTTGAGGTAAATTTGATTGAATTAATCAAGCTGCACAGGTGAAAATGCAATTAAAAACGGTAGAGAGTGGGACAGTCGTCACACAAACACACACACACACACATGTGTGTATATCACATACAAAGTTTGTTGATTTGATTGATATTGATTGAGGACTGTCAAAGTTCAATCTGCAGGGGCTGCAGTGTTGTATAGCTTCTGGCCATGAAGGGGCACTGTCTGAATTATTTATAAGCTGCTCGCTGTTTGCTTGTATAAATAACATGGGGCACGGTGCAACTATAACAGCAACAACAACAACAACAACAAGTAAGAACTTGCAACACGACATCCAAGTAGTAACTGAATCAGAAATCAAATTGTAACTTGAGAGCGCCCGCAGCCATGAAAGGACGTCACGTCGCATGGATTCGTGGACTATGGCTTTAAGGTTGTGCATGTGGTGTGGTTGGGTATGTGGTTGTGTCTGGGTCTTAGTGGCAGCTCCAGACTGTGTGCCACAAAAGCCGCTTTGTTTGACACGACTCGTTTGGTTGGCGTGAAAAGCACTTGAGCCTCTAACAATTGTGGACTTTTGGAGGCGCTCAGATTTCCGGCATTTAACTGAAATGCACTCACATCAAATGAAGGAATGAAATGGCTCAGCGATTCTGTGTGGCCAACGGACTTCGTCATCCTCATTCTCCATCTCTTCCTTCATCTGCTGCAACTGCTTTGTAAACAAAAACAAAACACCGGCGTTCAGGTATCGAGTTTGATTGGAGATCTCAGATTTCCGTTGACTTTCAATTTTCATTCTACCCAGAAGATTATGATCAAGATCTACAAAAAGGTTTCACGTGTGGTCCAATTTCTCCAGTCATAGGGTTATGGTTATGGAAATAGGGTTGGGCACCTGTCCAATGCGACTCTCAACTTTATTAGATTGCCTCATTAGAGGCGCATTAAATGCAATCGAAGCGCCATAAAACGTCGCGGGGCGTGGCAATGATTTACAATCAAAACTCATGTTGCATGCCTCCTCCTTTCAACATTGATGGGGACATTCATGTGCTACACGATGTCGTGTCGTGTCGTGCAAAATGTGCTGTTTACTTTTGATTTTGGAGTGCAGTGCTTCCAGTGAAGCGAACAACAGAACAGACAGCGCTTTGTTTCCAAGTGTGTTCCAGGCGGTGGCAATACACTCAGAGAAATTACTAAGTAAGTCTTTAAATTAAACTAAATTAAATTAAATTTATAATACAAAAGACTTTCTATATTTAACTTGTTATTTTGCATAATAATTTTACAAATGTATAATTTTTTATTTTATATTTTTCCTCAGTTTTTTTTTCTGAGTGGAGCACGGGCCCACTTCATGTTCCCTTCTTTTTTCGAGGCACTCTGCAGCTTTGTTTATTTGTGGGGCATGTACAATGAGTGTTTGTACCGAGACCCTGCCCAGACCGGGCCCTTTTGCATTTGGCTTCAATTAGACGTTGCTATAAATATATTTTTAGTTCGGTTGCAAGTTGCATCTCGAAGGCGGCTGCTTTATTTTTGTTGCACTCTCCTTTGGTTTTGTTGGTTTTTGTATTTTTGTTTTTTCCTGTTATTTCCCCTGCCACTTGGAGCAAATTAATTGCCCCGATGAGTCGGCTGCTTTTTGCTGTTATGCATAAATTATGAACTCTCTCTGTCTGCCTGTCTGTCTGTATTATTCTCTTTATCTCTCTTTGTGGCTCTCTTGTTTTTTGTTGATGCAACAATTTGTATAAATCAATACGCGTACTTGTTGACAGGCGCCTCCGTGGCGTTCGCCCCTTGGCACCGTTACACGGCACACGGTCTGTCATTCAAATGAATCGCATGCAACGCATTTTACAGCCATGACCTTATTTTTATGTACGCCACTGTGCCGACGCCCACACAACTTCTGAGGGAACAAAGGTGGTGCAGTTAAAAAATTGTTTATTTTTAATTTTTGCCGTTTTCATTAAAAATAAATTGTTTTGCTCGAAATGTGAAATGGATTATCATTAATTAAAATTAAAATTTGCATTGTCATTATTTAATCATCATTAGCTACATCATTGGTAACAGCTTTAGCATTTTCATTGATCTTAATTCACTGTCATTAACATTATAATTTGTATTTTCATTTAACATTGTTATACGCATCATTAACATTTTTATTGTAATTTTTTCATTATCATTACTAAAATCACAATTAGTATTTATATTTAACATTGTTATCAATATCATTAAAATTTTCATTTGACATTTTTTTATTATCATTAGAATTTGCATTGCTATTTTCATTATTATATTCACTTTCATTGTTATTTATTCTCAGCTAATTGTAAATAGCATGAGCATTGCAATTCATCCATTTCCTGACCACAGATTATTTTTGGTTCATACCAAATCGGTCGGCCATTTGTGTTACTTCAAAGAATTGCAATCCCATGACAATTTCCTGTTACCTGCAATTAAATACCTGCAACATCTCATTAAATCTCATCCCCCCCAAACAATAGTCGGACAGTTTGTTAACATTTTCCAGTTGTACGCACAATCTATAGTTGGAAAATAACAAACAACGAAAAGTGGCGAGAATCCCATAGATTTGTGTTGTGAATTGCTGCATCTGTGTTATTTCAGGCGGAATGAATATTAATGGCATTGTGCAAAATCATGAAGGCATGCATCAGGGCTAGATAAAGATCATGACTCGAGGTTGCACCTGCCTCACACACACACACACACAGACACACACGGACACACACTCATACACAAACAAAAGCCCAGCTGGTGGGCCAATCGGTGCAAAACTAATAGAACAGACAATGCAAAATTTACAGCCAGGCCAGGATTCGAGTGGAGAGCAGCGGGAGGTCGGATAAACGGAGGAAGAGGCAGACACTTCACTGACAAGGACTCGCCTTAGATTTGAGCCTGATGCAAATGTAGTAAACTTTTTAGACAGCAAGGACAACGGCAAGTAAGTGTCGGCATTAAAGATCCTTAACTTAACACTTTGCACAATGGGTTTTCCCTATTTTTTTGGCAAGTGCTTGCCAACTACTGCTTTGCACTTGGCCAAGTACTTGGGACCGCCCATTGCGTTGAGGGTCGAGGACATCTTTATGAGTTTGTGTCCTGCGACACACACACAGGTAGTCGTGACTCAGTTAAGCCGTGAAATTTCACACCCGCTGTGGTTGATTTTGATGAAGTGTTTGTCAAGTTGAACCGCCGCCCAGGTAGATTTCAGGTAGAACTCAATATGGTCACTCAAATCTCGACAACTCATCGCTGTTTATCATTTAGCTTAAGGCAAAACAACTGCTGGATTTAGCCGGTCCCTGTTGTCAATGGCTTTAACTGTTTGCCAATGTCTTGTGAATTCTGTGCAATACGATCCGGCTATCTATACTATCTTCTTCCTCACCTTTCCTTCCTTCCCCAATACTATCGCTGTGCTGTTTGCTTTGGCATTAATTTGTCTACTTTATTATCTGGTCGGGGGCTCATAAAGTAAAAGCAACAACCTGCAAACTGATAACTGATAAGCACTAACAACACTAACAACAACTGTTGGCTTTCTAGCTTGATTTCTGCCACAGGGCGTTGGACTGTGGGTTAATCATCACATTAAGTCGTAAAACTAAACAATTTTCAAATAGTCATAAAACTGCAGACAAGAACAACAATTAAAGCTATTGACTTGTAAGCCAAGTGGAGTGGGACCCCCAAAAGGTCAACAAGTTGATAAAAAAAACTTTGCCATAACTGAAACTTGGCATTAACATTTAAGGCAAAAGCCAGATGTATGGGCGTTGACTGGTCTTAGACTGGTTCTGTGAACTGTAAAAGCCAATGCAATATTTCTGCAACATTCCATTAATGATCACGATCTATTGCATCTATTCAAGATTCTTTGTCTTTTGTTTATTGTTTATTAAGAATAAAGCAATTGCCTTATCTCTTAATAAGTCGCACTTTTCATTCAAATCAGCGACATTCATCAACTTATAATGACTCTTTTTTTATGCACCAAATGACAGCTGTGTCAGATTGTGTATATAGGAAATGCATTAAATGCAAATGAACTTAATGTTATTAAGTGCGATTCATATGCACATGGCAACATCATCATCATTATTATCTTCATCATCATGTTGTCATTGACCAACTGACTGAGTGACCAGCCAACTGACAGACAGATTGTTGAAATAAATCTCAATCGGCGTAAATTAAAATGATTTGTTGCCACACAATAGACATGATTTAAGCTCCATCTTCACATTCTCATTCTCAGTTTCCCATGCAGCTGGCGCCAAGGCAAATGAAATATGAAACACAACACGTTAACGTTTTGTTTACATTTAAGCCATAAAAAATTATTGATTATTCACTTCGGTATTTTAAAAAAGACTTTACAACTGAAGTAAAGTACGAAAAAAGTGAACAAGAAAAAGAAGATGCAGCTGAAAACTTTAAGAACTGAAAATCATTAAATAAAAATGAAACAAACTTTGTTTTAAAATATTCTTTTCCGAACCATGATACGCGTATTCCCCACACAATCTCTGTATAAAGTGCACATTTTGTGTGGTTGGCAACACTTTGTTATTTGTAATTGGGGCAACTGCAAAGGCCAGAACTGAGTGGCCCCAAGGCGCACAACAGTTCGAAACGTTTTTGTCGACAATTTATTGTTATTGTAGCATAAACATTACGCACAATGCGTGCCGCAAGTTGCAAGTTGCAAGTTGCATAAACATTGTTGCATCCATTTTTGGAGTTGATTGCCAGTTTCTTGGTAATGGCCAAGCATTGCTTGTGCTTTTGGCCCTTTTGTGTTTGTATATAAACTCCTATGAGAACGAGCATATGTGACTGAGAAAGCGGCTGCCAACGAATTGCAGTCGAAGTTGCGTTTTGTGCCAAAAAAGGAAATAAAACGCATGGCAAGAATTTTCAATCTCTCTCAGTCTTTTCTTTCACTTTGTCTCTTTGTTGCACTATTGGTTTTATTATTGTCGTTGTTGTTGTCTTTGGTATCGTTGTTGTACATGGCCATAACGGATTTTTTATGTGGTCAATGATCCTTAAAGAAACGCAGTCAGTTCCTGGAACTTGCTTTGTTTTGTAAGAAAGACAATGCAAAAAAAAAAACCAGTAAGAGCTGTGAGACTGATTTTCTCTTTATTTGACGACTTTAAGATACCCTGTTTTAAGAATACCTAAAAAATTATCCCTTTCTTTGTGACTGTCATGACTACAGGGTATACAACGAGCGTATGCATAAAATGCGGAAGTTAAGCAAAAGGATAAGAACAAATTCTCTGAATTTTCAGCTCGGGGCATTGACAATATTAGTGGGCGTGGCTCTCGACACACATGTGGTGGCAAAACTGTCGATAGAGTTTGGCAAGTTTCCAGCTGGACTGTTTTTCAATTTACAGCTGAAGTGGGCAACTGCCACGCCCAGTTGGTATTATCATTTGTGGTTTTCCATTGTTCGCTATGCTGGTTCTCCTAATTATCATCTGTGCCCAAAGTGGGTCACGCCCTCAAAGAGAGAAAGGAAAAGAGCGTGAAATAGAGAGAGAGAGAAGGAGATAAGCATACCATATCCTTGATTGAAAGTTAGTAGGCAACTTTCCACATTTTTGCTATTTTTTTTTGGCAAATGTGGAAAGTGAATATGTTTTTTGCGGATCTCCGGCCTTTTCATTTCACGCAAAAATGGCTCGCAAAAGTTTTGCAACAATTTTATTATAAAACACGAGTTTCTGCCCGGAATTCAATTAAAATTCCGCTGGGAGCACTGAAAACTCGCCATGGCCTATTACTCTTTGAGTCTCTTGGCCATGGCAACACACTCTACAGTCCACACAGCATTTGCATTTCCATTTCCATTTCCAAGTGAGCTTTAGAGCTCATTAATATGCCTCGTCGACTGTTGCCATTAAATCATAGTGGTTGCTGCCTTGACCATTTTTGGCAAGTTGTCGAATTTTTGGCAAGCTTTAAAAGCAACACAGCAAAGTCAAAGACCCGGCGCCACTAAGCCAAATGTATCTGTATCTGCACAAGGCCACAAACCCACTAAACCCTTTTCCCTCACACCTCACGCGCCTCGACACGCAGGCAAAGAACAAACTGCTGACATTGTCGTCGAGTAATAAAATATTCTGGTTATTGATTTATTTTTGGATAAAATTTGCTAAACATACACTACAACATGTTCTACCAGTGTGTGAATTAAAGCATATACAAACTTATGTTAAAAATATAATATAATTAAATAAAATATCTAAGCAACTTGAAAAATATCTTTCAGTTGGACTATGAAAAAGCCAGAGATAGTTCTAATTATAATGCAGATTTGGAAGCGGAAATTATTAAAATTCTAAAGACTATGTCGTATTAAATGTTTTGAGTCATGAAATTGTTGGACTTTTCAGACACAGAGATGAATAATTTTTAATTTATATATTGTGATTTCTATAGACAAGCAACTTTTACTGAAGTGAAAAAAATCTAATGAATAATGCAAACGATGACTGGGAGCTCGTTAAATGTCGTAGTAATTAAATGTAATATACTATCTTCACACCTAATCAAATATCTTACAGATACAGCTACAACTTAACTTTTAATTGCTATTGAATTAAGCATACGAGAATAATTACTTTACAAAATAGGAAAACTTCTACTTTGACATAGCTATCCAAATTTGTAGGGTATCCTGAAGTAATTTCCAATTGTTAGCTGCATTTTCGAACTGGTTTCGTTTTTTTGGTGCTCTCCATTTTTGATCAGACCCGTGGAGGGAGCAGCTGTGTGGGTGACTAAGCTAAGTAAGTACATACATACACATGTACATATGTATATACTATCATGTTAGTATATGTTCTAAATATGTGCTGCATATCATGACGAGCAGCTGTTTGGCTCAAGACAAAAGCCGTTATTTAAATGACAGGCAGCGACAACAAAACAACAACAACAACAACCACCAAAATGATGACGACTCAATTGAGGCCACAGAAATATTCATTGTGTTTGCTGAAGAGCTTGGCAACTAAATGGAACTGCGATTATATCGTATTAGATAAGGGTTGTTGTTCTTGCTATTTTTTTATATTTATATATTTTTTTGGAGAAAGCTGACACAATTTTTGTCGCTCCTGTTGCAGACAATTGGCAAAAAACCAAAGAAATAATATGAATATGGTCAAAAGATAACGACAAACAGTTAAACGATTATGTGAATACATACTTGTATTTAAAGTATATAAATATGGTTAAAAGCAGGCAATTGATGACTCAGATTTGGGCCTGGCTAAAAGCGTCAGACAGGTAGCTTACCTAAAAGAGAAGAAGAGAAAGGATTGAGATAAGAACATGGCATTCAAATTAGCATACTATGTAGTCGGATTAAGCAGACAGTTTTCATTTTTCAAAAAGGGATAAATATGATGAGGGCACTTTGAGACCGACGCCAGTCGGGAATCTCGAGCATTACAATTAATAACCCATTTATGTTGGCGACAGTAAATGATGGGAAAAATCTCTCTCTGTCTCTATATATGTATTTCTCCCTGCCTCACTCTAATGCATTCTGACATTGAACTGCACTTTGAGGGCAATCGGAATCTGAAACTGCAGCTTTCCCAACACGCTTTTCATATAAATCACTCAAGTCGAGCTCTTCATGCGGATGCGTGTGTTATGCGAGAGCTGAAAACGGGTTGCTTAGACTAAAGGGGAGACTGGGGAGGCGAGTCGTAGATGGGCAAACCGACGCACTTGTCACCACTTCGATGGCAATTAAGTCCAACAAGTTTTTCCACACACAAACACAAACACAAACACACACACACACATGTTCACTTGTTGTTGTATCTCTGTTATGCTGTTTGTAAACAGTGAAATCGATATCATTTTTCATACTATAGCGGAAAAATGGTTTCAGCTTTAACATTGCTGAACCCAAAGTCCGCCTTCGGTTGGTCTCCTCAAAATGCGGTTTCTCCACATGATTTCCATGCCTGTGAAAACTGAAACCGCGACAAGGTCGCCTTTTAACTTTTGTTGTTGTTTTTTAGCCAATTAAAGGCACGAGCAACAAGCAACCAGATCCACACACAGATGCCCCTAATCCGTATATCGAATTGAAAGTGCAAATAAAAATTTGTATTATAATCAATTCAAAAAAAAAAAAAAAACAATTAATTTATTGAATGAAAGCCCCCATGGACACCCACACACCAAACTGAATATTCTGCTGACCTTGAGATAACGAGTACGCTCTTATAAATATATAAAAAAATAATTTATATTATATACACAAGAGTACATTAATCATTGAATTAGAAAGTCATGCAAGTCATGTACATACATATACTTAATAAAAGGACTGATGAGTCCTCTTACTAGTAATTGGAAAGGCTTCCTACAATGTCGATAAAAGCACTTGTGTTGCTATCGAGTGGATAAACAATCGATAACAAGTGCAAAGTTCTATTGATAGAAACTAAAAAGCGAATCATACACTTGGCAAATAGTGCAGATCTTTGTAGAAATTCAACTTAATGTTGCTGTAACATTTCATTATCGATAACAACAACTAAAATAACTGGAGAATTTTTCCAAACACCAAGTTCTAGTAAAACCAGAGAGTTAAACTGTAGAAAATAAAATAGCTATTCAGGGAAATACCAGTAAAATCCCAAGAGACCTCCTTTAATATTCCCTGACATTTTCACAAGAAATCCGCGATTGTAAGGTTTATTTTGTTTTATTGAATTCAATTCAATAGAAATGTTTTCAGTTATGTGGGTTGATAAAAATAATGAAATTACAAAACGAAATATAAGTTGAACAAGTAAACTTTTTTATTGTACTTTAATAAAGGGGACCAAAATCAAATAAACAGATCAACCAACTGTTACACAAAGTCGACAAATTGGCAACAGCAATAACCAAATTCAAAATGGTCAAAATGCAATTAGTCACTTTCAGTTTTATTTGTTTTTTGACAATATGACACAAGATTTGCATGGGGTTTTCAATAAATTGCAATTAATTGCTGTGACTATTGACGCTCTCTGCTTTTCGACTGTGGCTATGAATGGCTATGAATGTCTGACCACTGTCCATCCCCAAGCTCCTTCCGCCGCCCCCTTTGTCCAGTGTCTTTTTGTACAACTTCAGCCGGACGTTAGCGGCAAAGCAGATACAGATACAGATACAAAAGGCAACTTGTACTGGGGTTCAGTGAACCAATTTAATTGATTTTGCTGAAACTGCGACTGAGACAGCGAGACATGCGAAAGTACAGTAATTAACTGTAAAGGCAGCTTATATATATACACTTATACATATATACATATATATATATATAGTATATATAGTGCTGAATGCTGTCATAACGTGTTTAATTGAATAACTGGCCAGAGTTGGCGTCTTCTTCGTATAATTGCTAATTGAGTCTAAGGCAAGCGACATTAAGCAGCAAATGTTTAATGCCAGGACAACGTCAGCATATCCTACATTGTGTCCCTAACCCCAACCATTCCCCGTTCCCTCTCCTCCAAGTCATATGGCCAGCAACAGGAAATGCAATAAATTAAAAAGGCGACACAGAAAAAAGCCTCAAGATGACGGGGGAAATGACGCTGTTCAGTTCAGGATGCGAATGGCCTGGCCAAGGCAAAATGTGTAATAAAATTCAAAAGGGGGAGTGAGTGAAAGAGAGGGAGAAAGAGGAGGTGGAGGGGGCGTGGCTGTTGCCTTGGCAAAAGTGCAACATACACAGTTTTGTGTGGAGGCGTCTCCACAACTTGCACTCAAATGTCCATTTTATGCTCAAAACACATTTGAAACTTAAATGCCAGCCACGCCCAATTTTGTGGCAAGAACACACCTTCAACAAACACACACACAAAAACAAATTGTTGCTGTAGTTCAGGTTAACAGAATTCAAACTGGCTTATACATGATATGTAAATTTGAGGCAGGATTTTCATTTCCATTTCAATATTGCAATGTTTCGTAGTAGGTAAGGGTATTCTTTAGTCGTTCCCTTAGATGTGCTTGTGTAATCTGAGACCTGCCTTGTTAGTCGTGTCATGTCATGAGCATATCATGTATGCATTGTAAGTAAATAAGTTGCCCCACAGAACTCTGAAGGACAGAGTCAACCCCTATGGAATTCCCTTCCTAAGTGCACAACACATGACATCAGCCTCATAAATTAACAAGTCCCTCATTTGTTGTGACACAATCGATAACAATGAAATCTTCATCTTCTTTAATATTAATTACTCAATATGTTGTTGGGCATTACATTACACTTTCCAACTTTGCCAGTTCCCAGAATTGAATGTGCAAAGGATGCTAGATAATCTCTACTCGTACACTGTGGGATGGACAAGGCCACAATGTGATGGGGCCCAGTGTCTACTGATTACAGTTTACATTAAAACCTGGTGCCAAGGCCTGTTTCAAGTAACTCGTTTCGTCGTAGCCTTGGCAAAAGCGCAAGTAAGTAAAAAGTCAACAGCTGAGGTTCTTTCGAGATAAGTAAATTGTACGGAGCTAGCTCTACAAAACTTCAAAGCACTTCAAATGCAGCTTATTAGAAACTTGAGCACACTTGACTCCGAGAGACCCTGTAATTAATCTGTAAAAAGCTAATTTTGGGAAAACTTCGGTTCTTATTATTCGTTTGGTGTGCCTAGCCCTTTTAGTCTCTGAGCTCTAGGTGTTTTTGTCAGACTTAATAAACCCTTTAATATTTTTAAAATACAGGGTCTTAAAAATGCAAGGACTGCTGCTTAGTCCCCTTGGGCCAAGTTAGCAGCAGTTGGCCAGCATTTAATGTGGGTCAGTCAAACTCCTGTCTGCATTGGACGGGAAATGAACATTTTCCAATTACCTGGACTCGTTATGGGTGCCGACAAAAGTGAAACTTCAATCGAATCGAATATATACATATATACTCGTCGTATTTATGAATGGAACCAAGACTTTCTATTCGATTGCCAGACAAAGCTCACAATGAAAGCGAATAACCCGAGCATGACGAGAGAAACAACAATGAATGAATTGAACACGCCAAACATTTCATTCCAAAAAAAATAAGAAAAAACAAGATCACAGCCAGAAATTGCAGGGCAATTACATATGTTTTCGTACCTTGTCCAAAACGAATGACGGAAGTGCTCCCAAATGGCCATTACATGAACACTCGAGTTTATATGAGTATTCACTCTGAGATGTCGGCAATTTAAATGATTTTCTTCGTCCAACATGCAAGGTAATTGAAGCTAATTGGGTTATAAGTTATAACCTTTGCTTAATTAATCGCATAGAGACAGTTACAGATACTCATAGACATATATACATATGTATACAGATACTCGTAGACAGAGATATAGATACATATATATATATCTAAAGTTTGTGCACGCAAAATATTAACATTGTTTTTTAAATTGGCTTAATTTTTATATTTGTTTTTTTGCTGATCACCGGTTTGACCAGTTCGTCATAAAATGATTCATTTCAAGAAGCATCTTCATCTTCTAAGAAACGATTCTCTGTCATGCTAATTGTACAGTCAGAGAGCTTCCCCAGCGACAGATTGAGATACAGATTGTTTTTTCAATCTTCGCAATCTTCCGACCAACAGCAGCGACGCCCCCTGACCTAATTCGATTGAGCAATTTGCTACTTAAGTCGATTGCTGTTTATTAGATTTACAACTAGTATTGCGTCCATTTGCATCTGCAGCTGTATCTCTCAGATACGTATTCTATCTCTCTCTTTGAATTTGTATCTTACTATCAATGCTCAGTTGCGTGTGTGTGTGTGTTTAGTTAATGTTCAAATTTGATTTGTCAACAACTCAGCACTAAATTGAAATAGACACACACATGTATCCATGAGATACTTCACGCGTTGTTCTAGTGTGTAATTAAAATGATTATCTTTTAAGGTAATTTATCATATTAAGCTTATTTACAGTTGACGTTGACAGGAAGTTTGCCCCAAATAAGTAAGTAGATACATGTACACATAAAGATACTTACATGTATCTATATTCGAGTTCCCTTCTGACTATCTCCAATGTTTCTTTGCGCACAGCGGAAGTTAACAGAACTTTCACTTTCAACTTGACTTAACAAAAATAAGATTACTCGCTTTACAGTTGCCTGACTCTAATTGCAATTGAATTGATCAATCATATGTCAATTAGTTTGAATTTTAGTTGAGTTTAGTTTGGATAACTTACACAATCACCTGTCGCAACTGGTGAATTTCCCCTGATAATTTTGGTCATTTTCCATCCAGATTTTATATTGCCTTGCCCTCAATGCAAATATTTTGCATATTTGTTGACAATTTGGAGCGCCAATCAGGCGACTATTTGTCTGCCGTGCAAGCGACAAATAAACAAACAGTTAACAAATAACAAACACACTTCTGGAACCCCTCGCAACTGTTTTATGAACAAAACAGATCACAGATAGATAGATATGAGAAGTGAGAGTCAGAGAGAGAGAGAGACGTTCAATTGGGTCGTTTGTTTATTTTGCTCATCGAGTCTCGCTGGCTTCTTATCAGCAACCGTAATTGCGTATTTCGTATTACGTATTCAGTGTTCCGTATTGCCAATATGAGAGCAAATGCAATTAGCAAAATTGGGGCAACTTGACAGGCAGGCAACCAACAAGTCAGGCAAATTGGAGCGGATCAATCGAATGCTGGTTGCAACAGCAAATGACGTGGAAATTGACATTCCATATAATTAAAATGCCAATTCATTCAAATACTCGTGTACTACGTAACTTATAAATTGTTCTAATGTCATGTGCATATCATTTAATTGTGTGTAACCATAAAAAACAACAATACAATAGATCGCAATGCGTTGCACACTTGCTGACTCACAATTGGCATTTAGTTTTCTTTCGAAAGCCCAGCTGACTCAGTAACCCACCTCCCTTCTCACCTGCCTCCCTTAATTTATCACACTTACTGTACTACGACCTTAGCTACTAAATATGTTTGTGTATACATATTTACTTTGACTACGTTTGCCAGTTTTATATCCATTGTTGCTGGACACACACAATCGCATCGCATAATGACTCTACCTATAAAGTAGTTTGTTGAGGTATAGGTATTGGTATAGGTATATAATATATGTACTACATGTGCATGTTGAGGCCTTTGTTAGTCGACGAATTAGTCGTTAAAAGTTACGTCGTTGTTTCCTAAGCTGATGATTCACCTTTAAAGTAGCTAATCCAATTTTTTTTCCAGCAATACTTCTTTCTTTTACAACTTAAAGCTATCTTATGCCCTGTACTTATAAGACAGTTAAAGTCGGGTATAACCAACTCATGCTAATATGTGTAATACAGATAAGAAAACAACTGTTAACAAACTGTTTAAATCATATAATTTTTTAAAAACTTCAACATTCCACATGAAGATATATTTAGTTTGTGTTTACAGAGAATTTACTAATCGCGTGCACTCAGTTTTTTTTCTTAAAAATGCATCATTCATCTAGAAATATTATACTAAGTCAGATTAGTAACTTGAAACTATAGGAAACTTACCAAAACAAATGCCACAATTATTTTTTGTGGTCGCAAGTTATTTTAAAGCTGATATTAGTTTTTGACTAAGGCATTGCACACAATTATAATATGTGAATAATTTGTTTTCCTTGTATCTAGTTGCCAACTGACTTAAAATATAAATATGTGTAATAATTGCGAATGCTCTTTATACATGAATGTATTCATATCTACTCACAAAAACACTTACACGCATCGCCAGATAACTTAATGAATACGTACTCATAGTCTGTATGTGAATGTAAGTTTTTCTGCAATCTTTTGCTTCATGCCATTGGCAATTGTTACAGTTTACACAACCGAATACTAATATTCGCTAATGAGTGTATTCGTTTCATGTGCTTAAGAAAAAACAACGTGCCAATTTAAGAGTCTAGTGCGAAATTCGCTTAGGTAACAGTCTAAACATGACCTTATTGGGTGGAAGGGAGAGTGCAAATGAAAACACTCGGAAAAGCGTTTAAAGTTATCAAGCACATAATCTAAAAACCGAATAACTGCACCCAAGCGTTTATTCTTAATGGCCAGGAGAAGAGAAAAAAGACCAAGAAATAAATGAAAAATTTATTAACTCGCCCTCTAAGCGGGGCTGTGAGCAATTCAAGTTCCCTTCTTTGTTTTTGTTTTTTATTCTGTTTTTTTATGTGATTATCAATTAACGCCCCGAACAATGGCAACGCACTCAAGACGCCAGCGTTGCCTCTGCTCTAATCTTGCCCCAGCCGGCAACTCGGTCCGTCTGTCGGCCCATCTGTCCGTCTGTCTCTCTGTCCGGGCTACTTTATGGTTCGTTGGCTCACTGTGTAAGTAGCGCACAACAGAGCAGAGCAGAGCAAAGCATCCGCTTATCAGAATAGCTCGTTGGTTGCCTCAGATAAACTAAGAGAACTTCTTGAGGAACTTTGCCGAAGCTCTCTATTTTTTTTTTTAGGAGACGGTGAGTGCAGCTGTTAGCGGGTCAACAAGCTGCGTGATGCAAAGATGCAACAGTGAGACAGAGAAAATGAGAAAGAGAGAGACAAACGACTTGAAAATGGTTCAGATAATAATAGAATAAACAAGCTAGTATGCAAATGTTTGCTTCAAGATATACTTTTCACTTTTTAGTTGGTAAATAGAATTCTAGAACAGATTTTAGATATTTTTTTGACTAGCTTCTGTTTGCAAAGTTTTTGAAATAAAAGAAAGAGAGAGAGGGGGAAAGAAGAGATACATTTTAGAGTGTTCGTGTTAATTTGATTGACACTTGGCGCTTTCTGGTTTTATTTTGTTGCAACTTGTGGGTTTCAATGTCTCTTTTTCTATTAAGCAAGCTGTTGGTTGAGGGTCAGTCTAAGTAATTAAAGGTATATTGGATACATGAGCCATTAGAAACTTGGCTATTGTTACAACATGCAGGTAAGACTTAAGATCTTTTGAAGTAAAGTGTATTCGAAGAATATAAAATATCCAAGTATCGAAAAAACAATATATTCTTAACAATTGAAAGAAAACTCAGTCATAACTTTTTCATTAGATTTAAGACATAATTTTGTTACTTTAACAAATCGCAACGTTTAAGTGACGAGTTTTTTGATCAGTTAAAAACAAGTATACACAATTGCTAAGCTTTCGTCATTCGACAACAATAAAAAAATTGAGATGTTGTAAATTATTTGAAATACTTAAAAAAAAATTACGAAACGTAAACAGAAAATTTGTCGAGCGTTGCAGTTCATCGAACCTCGAAGCGCGATGGCGACGTCATTCTGTGGATCGTTGGATGTCGCAGTCGACGTTGTTGTTGTTGTTTAGTTTTCAAAATAAGCACACACCTACGCACACACACACACAACATACACACACCCTGAAAGAGAAACGAGACTGATTGCATGAGTGATTCTTAGTTAATTTCTCTCTCTTTTCATTTGATTTTTCCTGCTTCTCTTTGATATGAAATTGCAATATTCGCAAATGATTCGTTCATATTCACATTTGTGCCGGAAGAGTTGTGCCTTCGCTTGGCCAGCCTAGCGTGTTGTCACATTTCCGTTGCGAATATATTCAAACTAGTACTCACATAACACTCGAAACCTATTCATTGTCTAGCATCATTGCTCATGCCGGTCAGCTGAGTTCCATTCGGATGCATAAATTAGGCAGCCAGACAAATGTCAGACTCTCTCAGTCATCGGACTAACAGATACTTTTCCATTAAGAAACCCCACGGCCATGAACTACCTGAAGAGGGTATATTGAAGTTGTATAAGCTCTTTCCTTAATCATTCAGTCTGCCTTTATGTCTAAAGATATTGCATCTTTTATAAATTCAAAGGTTAAAGGGTATCTTTAAGTCGCATATTCCCCTGAAAAGCGTTCTTTCTTGTTTATTTTGTTTTCCTTTTATGATTAATCATCGTGTACACCTTCATTTCGAATTTCTCAATCAAGGCGCTGCATTGTCAATGGCAGTCTTCATTTCCCCAGTTGTGATATTTGTTTAGATTACCTCCCTGGTTCTTTGTCTCTGTCCCTGGCCAAGAGTCTGTTTATAGGAAACAACAATTCTCATGGCTCTGGCATAAACAATGCGTTCAAGTGCTTTGATTTTAATAGAACAACGGAAAACAGCATTCTCGTCCCGGTTTATATTTATCAAAAGTATGCTAGGCAACTTTTCTCTGCTTTTTGCTTTGATTACATTTCTCCAGCAGGCGTTGGAAAAGCTACTCAGAGAGCTCTAAGCTTGCACTTCCTGGGACTGGGACTGGTGTCTGGTGACTGGTGACTAATCCACATGGTGTTGCCTCTCATGAAAGTTTGCCATTGTCTGGATCTATAGTTGTATAATTGTATTTGTATCTGAATATCCACCCTGCCAGCCAGCAAATAGAGTCATAAATAACTTGAGCCGCCCCCTGATAAGTATGTAGTGCTCTTTTACTCCCTAAAAACTGACTTACAATTCGTTTATATTTTGCTGCACTTTCTTCATTCCTCTTTGAATGTGTCACGCATTTAAAGAGGCACATTCATTTAGGTGTAATCCCGGCACTTCAAATCAACCCTGCAACGTTGCAACCCCCTGTAATTATTGCACCACAGTTTGTGGCATGAGGCGAACACGTGCCGCAGTCAAAAGCCTAAAACCTGACGCACGCCTGCCATCATAAATGCAACAATTATAAATATAATGGCAACAATAATAAAAGGACAAAATAGGGAAATCAATTTTATTGATTTCGATCTAAATTATTCAATTATGCGACAAAAATTTCACAGCGAAAAAAGACAATGGCACCTACATGAGATACAAGATACATACATATGTACTTGCAATCCATAAGATACTTTCGTACCAGGAGACACGCCCAGCACTGTTGTTGGTTGTTTAGACACATGTCTTGGCCTGGCCTGTTTACTCATGTGGCAAGCTTTAACGTTAATACAATTCCGCTAAAAGGCCAGACAAGAAGTTCATTAATATGCGTCATTGTTGAGGACTGTTCGGGATGGGAGCGGAGAGGGAGGAGGTGGAGGGGTTCGAGGGTCTGTTCTGTTCGTGGGAGCCAACAACCTGGTTGCATTAACTGACACGTTGACTGCCACATCAACTGCAATTTGTACGTATTCCGGAAAATCTATGGCTATCTGTGGTCAGCCAGCAATTTGAGTGGTCATCGTCATCATCATCATCATCATCATGATCATCATCATGATCATCATCATTGTCGCTGCTTAATTGAAAATCAACTCAATTTACGGCAACTCTTAAGTATGCCAAGCTTCAAGCTCGACTTGATTGAGTCAGGTCAAAAGAATTTAAATGGACTCGGGACTTGTCGAGTTTCGTCTCAAAACTGAAACTGAAGCAGCTCCTCTCTTCAATTCTCAAACGGAAGCCTGAGCATGCATATTTCAACGTTTCCATCTACCATCTTTCCTCTTTTCTTTCCCCTTTTCCCCTTCGTTCTGTGGCCAGTTGAGTTGTTGACATTTGCATAAATTGCGTCGTCTTCCAAGTGAATTTCGGGCTTGTGGTCATTACGTATTTGAGCATTTAAACGTGCCTACTCTGAGTCCGGGTTGTCAATTGAGAATGAATGAGACGCTGCTTTTGTCAGCAATTAGACAGACTGTAACTAATTAGAACTCAAAAGAAACTCAAAAATGTTGCAGGCTAAAGATACATCTAAAGATAATCCTCCGGAAATGAGCAATTTTACTTAATTTACTTTTTTTACTATTTCTAAGTTTTACCATACAAATTTAAAAATAATAAAAATAAAGGATCATTTACTTAAAATAACTATATCTGCAATTCTATCTATTCAGATAATTGTTTACGGGTTTCATGTTTACAAACTCATAACTCTTATTTGCGATCTTAGATTGAATTTCATATTTCTGCCGTTCAGCCAATTTCACTCGATTCCTACAATTTGGTTAAGGCCAGCAATTGGTGCCACAGTTAATACGAGCAGTATGCTCATGCCTCGCTTCTATCCACTTATGTGTAATTATCATTACTTCACTGACAAGTTGATTGTGTCATTGTTGCCGTCTCTGCCTGCCTACTGTATTTAATTGTGCAAAAGAATAACATAAATAATAAAAAATATATTGTACAATGACAGCAACTTGGCCCACAACAAGTTACCAAAAATAGCTGGTCAGAATGAATGTCCAAAGCGTTTGCTGGCGTTTAAGGTGCTGACCTTTTGTGGCTACCTCAAAAATGAATGTTGCATGCATAAAAAGTGGTTGTATTTATAAGCATTCCATTAAAAAATTGTCATAAAAACAATTGTAAAAAGAATTTATAACAATTGGAGAAATTGTGCTGAATGGTTTTGAAAGATCTTGAAATTAAAGAAAGCGTTTATAAAAACCTTAAACATGTTCAACGAGAGTAAAAGTGGCACGAAATTTCCCTCCGATTTTTTCTATATACAACTTGTATTTAAAATCGATTTTTTTGTATGACCGAAACACTAACAAACTTAACAATAAAACAGTTGGCTAACTACGTGAGTGAAGGTACCCAATTCAAGATTTGCATGCGAAAACTGCAAAGAAATCGCCTTTGTCGAATAATGAAAATGAAAACAAAATCAAAAACAAACACATTAGCGCCTTCATATCAGAAATACTACGTGAGATTTTGATAAAACTGACGCCTAGATAGAAGTCAACTTGAAGCGCTAAACGGCATTACGACAATACATGATACAAAAGACACAAAAACTACTTTGCTGATAGCCAAAATGTGTCAAGACGAGCAGAAGTTCACGAGAACCCAGGCTGGGCTGTGACTGGGACTTCAACAGGGGCTAAAAGTGAACTTAACACATGCACGTGCAATGGCAATGATCAGGAGGGAAGCAAGCAGGTTAACCAGTTATTTTATAGTCGAGAGTACTGCACAGCGGAATACCCTTTAAATCAGTGAATTAAAATAATATGAATTGATGAATTTCTTTCAGAACAAAGTGATATTTGCAAAAGTTTACTAAGGCATCTTCAAACATAATATTATAATAATATTAATTATTAACGCAAAGAATATTCCGAACAAACAATCTATCATTACAATCTATCATATATGTACATAGCTTTCTACAAATATGTTCTATATTTTAAATCTCAAATATATTATTCCCGCTGCTTTTATTTTTGACTAATAGTAAATCATGCACTGCTTATAAATCTTAGCAGTAGTACATGTGAAAGAACTATAAACTTTATAAAGATATTAAGCAAATGCTTTTCATATTTATCTTATATTTTATTTTATTTTTATGTTTCCGGCAGCTTAATGGGATTCTAAAAGTTTTGTACACACGTTTACCTTTTCCAATAATAAAGATAATAAGACAAAGAAGATGAACAAGCAAACGACCAACAAATGTAAGCTGGTTTTACAAGCTCAAGGTTGTTTAACTTCAGAAGAGTTGGCTTGACACTGGTTGAATATGAATCAAAGGATGAATATTTACATATCATTTATCAAGTTGCATAAATATTTCAACAGGTATTTCCAAGTGTTTCATCTCAAAACTTCCACCGATAAGTTTAACTTTAAAGTTGCTGCTGCAAAGCTTCAGCTTTTATGACTTTTCAAGCCAGTTGGCACCACTGTGCGCCAGCTTTCTGAACTTGATTGGCAACTTGTTTTTCTTTGTGCAAAACTGAATTTTGATTAGTTCTTGCCACACATTTTGCATGCCACTGAGCACAAAGTTAGGGGATAATCAACTTTCAATGGAAAACTTATGTATGCATATAAATGTGTGTATAAACATAGAGATAGAAAAGTTGCGTACTCACCTTTTGACTCCAAGTTGTCAGCTGTGACGAGTGCGATGTGTTGCAAGCATATGTTGAGCAACACGAGCAGCGCTAGCGGCAGCAACAGCAGCCGTTGCAACTGTAAATGTAAGTGGGAAAGCGACCGAGGCATTTTCATGTTGTCAGCCAGCGTCTGAATCTTAAGAATTCAGAGCAATTGCAATAATGTTGTAGTTGTGCGTCTGTTTGCGTATTCTTTTTTATTGTATTCGTAGAGTGGCAGTAATAGTAAAATATTTTGCTGTTGTTGTTGTTGCGGTTGTCGACTGCAGCAGGCAAATGTGGTGACATCACACTTCCACTTCCCGTGTCAGCGACTTTGATGGGGATGCAGCAGCAGCAGTGAAGACAGCGACGGCGATGAGAACTGAGCATTAAATCGCCAGACAAGCATTTTTTATTTGCTGCCGCATTTGATTTCAAGTTGTCTACCAATTGGATATGAATTAAAAAAAAAGCAAAAACCCAAAACAGAAACAGCAACTAGAATAACGGCAGGCACTTGTGCACACGTTGCCACTCCCCGGCGCGTTTAAGTGTAAACAACAAAAGCTGATAACTTTATTTGCATTTACAAATTATAACGGCATTGACGTTTGTGCATTAGTATTGGTTTATCTTGGTTCTTGATTTGCCAGCTCTGTTTACATATGTGTTATTTCGGGCCACTTTTCTTGCTGCAAGCTCACTTCTATGGGAATTTTTTGTGACTGTCTGACGCCGCAGGCATATAAACTAACAATATTAAATTAACAAATTTAGCTTATTTTGAATATTTTTGACATTAATTCAATTTATTTAATGCCCTTCGTTGTTTTGCACACAGGCACACGCGCACACACACACATAACCATTCATATACATATAAGCTCAAAAACAGCCGCTCTACGCGCTAGCACAACAAATCGACGAATAACACCCGCGCAGCGCACCTCACTCGACGAAAATTGTAGCGAAACTGGCGAAGCGCGTTAAAAGTAGAGGGCGAGAAACATCGATGTCATCGATGTTTGCAAAACATCGGAACAATCGATGTTTGTTAAGTCAATATCGAATGTTTTTATACGCAACTCTGCACTTGGCGACGACAGTAAGTAACGGAACTTTTAAATTTGTTCGCATTATAATTAAAATCTTTGTTGAAATATAGGATTTATAATAATTATTAATTAGATTATTTAAGTAACATTGTGTATTGCATACAGTATACTAACATGCTCTATTTGTTTATTTAACAGGAAAGGAACCTGCAGAGGAAGCGAAAGAGGAGGAAGAGGTGTTAGCTCCAAAGCAAAAGAGAGAGCGTTCGGTTGCGTGGGATCATTTTAAAAAAAGCAGCAAAGACACTCATGGTATTTGTAACTACTGTGGTAAATGGTTAAAGACAGCTGGAAACACAACAAACCTTCTTGACCACATTAAACGCTTGCATCCGAGTCGCCTGAATACTGAAAAAGGTCAAATGCCAAAATCCATGGAAGTTTTTCTGAACAATTAGCCAACCTATAGCAAGTCATGAATATGATAGCTAAAGACGTCAGACCTTTTAGTTGTGTTGCTGATGAAGGATTTGTTGAACTTGTACACGAACTATTAATTTTTGTTGTTTCAATTTCAAAGGATTTTTATTTAGAAACATCGATGTTTTCTTCGATGTACACATCGATGGACACACACAATCGATGTTTCCCTAGTTAAAAGAGAGTGAGAAAAACAGGAAAGACACGAGAAGACTAGGGCTGCCGAAAGAATAGCGATATATCGATAGACATGTTAACAAACAGCTGTTACCTAAAAGAGTGCTGTTAAATCGACTGCTGTTAAGCTCAATTTGTAATGTTGTTGACAACAATTAGCTTTCTGTCATGTCAAGACTTCAAAGCCCGCGCAATTTGAATTTAAAATTCACCATAATTGAATAATTTATTTCTAGCCGCTCAAATTGTAATTAATACTATTTCACGCTTTGAATTGATTTGCATTTTTATTATGGTAAAACAATAATGAATAACAATTAAAAAATATTCTTAAAATTAGGTAATAAAATACTTGTATATGGGAACTTAAGCATATAGGATTGGCAACTATGATAGTAACTGCTTAGTCTCGCTTGCCTTGCAGGCGATCCTGAATCTGTTGTAGACTCAGACCCTTTGTCTCCATCACGACGAAGAGCACAAAGAAGAAGGCGACAACGCAGAAGAAAGCGAATAGCCAGAATGCGTAGTAGGAGCCAAGGGCATCGAGTGCCGGATAATAGCGCGTAACCACAAAACCGAGTATCCAACAGGTGCTTGCCACCACAGAGGAGGCTGTTGACTTGATGTTGGCTGGGAACATCTCACCCAGAACAGCCCAGGGCAGAGGACCGAATCCCGTGCAGTAGACAATGTTGTAGATGATCAGAGCGGGCACTGGCAGCCAGACCACACTGGAAACGTCACCCACCACCAGCTGCATGTAGAAGAAGAATCCCAAGGCAGCCAAGCCCAAGCTCATAACGCTGGCCGAGATTAGAAGCAAGATTTTCCTGCCCAAGCGATCCACAACGATGGGAGTGAGGCCCGAGGAGCTGACTTGAACGCAGCCAATGATGATGGTGGCTATGGCCGGATTCAATCCCGTGTTGGCGCTGGCGAAGATCGACTGGCTGTTGAAGAGGACGACGTTGATGCCCGACAGCTGCTGGAAGCTGATGAGACCGGCGCAGATGAACAAGGCCTTGCGATTACTAGGGTTCTTCACCAGATCCATAAAAGTGCCCTTGGTGGCCATGGCCTCCTCCACATTGGCCTGGATCACGGCCATCTCATCGTGAACACCTTCGGCACTCTGTCCGCGCAAGAACTGCAGGGAACGCAGTGCATCCGTCTTACGACCCTTGCCGGCAAAGTAATACGGACTCTCGGGCATAAAGAAGAACACCACATCCGAGATGACGGGCACAACAATGCAGCACCATTGCAGGGCCTGATAGGAGACAAAGGGTCCAATTGCATACACATACAAGATGCCAGCTGAGGAAGAGAATTAATCAGTTAGTAGAGGGTTAAATGAGGCATCTCCCTCTGAGCTACTCACAGACAATGAAGAGCTGCATCAGGGATCCCGTGGCGCCTCTCACGTTGTCCGTGGCAATTTCACCCACATACATGGGCTGCACGGTCATCACAAAGCCCACGCCGAAGCCCTGAATCAGACGGGATAAGTACAAGACCCAGACCTCTGATGCCACCATGTTGAGCACAAAGGCGAGGACAAAGAAGATGCTGCTGGAGAGGAGCACCCACTTGCGACCGATGCGATCGGCGAGCGGACCAGCCACAAATGGCGCCAACAGAGCGCCAATCGCAATCAGCGAGGATATCCAGGCATCCTCATCCGCGGTAATGGGTCTGTCCAACGGCGAGTCGGAGGTATCTTCGCTCTTCAGCTTGGGCCCAATCGGAGATGTCCAGCCCAGGCAGGTGCCCACCACAAAAGCCGACAGATTGGCTACAAATGGTTGAAAATTAGAGTTCAGATTTGTTTTAAGTAGTCATGTGAATCCAAATTATGGATTGAGTTTTTAATCTGAATGCAAAAATCGTAAAAACAAAAATCAAGTTGTCAATAAATCGTAAAAAAAAACATTTCTGAAAAAATCGGAAAAAAATTTTAAAATTCTAAATCCATTTTACAATCGTTAAATTTTTAATATAATTTAAGTGAATTTATTTGACTTAATTTTAACTTATTATTATTATTATTTGAATTAAAATATCAAAAAGTGTAGTAAGTGACACTTTTTCGTATATTAATTTTAAATTAATTTTTTATTTTAATTTTATTTATTCATTTTTTCCCAAAAAGTTTCGATTTTAGATAATTTAGTGTGATCAATTATCAAAAATTTAACAACTAAAAAAATTAACAACTAAATTCTTCAAATAAACTACAATGAACAAACTCCAGTGAGCTTTCGATTTGTTTTCTGTAAATCGGTTAAATTAAACCGATATATCTTCAAAAATTATCGAGTTAAAGTACTTGAAAACCACTTCCGCGCAAATCGAGTTAAAAATATTTGGATTTATTTTTACTTTACTAAATTTAAAAACAAAGTTCGACTCACCTGCCACAGCGGCCAAAAAGATGCGACTGGTCTTAACGGGTTCCATATTGTGATTTAGTCCGTCGCTTATCTGGAAGGAGCTTACTTCAGTGTAAGACTGTTGATCTTTTTGTTCTGCCAAGCGACTCATTGTTGGCTTCTGGCTTGCTCACGTGTAGCAGCTGCGAATCCGATTAAAAATGCATTAAATTAAATTTCACACTCACAAATGCCACTCCCCTTTGGGAGTCCCATTAACGCCCATTTGCCACCTATTTAAAATGGACCATTTGTAATTCAATCGCCTGACATCGTGTCAATTGTGTGCTAAACAGATGGACATTGGAATGGCATTTGAACTAACATTAGTTAGACTCTTTTCTCACTCACTCTTACTCTCTCTCTGTCTTGACTGGTATGCTAACGTATTTGACATCCACATTGCGCATACGCATCGTTGACTCACTAAACTAACTAATTAACCATGCACTATTTGATTATATACGCAATTTCTCCGCTTTATATTTTTGACCGGGTTCAATTGTTGTGCACACACTCTCTCTCTCTCACTCTTCCTCACGCTGTCTCTCTCTAACTTAAATTGCTAGCATATCATTAAATTGTGCCGTGTAAACAAAAAAGCGAATATCTATTAATGAAAGTTGCAAAATCACAGTGTGAAAAAATAATATAATCAGGCAGAACTTTTAATGATGCCAGACACAAAATTAATTTAATTGCAGTGCAAACAAAGCTAATTACAATTATTCTCTGTCGCATTCTATTCACTTAGTTGACAATTTTGAAGAGCTTTGTTCTCAGTTTAGGTATTACAGTATTTTATACTATGATAGTATGACTATCTATAGTATTCGATCACTTTGTCACATCCTTACATGATAAGAAAATATATTCCTTTTTGAAATTGACCGACCGATGATCGAACTCGATTGAAATTGAGAACTGAAATGCAATCGTCGATTGTGAAACGCGCGAATTTAAAGATTTTGAAAAACTCAAAGTAAATATTATATGTAATCAATAAAGCACATAACACAGAGAGAAAGAGGGAGAGTGAGTGTGTAAGTGTGTGTGCGTGTGTGTGTGTTATCTTATCAGAATGCATAGCGCATTCATCTAGTACTTAATCATCGATTGATGCAACGATGCATCCAAATGTGAGTACTCTGAATTGTCTTTACAAATTTTGTGCAATTTGCACTTGAACTGGCCACAAGTGATAAGCCAACAATGCATTGGCAATGACAAACGTATGTCCTCTTCCCAATCTCTGTTTGTTTGTATGATATTACACAACCGAATCCACTTCAGCCTAAAGACGCCAGTCCCCCCTCCCTCCTCCACCCTGTTCAGAATGTACGGCACTTGTCCATATACATACTTAATGCCCAACTGTGTCAACTGACAACTGTGCAGCTGAAAGGGCTCAAACCACTTCTTGTTAACAATAATTCGTAATTTTTTAAACATTTCCGTTTATTGTTTTCGCTTTGTAGAATTCGCCCAAGATTCAAGTATATCGATATTGTTGACATTAATTAATCATAATAATCATTTTAAGCATTGGTGTACAAAAGTATCCCAAGGGATACGAAAATACACATTTTGGACACCACTGTCCTAAAGAATTCTCTTCTTAGAAGAATTTATTGTTTTTTTAATTTTCCATATTTTATTTAACAGTATTTTTAATAGTAGATAATCTTATTTGTGTGGATTTCGATTTATGTGAAACTTTTGAGTCTTTTGGCTTTTTGATACTTTCTTATGTTAGAGACGTTCTTTCAATTTACTTTAAATTTTTATCTAATAGTTAATAAAATTTGATTATAATATTATTATAATATCCTTATGCAATATGCAACTGTGTACTATAAAGTTTCTATATAATAAAGGGATTTAATGGTCTTTTTTGAGATGTCTCCTTCAGCTCAATCATCACCTGAGTAAACTCGATTCCCTGTGGTATATAACATCAATTTTGACCTTTTGTCTTTACTCTCTTGTACATTTTCACTATATTCACAACTCAGTAGCAGTAGTTCTTCTATCACAAATGTGTGATTGTTAACATTGTTAACAACAACTGGGCAAACACTCAAGTTTGCATACTATATGATTAGACAAAAAACAATTTAGCTAACAGCTTAAATTATAACTTTTATACAAGTGTGTCGCATTGACACAAATTAGAAATCAAATAGTCGAGTAAACTGATTGATAAGTTGGCCAATATATGGGCCAGCATTGTCTCGAATTTCGGCTTTAATCAACAATATTTGTAGAGAACAAACTCATTGATAGAGTAAGAGATTTGGCTAAATTGATTGCTTTCTGAGCAGACAGATAAAGTTTGTGTGTCGCGTGTGACAACACAAACAAATATATATTATAAATATAGGCGACAGTGACGCCAAAGCAACAAAGTGTTAATCAGAAACCTGAAATTTACTTGAGGAAGGTTGGAATTTCGGCAGATTGGCATTTTGAATGCGCCTGCGAGGCGGACTTTTACACAATTCCTGCTAATTTTCACAAAGAAACTAATTAAATTTGGCTCATATCAGTTGACAGAGAGAGATATATGTTTACAGTTATGTTGGAAATAAATCAATAAAGTAAGATAAAACACAGTCATTAATCTCTTTTCATATCTTATCAATTACAAATTCGAATCTGATGATATCCTGTCGTAAATACTTACAAATAAATATGATTGATATGTGTATATATTTATAGATGTCCCGAAAAGGACCTTTAAACAAGTAGTGTATAGTATGGAGAACAGTTGAACACCTCTTGCTACGACAACAAATCACAACTGATGACCAAGCTAAGAGCCACAAACATCCAATAGTTGGAATATATTGTAGTCGAGTCCATCATGTTCAATGGCAAACAAATGTTATTCAAACTGGAGATTAGCATGCTCAGTGATAATGCGACTGGAGTGTCTATCAAAACATTTACACACAATTACTATCGTAGTTAAAGTAATCAGCACTCAAATAATGCAAACATATCCACAATATATTCTATCAAAAGCAATTCACAAAAAAAAAAGTAAAATAAAATTAATGTCGTTCACATGACATAGAATAACTAACTATAGTAAATTTAACTATTTGATTGTTCACTCACCCATTTTGCCGAAATTATCAATTAGCACACGACAATAGAAGAGAATTTCAGATGCGATAGACAGAGAGACTTTTTTCAAGAGGATTTTCCAGATATTATATCCGGAACGGAAACTGAAACTGAAACAGACGCAGTAAGAGATCAGAGAGAGACTACCGTCGACTTCCGTTGTCGCAACTCGAATGCGGTTGATGCGCGACTGTTTCGACGATTTTGTGGATTTACTTAAAAAAGAGGAAAATAATGTAGAATACAAATTAAGCCGAGAAATTATGACAGACGCATTCGCAATTCGCAGTTCGTGTTTTAGCTGGACGTCAAGTACTCAGAGTAGATAGTAATAA
Organism: Drosophila suboccidentalis; assembly: GCA_037043435.1. Classification (NCBI taxonomy): domain Eukaryota; kingdom Metazoa; phylum Arthropoda; class Insecta; order Diptera; family Drosophilidae; genus Drosophila; species Drosophila suboccidentalis. The sequence goes on along the minus strand of JBAMBK010002605.1, from coordinate 203,733 downwards.
TACTATATGTACTATACAAATACGATATACGATATACGGTCCAACTATGGAAAACGCTCGAATATACATATAAATATATATACACATATATGTATTTACATATATTCTGTGTAATTGCAAAGTCAGACGATCGTTGAACCGAACCGCGTTTCAAACGATTTTTTATCAATGAGGATTTTGTGAGAAACAAATCAAAACAAAGTACTAAAGACACTAATACAAAATAATAATAATAAAAAAATAAATAAATGGGTAGAACAAGACGATAGCGTCTGAATTTTAATTAGACGAGCATTTTGTAGACTTTGTTCCGCCCAATTCGTTGGAAAATTCTGATTTATATCTCTCAACGTTCCAAAAACTGAACTCAACTCGGCACTTTGAGGAAGTTAATTGACATGCAACTGACGAACTGCTATTACCGATTGCCGGGGCAGTGACTTATTTAGTCGCTGTCGCTACAGTTAGATATTTAACGAGTCTCACACAACTTTTTTTAAGTCTTACATCAATCAACGTGCGTGCCTTAAAAATGCTCCCGGTAATTGAAATGTATTTATTCCACGCACAGTGTGCCACGACGTCATTAAATTGTGACACATTCTGTTGAATACTTTTATTTCTTACAGTAAAAGATACAACTTAAAAACAACTATTATTTAATACTTATTTTCGTTTAAATTCCAGACAAAATGCCATTACCATAAAGAAGACATCAACCAGGCCCGTTAAGATATAAATGCAGTAGTTCTAGTTCAGAGCTAGACTAGCAAGAATTTTCTGCTCGGTAAATTGAAAATACTCATAATTTTAAATTTATTTTAGTTTATACTTACATACGAGGGATTTTTAATAAGTCAATGTTAATTTAAACCAAACCTAAATAATATTTATTCTTTAGATAGTCTATGTTCAGCACAATCTCAAATGCAAATATACTCTGCTAGTGTCAGTTTAAATTAACAGCTTGTACCACTGTGCACTGTAGTTACTTAAAATGTGCATTAAGCATGCTGTGCATCTCTCAACGGACAAAGAATCAGGAATGAAATTGAATGATATAATGCAATTGCGTTATAAATAAGGCAAAAGCATTTAACATGCACATTACGTGAGCATTTTACTCGTCTTCTTATAAATAAATATTTACACAAATTTACTTAATAAAGAATCTCGCATAAATTCGGAAAAGGAAGCCAATTTGATATCAGGTGTGATTATAATCACAATTATTATCATTCAACGGCGCGTGCCAACTTTTCGAATTCTAAAACTGGTTTTTGAGTATAATATTTATATGAAAATAAGCATGTGTGTGTTGGGTTAGGTCATGATATGCTATATGATTTGATATGATATGATATATTTTTGAAATTGAATTGAATTCTCGTTAAGTATAGTATCATGACTTTCTTTTCCCAGCCATTTAAGGCCATAACTACTTAAGTAAGCTCACAATTCTATCAATTATGAAAATAGTAGCAACAGGTTTTGTTGTGTCTATAAAACGCAAATGGGAATGAAAATAAATAGAAATGGTAACTAAGCAAACAGGAAATTAGTTAATAATGTTGTTAAACCAAGTGAAATTTGATGAAAACAATTAGCAGCTGTTTTTAATTGTGTTTGCAGTAGCGTTCCTAGTTTCTACATTAGATCTGTCGGTTGGGTAATCAATCATTCCAATCATTCCTTTTCAATTTGAAGTGCTAAATAAATCAATCAAGTTATTTGTTCATCACTCTAAGCATATTTACAATAATCAAACCATATAAAAACGATATCCAATGAGCTGTTATCTGTCGTGGCTTAAATGGAATTAAACTCACTTTAACAACAACAATAACTAGAAGAACAACCTGTTACAATCTGGTAATAGTTATATGGCTAAAAGCAAAGTGAGGGTGAAATTCGCCAAATGGCGCTTCCTGAATTCGAACAGGAAAAAGTGTAGTTAAATATTTGCATATGACAATTATAGAGTGGAGGAACAACAACGACGAGAACAAGAAGCATGACATTCAATCAATTTGCATTCGACTCAATCGCCAATTGGGCGACCTTGCCAATGCCCGAAGGCCAAAAGCAAACAAGGCCAACAAACAACAAACAGTACAAAGTTATTGCAGTGGCGCCAGTTGAGGGCGTGGCCAATTTAATATTTGACATCTGTATCATCTGTTCGATTTCAAATTTCATATTGCATATTTGTTATGTCAGCCTCTGCTGATTAGCTGCTAATTGAGGGGCGTTGCCGTCGTCAGAACAAATCCATTCCAAGGGTTATCACTTGGGTCAATTTACATACATATAAATGTCTAGTACTACGACTATATATAGATGCACAGTTGTAACTGTAAGATCCACTGTTTTATTATCAATAATATAAATGTATACTATACATACATTTACAGTTGATCAATTTATAGGCATGTCTTTACAATCGCACACTTAACAAATACAAATATAGATACAGCTAAAGATACAGATACAAATAAGATGACAAAAAGGTAGCTAAGAAATTCAATAATGAGAGCGATCAACAACTTAGAAACTAATTGAACTACACTAAGAAAAACAATTGTACATTCAGCGTGATACGCGGCGTATGCGTAACATTACATATTATATGGCGCTTTGACTGATCATCTAGTTATTAACTCTACTTAACGCCCACTGAGCCACATTTGTATCTGGCTGGATGACTTGCCCTTGGTCTCGACGAGTGCCAGGGCCACATAGACGGTGGCCAGGGCCATGCAACAGGCAAAGAACCAGAAGGTCATGTCCGATCCCCAGTCGTTGATCATGACGCCAAAGCATTTGGTGACCACAAACACGCACAGCCAGTTGACCATGACCGTGAGTGACACTGCGGTGGCCTTGACATCGGGCATGAACAGTTCGCCCATCATTAGCCAGGGTATGGGACCATAGCCCACCGAGAAGGTGATGATGAACAGCACCATGCAGAGCAGGGGCAACCAGCCGATGTGGGACACATCCTTGCCACTGTCCTTCATGTCGAAGTAGGCGCCGAGGATGGCCAGGCAGATGGTCATCACGGTGCTGCTGAAGAGGAGCAGAATCTTGCGGCCAGCACGATCGATGAGCAGCGATGATGTCAGGGTCATGATCACCTGGACCACGCCCACAATGACGGAGCTAACGGAGGCACTTAGACTGCTGCCGGCGGACTCGAAGATGGACTGTGTGTAGAAGATGACGGCATTGATGCCCGAGAACTGCTGGAAGAACATCAGCATCATGGAGATGATGAGTCCATTGCGAGCACCACGATTGCTGAACAGATCCATGATCGAGGCATCCGCATTGGCCTGATCCAGATCATTTTGTATCACCTGAATGGCACTACGAGAATCACAATATTTTCCCCAGAGCCACTTGAGGGACAACGCAGCATCCGCACGACGACCCTGCAAATAACACAAATTAATGATCAATCCTTTAATGATCACTCCACAATTCGCACTCACCTTCTTCAGCAGATAAACAGGTGTCTCCGGCAACATCAGCATGCCCGCAAAGAGAACAATGGGCACAACGAGGCACATCATGCTGAGTGTCGACCAAGACACGAGAGAGCCCATGATGTACACAAAGAGTATGCCCACTGTGAGCAGCAGCTGGAACAGTGTGCCCAGAGTTCCTCGAATGCTCGTCTCCGCAATCTCCGAGATGTACATGGGAGCCACGACACAGAAGCTGCCCGTCGAGATGCCTAAAATTATGAATGGATTAAAGAAGGATCAGTGGTAGGTTCACTAAAGATAAGTAAGATTGACAACTCACCAATTAGGAAACGACCAAAGTACAACCAACCGGCAGAGTTGGCAAAACTGATCGATAGCCAGGCCAAAATAAAAGGCACATCCATTACCAAGGCCGTATAACGTCTGCCAATTGTGTCCGCAATATAACCCGTGGGCAGTGCGCCCAGAAAGGCGCCAATCGCCAGCAGGGAACTGATCCAGCTTTCTGCATATATAAATAAAACGTTAATAAATAAATAAGAAATATATAGAATGAATTTTGACCCCGATATTGACCGCCTTGCAATAAGAATTCCGCATAACGCCAATGAATTTGTCTCAGCTATATTGCGAAAAAATTCGGGCTTCTAGGTCTTTCCGTTTGTGCTCCATAATATTCAGTCAGTCAGTCAGTGAGTTGGAAAAAACAATTTAATATACATAGATACCAAAGACACAATTTCTGAAATTTGTTATGGTATCTCATCATATACCGATCGTTGCTATGGCAGCTATATGATTCTGTGACCGATTTAAACCAAATTTAGTCAGGTTGTGTATGATAATAACAAATGCGCAATCTTTAAGAATGGATGAGATAACACAAGAACAACATTTTTAAACTAAGGGTTGATTTTCAATTGATCGTTCTATAAAAGCTATATGATCTAATTGAACAATTTGATCCAGGGTGTTAACGACAGAACTAGGTATGTATACAATCTGTGAAATTGGTGGAGATATCTTAAGAATCAACCCAGTTTTTCATACTTCAAGTTTGACTTTGAACCGATCGATGACAGCTAAATGATCATGTGATCCCATCCCGCCCATTCTGATATATTTTCTGCCATCTGAAATAGCTTTGAAATTGAGTGACTAGTTTGCATAGAATCTTACTAAAGAATATAAGGTATATACTTTAAGGGGTCTCCCACTTCTTAACAAACGAGGAACTTACGTTGACCCACAGTAAGTTGAAGTCTGTCATCGATCGGCAGAGGAGTCGCTGCAGTGGTTACATTGGACACAGTGAAGTTGGTTTCATTTCCAGTCAAGTGTGTGGCATTTAGCGCAGTCGTGGCATTGACATTGATACTGATCTGCGGCAGCACCGGACTTGTCCAGGCCAACGCGGTGCCCGCAGCAACAGCGCCCAGACAAACTACAAATATAAAGTATTAAAGGGTTTGAATTAATTTAATTAATCATCCATGATCAACTTACTTATGAGGGCTGCCAGATATTGATGAGTCTTGGAGGTTTTAACGACGCCATCCTGCAGTGGATCGTAGAGCATTGGATTGTGTGACGTCACATCGGTATCTTCTTGGCTGACAGTCTGTGTGAAGATCAAGAGAATTTCGTATTTCGTATTTTAAGATCGCATCGACAAAAAAGAGGGGCACATTTGGGTGAATCTATTTCTGATTACAGCGACACGTGCTACCATTCTACATACAGTCCAACAAAGTAGGACGATATACTCGAAATAAATAGTATATATCTACAGAATTATAAAACAATTGCCAAAACAAAATATTTTGATTTTATTTATCTCTACGTTTTCGTCAGTAATTTTGTATTCAAGTGTTTATACCTCATTTGATTTATTTCACTATCTTAATTACTTTAGTTTGGTTTTAATATATACTCAAAATATAAAATTCTGTTTTTAAAAATAGTGCAGAAATGACAAGTTTTCAAATTGTAATCTCGAGAGTTTGAGTTTATAAAAATACTTATATATTTCCAAGAATCTTCCCAAATTATTAAATAATCTTTAATGTTTATTTAACTGAAAATGGAAATGTATTTTGAGCAGCTGTTTATACCTGGTGTGCGTTATAATATTATATGTTTATTTACATTTATTCATTGTTATATTTATTTATTTGTTTGCCATATTTAAATGGCCTGCAACGTTGCCCTTTACCTGCCACCAGCGCGCCATGGCGCGTACAACTTTGTCCGAGTCCATTTGTTGCCCTCTCTAGGAACTTGCCAAGTAGTTTCCCCAATGTGTTATATAAGTTTTATCGCTATCACAAGACGCACTTTTCTTTTGCCGATTTTTATCTATTTTCTCTATTTTAATTTTTTGTCATTGATTGTTAAAAAGAAACATTTGTCTATATGCGCAATTATCTGTTAGTCTATATATGTAAATATATAAACTTATAGTTTCCGCGAATTTTATTTGGCGGCGTGATCGCCAGATTGCCTTGGTCCGAGCGGCCAAAACAGTTGGAGGCGACTGATTCGGCGACTCTTCAAAAAGCGTATTTTCTTCTCGGATCTTGAAATATTGTTGCGCTTTTGTTTTGGCCCACACTCTTATGATACTCTTTCAAATGTGTCTAGCAACATTCTAATTCTCAAAATTGACTACAATCATCTGAATAAAAAATAGCAAAATAAATTGTTAAAGTAAACCAATAACTTGGTTTCATACAAAAAAAATTAATCTAATTCCCTTTTGTGTAAGAGCATAAACCGAAAAACTTTGTTTAATTAACGTATAAACTCTTAGGGTAAGGGTATTTCAATTGCGTTGTTTAATCGATCTTCGTTTTGGCCGGCTTTTGTAATGCCAAACGATTACGCGCATTTAAATTGAAAACATTCCGCTTTTACGTCAGATAACATAGAAAAGTGCAAGCATCCTAAACATTTTCATAACAGAGGCTAAAATGTAGGGTTAAGATACTTTGGCCTATTGCATATAATTGTCAATATTGCATATGAATCTTTTTGAAATGATTTCGTAACAAACATATGCAAATATTACGCATACGCCCCCTATTTCGACCAATCAAGTGCTTCCTGTATTGTGCTATACTCGAATTTGCTAATGCTTTTTTTTTCGCCTCACTGCGTTGCCATTGCACTTGCCAAAAATTCCGTCAGGTAAAAGCATTTAAAATTACAAAAAATACATACTATGCTCACATATAGATATATTTATATAGTGTATACTTCTGCACATAGCGTTGTTTAATTAAAGACTGTGTAAAATGCAAATCCTTTTGGGAATGCTTATGAGCATTTTCGCTCTTATCAAAGCGGAATGTAAAGTATTTATAATAAATAAAATATTTACGCGTTCAACATACATACGTAATTGCAATTAATGGCAAATAAATCTGTCGCCATAAAACAACAACATGCCAAGCATGCACACAAACACACACGCACACACACCCATACACAGAAAGAGAGAAAGCTTGAGAGCAATTCTGAGAGGGATGCAGAGCGTGAGCGAGCAGACGAACAAGCGAGAGAGCTGAACTGTAATTCACTTGCCGAGCACGAAGAGAGACACACCCACCAGATCGAAAAGAGGCGCATCACATGCTAATTAGTTTGCGTTGTTTGCTTTGCTCTGTTTACCTTTTGCCGATTCCAATTATCCTCCCTCCCCCTTTGACAATCCAATGTCAGGCGCAATCAACAACGTTGTTTTTGGCGCCGTTGCGCTTCGTCTTCGTATATTTTGTTTTTGTTTTTGCTTTTTGTTTTTCACGAAGGCAATGCTCGTGAATTGGCGTAGGAGGCGCTCGTGAAAGGTTTGCCTATGTACTACATTTGTATGTAAGTACATATTTATGACTATATTAATCGAGCGATTAGAACAGACATAAAAACATGCAAGGGACGCAAATCAATTAGATATTCTATTGCGGTTGTACTCCAGTGAGACCAGTTTTTAAGGGTGTGGACTATTTGTAAGATTATTATTTGTAAGATACACTCATCTGGGCAAGTCGCTTAGCCCTCTCTTTAAATATTTAATTGGTTGACTTTGTGGGATGACAAATATATTGGATTGCATAGCTATAAACTGTAGACAAGTCAACTAGAAACTATTAATAGTCTGAAATGATAGATTTCTATATTAGATTTTATATACTATTTGCTGGAATCTGTCATATTTCAGTTTTATATAAAAATTATTCATATTCCAGATACATTTTGTATCTTCTTGTCTTAAAATTGTGCATCAAGCCCTAAGACTGAAATTATTTTCAATATTTATTATGGGGATGCATTGGCCATGACATGTCGAATGGACATGTAAATAATATTGTAGCTTGTAGATTACTCGACAGCTCGGCACAAGCGAGATAAACAAGTCAAACATGTCCGGTCTTAAAACGTAAACAACAAGCGATAGGCCCATGGATTTATCAGCAATATATGCTGTTAACTTTACATATTTATACCCTGTATTTATTCATAACATAAAAATGGATATATGCTCGTAGGTCTTAGGCATACAGTTCTTATTGATCAGCATCAATAAAAAGATAAACACAAAATATCTAAAACAAAATTAACTCAACTAAAAGGCAGTCAATTTATATGTAGATGGATGATTATTATCATCATTATTATGAACCACATGTAGGGTATCTCTTAATTAAATACTCTCAACTCAATTGCTTCTACTTATATGTATTTCATTTGATTTGTTTTTTTATAGTTGTGCGATAAAATAAACATACAATTAGAAAGCTTTTGGCAATGCTAAACATTGCGTTAATATCTGTAATCTCTAATATGACAGTTATCAGCAGAGGACAAGTCTGTGAATCACGCTTATCAATCAGCTAGTGAGTAAATGAAAGTCTCAAGCATAAAGCGTAATGCTCAAAGTTTTTTGTTTCTTTTAATAGGTCATTATCGAAAGCAGTCGATACGCACGTGAACGCATTGCCACAGCTGATAGATAAGAACTTTTTGTGGGTAATTGTCGAATTAAAAATCAAGTCAATAAATTAAAAATGATAAAAAAAAAATGTACAATTCTGAAATACTCTAGAACTTAATTTTATGTTATATTAAAAAGGCATAATTCGCTTCAGATATCCAAAATCAAATCGGGAATTTGTAGATTACTGACCCAATAGTCTGTTATTCGCTACAGTAATTATTGTAGGATTTTCCTAATTTAGAGAGTAGAGACATGAATAATATTTTCACTCTAGAAACAAAAATTTTCTTTTGAGTACTTTAATTACATTTGCCAACAGCAAGCCAATTACAAAGTTCTAATCCATAAAGCGTGCTGCCAGAGCAGTCGTTAGCTTAATTGTTCCATTGACTGCCCTTGTTTAGTTAGCTTCGAGTACCTATTATTGTGAATGTGAGCATGAATGTTACTTAATATTTATGGTACCTGATAGGGTGTCGCTGAATTATTTATGAAATCTTATTGCTGCGCAACAACTACTCGTAAATGTTGTATTATAAATTGTTGAGACTGAGCACTTTTTTAACGGATTCGAATGCTGATGTTGGGATTGAGATAAGATATCTGTTCTAAAGTTAAGAACTTAGCTATAAGCTTATAAATCTTCTCTATGAATGTGTGTGCCTTAAGTGAAGAATAATAAACCATTTCGAGTATTCACTTTGCTAGACAGAATAAACGCGGATTCTAATTCTGATCTTAAAATCTGTTCTAAATTTGAAAACTTATGATAATTAACAATTTAAAATTATTACTGTGCTAGACATTAAAGTTTGCTATTTTGACTGGCGATATCAATAGTATAGCATACTTTTCAGTACTTTATGCGACAAATAAAGTTTTAATTAAAGCCAAATAAAAAGCGGCATTTAAAGAACTTAACAGCTTAAAACTTGATATTTTTATTCATTAATAAATATTTTGAGTGTAACCTTTCCAATTTTTATATTTATTTATTTTATTTATTTATTTGTTTTCCCACAATTTCACAAGTCGTTTATTTCTCACCTTTTTGATATCTTCACTGGCAACCATTTTTACATAAATTTGATGTTAAATATCCAGTTACATAAATTTGATGTTAAATATCCAGAATTGTTTTTAAATCATTAGATTGATGTATATTTTTTTTATATTTGCGTGTGAAAAGTGCGTTGTAAAAATGTAATTATATTTTTCAGTTTTATTTAATTTTATTTTAGTGCTAGCATTTAATTTAAAGTGTCAAAACGTGTGGATGGGCGCACTGAGCGTACGAGCAAAACTGAATTTCTCAAAGGAAACGCGCTTAACAGCAAAACTAAACGTCGATTCCAAAGCAGCGTCGACGGCGACAGCGACTACGACAGCGCGGCGACTGCGACGGCGACAGCGACTGCGACGACGCGTCGTCAATTGATATGTGTATCGCAGCAACATCAGCAGCAGACGCTATCGACCGAGCGATTTGCATTGACATTGATGATTAGTAAGCTGTATGATGTTATGGGGGATTGGGGAGAAATGCGCCGATTTGAATATGGATAAAGCCTTGGATGATTTTCAGATTGATTAAACGCATTGATCGCCGATTGGAAGCAATTGAGCTTTCACTGCGACTTTCCGGTATCGACGCTTTCCCTGTTATTATCATTATTATTTTCGTAGCTTTGGCTGCGCCTGAACATAATACTTTGTCCTTTAACCCTTTCCCCGTCATAGAAGGCATGGAACTTATTCACAAGTCTCTGGAAACCACTCTCCAACGAAGCTGAGCAAACATCCTTAAGCTTATCGAGCACATAGTCAATTAGAGCTTTTATAATAATCTGCAGAGAAGGAAACAGGCATATCAATTAATTAATTAGGCAGCGACTTAGGAATTGACTTCTCACATTCATATAATCGGCATTGACATGGGCCCGACAGTGCAGAAGGTAGTTGTCACTCAGCATCGCATGGAACACGACTGGATCATTTTGCTCAATAACCGAACTTATGAAGCGCATAAAGGACAACGAGTGACTATGCAACTTATGCAGGTCCAGTTTGCCCATCTTTCGGAAATTTTCAAATGCTTTATAATGTTCCATCAAAAAACTATAGATCCATGGACTTGCTGGTTAGATAGTTAATCCACGTGCATCATTTTCAACTTACTTGAAGTATATCTCCTTTCCATAGCGCCGCTCGAAGGGCTTAATGACTCTCCAGGCCTGCCGCAGAGCCAATCTCTCGTTCAGCGTAAATCCACTTTCGTCATATATAGGACCGACCTTGAATTCGGGCAGCTTCTTAGGAAATATGGTCTCTACTTCGACATTAGTTACTTCTGCATCGGAATGTGCGGAAGTAACTGAAATTTGGCTCATCGCAAAATCTTATGTATAATATTACTAACTAATATTAAAATGTACGTGGAAAAACTTAAAAAAAAAAAAAAATAAAAATTACGTATTAATAATTATTTAAAATGTGTATAAAGCGTTATGAAAAGTGTAAGCAGTTTCTACATAATGAATATTATTATTGTATGATTCATTATCATAAACTTACTGGGTTGCTTAGTTAATTTTTTTTTTTTTTTAAATTAAAATTTTATAACTTTGCCAAAACCAAACTGATTTTCAAGCAGAAAGAAAAATGTTTGGGAGGAAAAAAGTGTTCGAATGCGAATTTATGATTTTCAAACTGCTAAGCATATAAAATAAAATAAAATAAATAAATTGAGCTTTTAGTGGATTTTTATTTCGACATTGACCATTTATCTAGAATCACTCTCACTGACTTGAAAAGTGATGCTTTTATTCCTATCTGCATCCTCAAATTGAAACTTGCCCAAAAGTCGCTCGAATCCACGCTCCAAGGATGCTGAGCAAACATTTTTAAGCTTATCGAGCACGTAGGTATTCAAAGCTTTTACAAGTATCTGCATGGGGAAGAATATAACCGTATATGCATATCATAACAACATTGATAAGGGATACGCATTTGTCTTACCCGCATATAATCGAAATTCACACGACCGTAACGATGCCAGTTGAAGTTGTCAGACAATGCCACCTGGAATAACGTTGGATCCCGCTGGTCAATAATAGATCCAATGAAGCGCATAAAGGACATCGAATGTCTATGCAAGCGGTGCAGATCAATTTGTCCATCAAATCGAAAAGATTCGAATGCCTGGTGGTGCTCTACCAAGAAACTAGACCTGCTGATCAGATTAGTTGCAACACACGATTTATTTTCGGCTTACTCGAAGTATATCTCCCTTCCATAGCGCCGCTCGAAAGGTTTGATAAGTTTCCACGCCTGCCTCATTGCTAATCTCTCGTTGAGCGTAAATCCATTATCATCATATACAGGTCCGACTTTTAGTTCCGGCAGCTTCTTAGGAAATATTGGGTCTGATTCGGTAGCAAATCTATCGGCATCAGAGTCTCTAAAAGTAATTCTGGAAGCATACAGGTTCATCGCGAAATGTTATGAAAATTCAACAAAACTCAACTCAATATAACTTGAAACTTTGAAAAGTGTTAGTGTGTATGTGTGTGTGTTTTACATAACGACTACAATTGATTTTATTTTATAAGCCTATATGATTGTAAAGTTTGATTTATTTAAAAATTAGCTCATATCTAAATAATTGCTAATTAGTACATCATCTTACTTAAGAATATTGAAAAACCTTTTCCTGTCACAATAATAAAAATTGGTTTTTATAGTTTTAAATGATCTGCGTTTATTTGACAAATTTATTATTAACATTTCTATAGTAACAAAAATACAGAAATTAATCCATAATTTATTTTACATTTTTAATTGCTCAACATTAATTGGATATTTGCTCAAAACTTCAATAATTTTACTCATGGTTGGACGGCTGTTGGGATCTAAATGCCAACCATCGGTCATCAGTTTTTGTATATCTTCGGGGCAATCAAATATTAACTGATTCATCGATGGCCGTAAACCTGCAATATATCATTTAATTATAGAATTTATTTATTTTAATGAGAAGACAATAAAGTTTACCCTTGTCGACTTTTTGGCATATTGTTAGATCAGTGCCTATCGCTTCATAGGGAATTTTACGCGATTGCATTTCCCACATGGTAATGGACCAACTGAAGACATCACATTTGCTGGTGTATCTTTCACCGTTGAAAACCTGAGAGTTACATTAAAAAAATTATACGATAATAATAATAATAATAATTGTTATCAAGTCAAGTATAGTACATTTCATTCCACAATTTCCTTTTTTTTATTGCTTAAAATTAGAACTAATTGAATGCCATGGTCAAAATAAATATGCCGACTAATGTAAACAAGAGATATTTTCAGCATGCCGAAGAGATATCATAAGAATCAAAAATATTTTTAGATGGGATCAGATCGAGTTATATATAGGCCGAACGCCAAACTTATTTTTTAAGAATAATTTATATATTAAATTTAATAGGGTCCGTCACAAAATTTGATAACAGCAATTTCTATATACACAATCTGTGAGATTGAGATATCTTAGGAATCAACAAAAACGAATTTATAGATGGGATAATAATAAATACCTCTGGTGCCATATAGGCGGCAGTACCACTATTCTTGGTCATCATACTGCTCAAGTATCGTACAGTTCCGAAGTCACAAATCTTCAGGCAGCTGCGTTCGTCATGCAGCAACATGTTGTGCGGCTTAAGGTCGCGATGAATCACACTCTGGGGCGTCATCGAATGCAGATAGTCAACTCCCTACAGAAAATATGAGTTGCTACTTTATAAATAACTTTTACGTTATAATGCGGAATCTACACTTACTTTGGCGGCCTGGAGAGCCCAGTTAATAACATGATTCAAAGAATATTCTGCCCTTGGTTCTCTATGCAAGAAATTGAACAATGATCCGCCATCCGCATATTCCATAATTAAATAGTGAATATCATCGTGAATCGAAATTCCATGCAGGAATATGATATTTAAATGGTTTGCACGGGAAAGCTGTCTGAACTCCCTTTCCACATATTCCTCGTTTACGTTTAAATAAATCCTTTTCACAGCCACACATTTATTACGCCATTGTGCCTTATAAACTTTTCCGAATGTGCCTTCTCCGATCTCCTAAAAACACACAATATTTATAAGATCTTTGACTGTTATTTTATAATAAAACATACACTCTCCAATGTTATATTTGCAAAGTCAATGGTATCAATATTCATTTTTAATTTTATTTTTGTGAAAGCACTTTACTGTGTCGATTCGTTAATGTGCAAATTATTTCAATAAGATAAGAGAGACATAGATAAGCTTTGGAAATGTGAATGCTTTGTGCGCGAATGGTCAACAAAGCGAATTTTTGTTGAGTTTTTCTCGTTTTTTAAAGATTTTTTTAGAATTTCTTACTAAACTTCACCACGCGAAGGGTGTCGTGCACCAAACCAATTTTAAAATGATCTTCATTATTTTAAAAAATTTTTAATTTTCTTGGTTTATTGAATTTGTACTTTATAATCTTAAATTATTTTTTTAAAAATAATTAATTTCATTAGAGAAATGGGACCAATTTTATATCGATAACAGCTTTAATATTAATGAAAAATATCGATAGCCGGCATGTGCCAACCAAGGTGAATTTACCTTGGTGCCAACCAGTGTTGCCAGGAGTTGAGCGCCCGCATAAGCTAGATTTTGAGTAAAAATAAGCTAAAATAAGCTAAAAATAAAAATGGAAAGAAAATGAAAAAAAAAACAAACAAAATCATTAGGTTATTGCTGAAATTAAATTGGTTTATATATCATAGATTTCATTATTTTCTTCCTCACTTAAATACTTATCGTTTTTTTGAATATGACTAACATATTCTTGTGATTGAACTGTTGAGCCCATTGATGATACATTTTTTTTGGACGCCGCATGCTGCCTTATATTAAAAACTTTTGCTGCTATTGTTGATTTGCAATAGCAGCAATATGCTTTTGATGCGTTTGATGGCAAGTTCCGTCGCCAATCCTTAAATTCACTACTTTCTAGCTAAGCATCGCAGAATAGTTGCTTATACATACAATATTTTTGGCATTTTTGCAAGCTTCACTTTGATTTCACGATTCAAAATCGGCGATAACACACCAATCAACATATCGATGACACCACCGACTAGATATCTTGTTCTTTGTTAGGTGAACTTTGTTCTAATGATCGTGAATTTGTGATCATAAGAATAAAGTTCACGTAACAAAGAACAAGATCCGATATTTTTATGCCGTAAAATATTTTAAACTTATAAAATATTTCGTTGAGGTCACGAAAACATTTATTGCTAGAATATGCTATATGAATTTTTAAATATGCTAGATTTCAGGCTATAAGCTATTTGCAAATTTTATAAGCTTTTTCATTTTCAAAAATGCTAGATCTAGCCTGAAATATGCTAAATTGGCAACACTGGTGCCAACTGTTACGTCACAGTTGAGCAGCTGATGGCGCCGGAAAACCATATAAAAAATAATAAATAAATAAACATGTCGCTGGCGAATCCATTTCGTACCGTGTTTCGTTTACCCAGTCGAAATCAACGGGTCAACTGGTTTCCTGGGCACATGACCAAGGGCATGCGACAAATCCAACAGAAGCTGCGAACCGTCGACTGCATCGTTGAAATTCACGACGCGCGCATTCCCCTAGCAGGCCGCAATTCGCAGTTCTTTGAGACAATTACAGGTACACAGATTACATTTGTTAGAGTGAAATGATCCTAGTCACATTATATACTTTCGCTTACATAGGCAACGGTGTAAAGCCACATATATTGGTTCTGAATAAGATCGATCTCCTGGGGGGATCCAAACAACAACGGGGAATTCTGAAACAGCTGCGATCTCAGCAGCCCGAACTGAGAAACATTTTGTTTACAAACTGCAAAGATCAGCGCAATCATGGTGTATTGGACATTCTGCCCTTGGCCACCAAGTTGGTGGCCGAGAGCAGTCGATTCAATAGGGCACAGAGTGCCGAGCACAACATAATGATTATCGGAGTGCCAAATGTGGGCAAGAGTTCCATTATCAATGTGCTACGGAATGTCCATCTGAAGAAGCGCAGTGCAGCCCGCGTCGGGGCCGTTGCTGGTGTTACTCGATCTGTCGGGGAACGCATCAAGATCCAGGAGACGCCTTCAGTCTACATGATTGACACGCCTGGCATCCTACAGCCTTCCGTGACGGATGATGAGATGGGCATGAAATTGGCGTTAGTTGG
Organism: Drosophila suboccidentalis; assembly: GCA_037043435.1. Classification (NCBI taxonomy): domain Eukaryota; kingdom Metazoa; phylum Arthropoda; class Insecta; order Diptera; family Drosophilidae; genus Drosophila; species Drosophila suboccidentalis. The sequence goes on along the minus strand of JBAMBK010002605.1, from coordinate 187,968 downwards.
CTGCCTGCCCGATCACATCGTTGGCGAGGATCTGATTGCCGATTACCTGCTCTTCTGGCTCAACAAACACAGACGCTACGAGTACGTGGACAAACTGGAACTCAAGTCCGGGCCCAGCGACAACATCAGCGCCGTTCTGGCGGAATATGCACAGCAGCAGGAGATGTTCCATCGTGTCAAGCAATACAATGGCCAAGTGGAGACAATGACTAATCTATTGTCCGCGGCACGTAAATTTATAAGCTTCTTTCGCACTGGTCAGCTTGGTCCCATTAATCTGGACGAGGATTGTACTTAGCAAAATGAAATTATATATTTATTGTATGTAGTAGAGCCCTGCATGAGTGCACACTAAACTCAAAATTATTCAATTTCTCTCAAACGAGTCATGTGAATCACACAACAATATCAATAGTCACACTGTCTATACAATCACTTTGACTTACAAGTCATTCAAAATCATGATTCAAATATCCAGTCGAGTCATATAAAAAGGTAGTGTGATTCCGATTCATAGATTCAAGTGTTCGAGCTGACACTGTCAACACTGTGCACACTAATATAAACTGAATGTTTTTTAGGGTGATTAAGCAAGTATTAAATTTATTGAAAATTAAACTTGTGTTCATAGTTAATTTATTTTAACTATTTTTTCATGTCCATATTTAAAAATATTATTTTGTTTACCTTTTGATAAATTAATAAATTGTTTATTTGTTAAGCACGCTCGAGCTAATTAAAGCACTTTCGTAGCATGTGTCTGGTCAGGTAAAAAAGAAAAAACAGGAACTTGCAGAGTGGTGTTGAAAATTAAAATAAAGCGCAGAAGATCATGAGGAGCCGCAGGAGGAGCAAGAAAGAAAGGGCTAAGCCTGTAACAGGGTTAACAAATTTTAGGTTGTTTCTGGCAACAGCCTGCCAGTGGAGCTTCTTTTATCGCAGTTTACACATATATATTCAACTACACAAATCTAATAAAACCAGATACATTTGTGCACTTACATTATCATCTTTAGAACCAATTAGAGATGGGCACGGGCCTCATTTTTCAGGCCCGGCCCGACCCGAACCCGAAAATTTTGTAAAAGGCCCATGGGTCCCGAGGCCCGGTCCGGCCCGTGCCCATCTCTAGAACCAATGCTCGAATTATTTTCCATTCTTCTATTTATATTAAAACAAATCAGAAGTAATTTTTTTTCTACTGTGTGTGCTTGATTCACACATTCAACACTGTTTCAACTGTCAGAACGACTTGAATTACAGCAAATTTTCATAACAGTGTGAAACAGTATCATACGAAATGATTCGAATCACACGACAGCTTAGCTTCGAGTCAATGAGTCCGAAAAATGAATGTATCATAAGGAATTGAAATTATGACTTAAAAAGCACACTATGTCGTTTTGAATGTGTGCACAGTGTGATTTCTGACTGTTAACACGATTTAGTGTGAGCTCATGCAGGGCTCTAGTATGTAGTTACAAAGTAAGTTTAAGTCGTTGTAATTGCCGGTAATTTCTTTATAATAATAATAATAAAGTTTAAGTCTAGTCGAGTAAATATTGAAAAAGTTTAAAATTGCTGCCTAATTGTCCACCATTGGCACATCGATGGCAATGTTACCCACACCCGGAACGGGCAGAGTATAGGAAACGCCAACATTGTCCATTTCGTCGTCGACCGTATCATCCTGTTGCACTGGCAATTCGATAGGTGCTTGCTTGGCTTCCGTCGCCTGCATTTGAATTTGATCATCCTCGACGGTGCAAATCGAAGGCTCCACAGCTTCGGTGGCCGATCCACTTACGGCGTATCCAGTTTGTGCAGCTATCGCCCGCAGTTCTTCGGGGACGCCTTGCATACGCTTTTCAATGTAGCCATTGTATGGTGCCATCTTCTGATAGTAGTCGATCAACATCTGCGGATCCTTCTCGGACACATCTTTGCTGGCTACCAGATCGAACTCATCACAAAACTTCCATCGGACAAGGTACTTGATATCCCCGGTCACGTCGGTGGCGCCCATTATCTCGGCGAGCTCCAAATTACGCTCATAGCCGCGTGGCTTTTGTATTTCCTCACATTTTGGTTTCTTTTCTCCGCGTTTCTTGGATTTCGCCCGAGACTCCTCAAACCTTTGTATGAGAGCTGGACACTCGCAGTTTTCCTCGGGTTCCCACGTATTGTCCCCCGAAGGATAACCGCGCCACTTAATGAAATACTCCACCTTGCCATCTGCAGTGATACGCTTATCCACAATTCGCTCCACGACAAAATTCGGCTCGTTTTTTACCATTTTGCGACAAAACAAATTGTTTATTTTCTTCACTGAACAACTTGAACAATTTTCGCTTACAACTCAATGAACCAGTTCCGTGAACATGACGCTTTGACAAAATTTAACATTTCACAAAAATGTTATTAACTTAATTGGTCCAGAACTTTTTTGAGACCCTATTTTTTATTTTTTTCCTTTAAAATATGATGTGTTTTAAATTTGGAAAAAAAAAACTGCATTGAGAGCACAAATTTGAATTTAACAGCCGCAAGAACCGAGTCTTAACAGAGCATCCATCGATTTTTCTTTGTCGATTTGTTCTGGGGAACGCATCCATTGGTGAATCGATAATTGTTTACGCAAACGATATTAAATCGATTAACAGGTAAATAATTGAAGGACACCTGATTTTACCGCGGAGGTTCAAAGAAATAAACAGCAAAAAGCGGGCATTCAACTATAAATTCTTAGGTAAATATAGTAAATCTAAGATTTATCCATAAATAGAAAATGAAGAACGATCGAGCTTGTTGTTAGTCCTTTGTTTTGTGTGAATGTCATAATTTCCATGTCACATGTGACAAACTCTTCAGAATTGTCAAAAATTGCAATTGAAATTTATGATGGCTGAAACAAAAACTGATTTGTCGGATTGGAATCCTATGGCTGATGAGTTCAACGATGAGAGATTCAACAAGTATGATAGCGTCAACGAGGCGCCATCCGATAAGAAAAGCGAGGATCGCAATACGAAGCAAGTCAAATATCCGTATTTGGTTGTCAAAAAGGAGAAAAACCTCATTACGGAAACTGTGCTCAGAAATTACTTTGGCAACAGCATTATTTATGACATCGAATATCGCTTGAAATCATGCGTATTTTTTGTATATTTCCATAACATGTGGTAAGATGTGATTTTAGCACCCTAACTTAATTTAGTGACAACTTTAGGTTCTTTTGCAAGTTCCATTGAGGCTGCGTGGTCAAAGATTCGTCAGTTTCCGAACATCGTTCATTGTGTTCAGGGTCGACCGAATCAAAATCAGAATCAACAAACACCTTTGCCGAGTTTACCAAATGATGCCGCAGCAGATTATAAAATGCCCGAGCCGACTTCTAATGATGCCAACCCCGTGGACTTGGACTCTCGCAATATACATGTATCGGTCAAGAGGAACAATCATCCGGAATTCCATAAGGCACCCATTGTGGTCAAAGCCGACTACACGGCCAAGAACTCTTTGTTGGCCATGAACGATGCGAATTTTCGCTATATGAATGTAAAGTTCGAGTTCGCTCTGGAGCGTCATGGAGCTTATGTGTTGCATGAGACTATGGAGAAGGATCAGGCCATAGTACACTTTCGATCTGGACGCATTTTAGTCACGTGAGTAGTCCATCTGCTTAAATCTAAGTAATCTTAACGAATCTTAAATTGAATAGCCCCCAAAGACAGCTGGAAATAAAGGAATCGGATGGAAACACAAAGATTGCGCAGTTGGCCAACAAGTGCTTGGCCTGCAAGTGTTACACGGACAACAGTTGCCGCTTCTGCAAGATGCCCTTCTGTAATCCCGTTTGCTTTGACGCAATCGCCGCGGTCCACAAGGAGAACTGCGACAAAGGCAATCCGCCGTTGTTGGATGATGATAAAATTGTCGAACAGTTCACGAAACCAATGTTGCCGCCATCTGGTGCCACCGTCAAGATTACTGCCTTCGAGCAGAGCAACGTGTTGTACGTGCGCTCAGCTGAAATAGTCGCCGAGGTGGCTTACTTTAAGGTGCTCTCCGATGTCATGATGCAGGGCACATCATCACCCAAGTTGATCAAATTGCCACAATGCGGCCAGATTGTAATCTACAAATTTGATGCACAAATCGTTCGAGCCATGGTGCTTAATACTGAAAATCCAAAGGCCATTTATGTGGTCTGCGTTGACTATGGCAGTGTGGAGATCACAACACTTGAGAATCTTTACGAGTGCAACGATTATTTGGCAGCTTTGCCTCGCTATGCTGTTCCCGTGCTGTTACGTAGTGTTCCCAAGCGATACATGTGCCCCAATCTGCAAGAGATGATGTACGAACTGGACCACAATTATTCATTTATCCTTAAGTACTCCGAGCGGGAGTTTGATTTTCAGCGAGGCATGCAGCGTGTAATCCTCATTGAGAGTGATTTAAATCGCAGCTTAAATCGCTTGGTTAAAACGATTCTGACACCAATACAGCCTTCAATATCGGAAGATGGTTTCAAAGAGGATGTGAGTAAATCGAATGCACCCTTCTGCATATCTATATCTTTGCTTTGTCTTATAGTATCTGAAGCACGTTCATTTGCCCGCTGGCAAGAACTTGGATTTGGTCGTCATGGATAATACATTCCTCAAATTTGGTGTCGTTCACTGCACCATTTTGGATTTTGCATACGAGATCACGCGGATGCAACGCGACATTCAGCACTATGCTGAATCCTCAAGTTGCTCAGTCTTTGCTCCACCGTAAGTGTCCACTGAAATCGATAAAAATCCTTTTACTAAATTTTTTTTTTATTAGGAAAAACATTTTGTGCATTGCCAAATACCAGGACAAGTGGTGCCGAGGACTGTGCATGGAACTGGTGGGCGATGGCCATCCCAGCATATTGTTTATAGACTACGGTAACATTGTCCCAGTTCACGTTAATGACATACGCCCGTATCCACCACAGTTTACATTCCCTATATTGACTACTGAGTACGAGTTGATTGACTTGCCAGCTGATCCAAGTGACGAGTTGTTGGCCCGACTGGAGAAGCAACTGGCTGTTGGTGCTGTTGTCAACTTCGACGAGGTCATTTACAACAAGGAGGATAACAATTATTCACTGCGCCTAAACTCCTTGATGGAGTAAAATCTCTAAATATGCCTATAAAAAGCGCTGACCAAATATAAATATAATTCAACATTAAAAAATTTAGTTTGACATAATCATTATATTTCGGATCCGGCAATAACATCTTTCTGCTTGTTAAAGACAAAGCTTAAGCCTGGCAACTCATCACACAGAAAGGCCTCCTGGGAAAGAGAATATTTTGAATATTTATATATACAGACTGCATCTTTGCATACCTTTAAAAATGCTTCACTAAACGGTGGCTCCCATTGGCTCCAGCTCGACAGTGTCTACAAAAGATGCAAATTAAATTCAGTCTAATTATAAATATAAATTATACCCACATTGTGTCCAGCTCCGAGCAAGTTCCGGGTGGAATTCACCTGCACATTTAGTAAATCCATCAAAGAATTGCTGCTTTCGACTAATCCCAAGTGCTGTTGAAACTGTCGCTCCTCCAAGCAGCCAGCAGTGACTAGGGTATATATTTGTGTGTCACCGTCTACTGCTAAAAGCTGAGTCGCTGCTGATCGCGTGCTATAATTATAGAGTATCATGTATTTGCAGCCCCTCAAGGGGATTGCCGGCAACTTGCTTGCCAAAAGAAGAGCAACCATTGGCGGCTTCGCGTTCTCCTCGCTGGGAGTATTGAAATATTCAGCTTGAACGCAGTCCTCTATTTGTATGTATGGAACTTCCCAGCACTGACAGTATCCCCTGATTATGTCCAGGCACATCTGACTGCTGGCCACAATGGCACATTTCTCGCCGCGCGATACAACCAAATTGTCCAACATGAGATGCACAAACTCAAACTTGGCGGAGTCATAAAGACCCATTTCCTGCCAGGGCGGCAAGTGTGGAAGTAATAATTCCGACACTATTGGCTGATTCTCCATGTGCTTGAGCAGCACAGGATGATCACAGATTCTTTGAGCAATGCCAACAATATCCGGATACTCACAGATTGATTGCTAAAAAAGACAACTCATGAAGTCATTATATACGTTGAATGTTGCATGGATATATTACTCGGTCTAATCCCTGACAATGATCCGCAAGCAGTTGCAACGTCAGATGTTGAAGTTCCGCTCCTGTCAACATGCAAACATATTCGTTAATCTTGACGCGATGAACAGATTCTTGGTTGGCACAATTAGAAGAATCTTGAAGCGATTTTGGTTCTGGTGAATGCTTTGGCTTTTTCAGAATAACCTTTGGTCTTTGGGATCTGATAGCGGTGGCATCGTTTAGGGTAAACTCTCCATTAGCTTCCTCCTGCTTACGGTACCAATTTTCAATTTCTTCTTTCCGCTGCGCGATACATTCCTCAGCAGTCTTTAGTTCCACTTGTATCTCGACATCCTTCATGCCAATTTCAATAAGCGCATTTTCCTGAAATTTCTCCGGCTTAAAGCAAGTCAATACATCCAAAACTTTGCAGGTTTCGTCCTTTAGAGTCGCTCGAGTCGCAGTCACCTCCAGAGTTCCGTTGCCCTTCCACGTTTTGTGCTTTTTATTTGACTGGGGCCGCCAAAGCACAAGAAAGATGCGTTTGTCCTTAAGCGGATTCTCTGCTTCACCATACCGTCGTGGTCCCAAACTCCTATAGCCTCCAGTTGTGCCCCATTGCATCTCACTGGGCGCGCAAGCCTGCTTAGGGACTTCTAATTCGCATGCCGGAAGACCTCTCTTGGCCGCTTTGCGCACTGATGGTGCCTGAGAACGCCGCATGAGGATTTCTTTGTGTTAATCTTAAAATAATTGAGTATTTCAAACAAATATTTCAATTTGCCGCTTGTCTTTTATTTGGAATATGTAAATAAAATAATTATCGATTTCAAAACAAAATATTTATCGATATGTCGAGTATACACGGCTGCCAACTTGTAAAAATATTTTGTACCAGATTTTGGGCAAAAGTATACAATTTTCAAAAAATCTGTACCATCTTTTTTACTTCTGTTGTACAGGGTGGCGCAAAAGAAGTCATCCGATGTGGTTTGGCTCTCATTTTTTTTCTAAATGAAAAATTTTGATTCTGTTTTTTGATTATGTTTATTCGAACCTTAAGAATTTTATTGGTTTAGGCGAGAAGATGACATCGGCCAAGTGTTCGCTGCCAGAGCTCATGACCATACGCCCGTTTTATGGCATTTTCCATCACTTTTGCCAGAACTTCGGGCGACAGGTTCTCGCATTCCTGGCGAATATTTTCCTTAAGGGCTTCAAGAGTTTGCGGCTTGTTGACGTGAACCTGCGACTTTAAAAAAACCCCATAAAAAGAAGTCTGGAATGGTTAATTCGGGTGATCTGGCCGGCCAGTGCAAATATCAAAAACGAGAGATAAAGCGGTTATTATTATTACATTATTACAATTATTCTGCGTTCTTGGGGAGTGTATCGCTCCATGGCTTATTCACTTGTATTCTGTATCTGTCTAGTCCACAAATGTCAAAACAGATTTGACATTGGCGGCCATTTGCAAAAATGAGAGCATCTTCCAATAGGGTGACTTCTTTTGCGCCACCTTGTATTACACATAAGTATTGCTTTTGTGCACAGTTATAATTTACCAACTTAGTTTTTTTTATATTACATTCATAATTGAAGTCAAAAAAAAACTCATAAAGATGTTAAGCCAACACACTATAACATTTTCCAATGTACCAACAAATAAAATGTACATCAAAATGGTACAAACGTAAGGGAACAGTGCTGGCATTATTTCTAAATAATTTAAATAATTCAATAATAATGTTTCAAGTGCAACTCAAAATAAAACAAGAACATTTTTTGAAATAATAAAGTTGATTTTAAAATTGTTTTGGGGAACATCAGCCTTTGCGTGGTGAAGAAATTAATAAACTAGTAAGAAAATATGTAATAAATCGAAAAAAATATAACAAAACTCCTGTGAAAGTTTCTAAGCTCTAGCTTCAATATTTATTTAAAAAAAAAAACCAAAAAAACATCGATGTTTTAAAATGGTATTCCAGTTTTGCTGAAGACTTTTCAGCTTCAAAAGAAGTTGTTTGAACACATACAAATTTTTTGGAAACGGTTTTTAATAGGTCATCAGTACTGATACGTAAAAGAGATTGACCGTGTTCACCAGAACTAATCAATCAGTAATCATGTATCAGAAATCAAAGAAATTTTGATGGGCTTCTGGTGAACGCTTTGATGAAATTTTAAGGCAAAGTCGAAGTGTCATTAAAATTTTTGTCAAAACTTTTAATATTTATTAAAAAAAAATTCAAAAGAGTTTGGCGCAAAATGCTTAAACTTTCAACTCTGTTAATATTATAAAATTATGGTAAATAAATATTTATGAAAATTGACAACGTTGTGACTTACTTTTTTGGCGTAGATGTGGTCAGACGATAGAGATGGATTAATAATAAGCTCCTCCACCCTCTTCTCCTCCACCAACTCCTTCTCCTCCTCCACAGCAACACGCCCATTCTTTAAAGATCGCCAGATCCTCTTATTTAAGATCCTCTCTTTGCGCAACTGGTCGGATCGCTCGAGTTTCATTTCTTTGATCCTTTCTAAAAGGTGGGGATGCCAAATCTAGAATGTTTATGTTTTTCATTTTAAATAGTTAAAATTTAAAAATTGTAATGGCCGCGGTGGGCCTTCTTACCCTGACATGCCTGTGCAAATTCCCTGTGATTCTAATGCTCCTCGAAGCATACGATTCGGGGAGCAGAACAAGCATCTGACAAGCACCCTGTTTCAAATTCAAATCGGGTGGAATATGGCGGCCGAAAATAGTTCTCTCTTCTTCTTCAATGCAAAAGCAGAAGAACGCAAACATATCAACAAGTAAAGTATAGAGCAGAATACGTCGTTTTGCGTTAAGAGAGGCGAGAGAGCGCGCTTTGCAGCACACTGGTGTGACTGATGCGGCTATCAATACTCTCGGCGGCCATTATCATACGTGGAGCAGCGCCGCTAATCCACTGCAGCAGCGCACTCGCTGCCGAAGAACCGAAGAAAACAAGAAAACTGCAGCGCGCTCCCAAAGCAAAACGCTTTCTGCTTGCTTTGCTTCACCTTCGTGCAGGTTTTCTAGGTTTTCGAATGGAACCACCTGCACCGTTGGGCTTATGATTGACAGAAAATCATCATCCATCAGAGCTAGTGTCTCGTCAGCGAACCAAAATTGTTAAACATCCATGTATTTATTGTATTTCTCTAAGAAATTTAAAAATTTTTTAAAGAAAAACTGCGAAATGAACGATTTAGTTCATGATTGACTGAATAAGTTCATTCGTTCATCTTAATGACCCGTTCATTTGAACTTTTTCAGAACTAAACGACCCGGCGTTTTCCACATCGTGGATTAATTGCCTCACCACCTTATCCAACTGCAGTAGGAGTGCTGCTGCTATATCCTCACGCCTGTTGCACCACACAAATGTCAGCATGGCGTTCCATTGGTGCGACAATAACCTGCACACCACGGTGTTCACGCCGCGTGACTTCCAAGTGGAACTTTTGGCCTCGGCCTTCGAGCGCAACACAATCATCTGCTTGGGACATCGGAGCTCCAAGGAGTTTATTGCACTGAAGCTGCTGCAGGAGCTGTCCAGACGTGGACGTCGCAGTGGTAAAGTGAGTGTGTACCTTAGCTGTCAGTTGAGTGCGGAGGACACATCGATGTACACAATGCTTACACACCTCACTGATCTCAAAGTGTGGCAGGAGAGGCTGGAGCTGCAAACGGATTGCAATCACTGCTGGACAGACTACCATGTCATCATCCTCAGGCCAGCAACCTTCCTGTCATTGCTGTCTTCCAAGGAGCTAATCTTAAGCAATGTTCAGCTCATCGTTCTGGAGGATTGTCACGACAGCGCAGTCTACCGCAGCATTTTGCCCATCTTCGAGCAATGCATTCTGCCCGCGTCGCCAGCCGATAGACCGAGAATATTGGGCTTGGCGGGTCCCTTGCATAGTGCCGGCTGTGAACTGGAGGAGCTCAATGCCATGCTTGATACCCTGGAGGAGCACATGTTGTGTCGCATCGAGACCGCCAGCGACATTGTCACCGTGCTGAGATATTGTGCCAAGCCGCATGAGTATATTGTGCAATGTGCTCCCTTCGAAATGGACCAGTTGTCCAGTGTGATATCCGATATTCTGAATACGCATAAATCATTCCTTAAGGACCATCGCTACGATCCATTCGAAATCTACGGCACGGACCAGTTCATGGAGGACCTAAAGGGTATGTAATCTAATCAATTTATCAAGATCAATAATGGACAAGTTAATGCGTATTCAGATATACCCGATCCGAAGTTGGACCCGCTCAATGTGCTGGATGCTCTGCTCGCTGTGCTGCATGAAATGGGACCATGGGGCACACAACGAGCTGCCCATCACTTCTATCAGCGCAACGAGAAGCTCAAGGTGAAGACGCCCCATGAACGTCACTATCTGCTCTTCTGTCTGGTGAACACGGCGCTGGTTCAAGTCCACGCGCTCTGCGACCAAACATTCCAGAAGCAATTGGCCGAGGAGCCACGCGGCACCATCGAGCGTTATTCCAGCCCAAAGGTGCGTCGCCTGCTCAAGGTGTTGCGTGGCTTCAAGCCAGCCGAGACGCACTCCCAAGCGGATGGATTGCGGAAGATGCGTCACCAAGTGGAGCAGGCGGATTTTAATAAGCTATCGCATGCACTTAAAACCAAATGCCATGTGGTGGAGCAGCTGGAGCATCAGCATGTGGAAACACGCAGCATAGTCAGCAATCTCGAGCAACTGCTTCAACCGACGGACAAGGAAAAAGAGAAGGTAACATCTGAAAAAGACAACGGCGAGAAGGCGCCTCCCCCAATCCCTCCACCTCCAGTCACGACCACAACCAAGTCCAAGTCCAGCACACAGACACACACTAGAAGACGGACGCATCCACGACGCCACAATCGCTACCAGCACGATGCCAATGAGACACTATGTGCCCTCATCTATTGCAATCAGAATCATACGGCGCGCGTGCTCTTTGAACTGCTGGCGGAGATGAGCAGACGCGACCCTGATCTCAAGTTCCTGCGCTGCCAGTACACGACGGATCGCGTGGCAGATCCCACCACGGAGCCCAAGGAGGCGGAACAGGAGCATCGGCGGCAGGAGGAAGTACTGAAGCGTTTTCGGATGCACGACTGCAATGTGCTCATTGGCACTTCTGTGCTGGAGGAGGGCATAGATGTGCCCAAATGCAATCTGGTCATACGCTGGGATCCGCCCATCACCTATCGCAGCTACGTGCAGTGCAAGGGACGAGCAAGAGCTGCACCCGCCTACCATGTCATGCTGGTGGCACCAAGCTACGATCCGAGTCCAACGGCGGCTGGTGACGCCGTCCAGCTAAACGAGCAGAGCCATCGTTTCATCTGTGCCCCGACGACAGGCGATGATGCACAGCAGGAGCTGGACAGCGACTCGGATGACTCCGCGTTGCCCAATTCCCTCGCCTCGGATCCCTACACATTTGGCACTGCTCGTGGAACTGTGAAAATACTCAATCCTGAGGTGTTTAGCAATCAGCCACCCACATTGCAGTTGCAGGAGATTCTGGATGAAGTGCCTCCAGCAAGTTTACAGCAGGACAACGGCAACTCCAGTGACGATGCCATCAGCCTAACCAACACCAACACGCCCAGTGACCGGAGCGCCGAACGGCGACCCAAACAACGTTTCGAGTGCGAACTAAGCACAATGCCAGATACTGCCATGCCCACTCCGGACACCGCCTCCTCCTCCGACTCCACCTCCACCGATAGACTGGCAAGCACCACTCAAGCGCTGGTTCACCAAATGGCGCAATATCGCGAAATCGAGCAGGTAAATCATCTCGGATCTTCGATTCCTTAAAAAGATTCCTTAAATACATTACCATTTCAGATGCTTATATCCAAATGCGCAAATACGGAACCAGCGGAGGTGGAGCAGCAGCAGGCGGAGCGTTTCACCAGCTGCCTGGCCGCCTATCAGCCCAGGCCACAACTGGCGACGGGCGCCTCTGTGGATCTCAGCACGGCCATAGCGCTGGTCAACAAGTATTGCGCCCGCCTGCCCAGCGACACCTTCACCAAACTGACCGCCCTGTGGCGTTGTGCCCGCTCCGAGCGTCAGGGCGTCACGCTGTACCAGTATACATTGCGCCTGCCCATCAACTCGCCCCTCAAGCATGATATTATTGTAAGCAATTTCAGATGTGAATGTGTACTCCAAATGCTAACCGCCTTCTGTCTTTATCAAGGGTCTTCCGATGCCCACACAAACCTTGGCACGTCGTCTGGCCGCGCTCCAGGCTTGCGTTGAGCTGCACAAGATTGGTGAGCTGGATGATCAACTGCAGCCCATTGGCAAGGAGGGATTTCGCGCATTGGAGCCCGATTGGGAGTGCTTCGATCTGGAGCCGGAGGATGAGCAAATCGTGCAGCAAAACGATGAACCACGTCCGGGTACAACGAAACGCAGGCAATATTATTATAAACGCATTGCCTCCGAATTCTGTGATTGCCGTCCTGTGGCTGGTGTTCCCTGCTATTTGTACTTTATCCAGCTGACGCTCCAGTGTCCGATTCCCGAGGAGCAGAACACACGCGGCCGCAAGATCTATCCGCCGGAGGAGGCGCATCAGGGATTCGGCATACTCACACTGAAGCGCATTCCCAAGCTGAGTGCCTTCTCCATATTTACGCGATCCGGCGAGGTTAAGGTGTCGCTGGAGCTGGCCAAGGATCGTGTTGTGTTGACCAAGGAACAAATCGACTGCATCAATGTTTTCCTGAACTATACGTTCACCAATGTGCTGCGCCTGCAAAAGTTCCTCATGCTCTTCGATCCAGATTCCACGGAAAATTGTGTGTTTATTGTGCCGACTGTGAAGACACCGCAGGAGGATCGTCTAATCGACTGGAGATTCCTGGAGCTGATACAGGCCAATGGCAACATGATGCCACAGCCCGTGCCGGAGGGCGAGCGGCAGGCACTGCCCTTCGAGGCGCAACGCTTCCAGGACGCCGTCGTCATGCCCTGGTATCGCAATCAGGATCAGCCGCAGTACTTCTACGTAGCCGAGATCTGTCCACATCTCTCGCCCCTCAGCTGTTTCCCCGGCGACAATTATCGCACCTTCAAGCACTATTATCTGGTCAAATACGGTCTTACCATACAGAATACGGCACAACCTCTGCTGGACGTGGATCACACTAGTGCCAGATTGAATTTCCTTACGCCCCGATATGTGAATCGCAAGGGCGTGGCACTGCCCACCAGCTCGGAGGAAACGAAGCGGGCCAAGCGGGAAAATCTCGAGCAGAAGCAAATCCTGGTGCCAGAACTGTGCACTGTGCATCCCTTTCCGGCCTCCTTGTGGCGCACTGCGGTCTGTTTGCCCTGCATCCTGTATCGCATCAATGGACTGCTCCTGGCCGACGATATTCGCAAGCAGGTCTCCGCCGATCTTGCACTGGGTCGACAGCAGATTGATGACGAGCAATTCGAGTGGCCGATGCTCGACTTTGGCTGGAGTCTGTCGGAGGTGTTGAAGAAATCACGGGAATCCAAGCAGAAACCCAACAGCAAGGAGTTGCCCAACAAAGCCGACGATGAGCCTGTCCAGGAGCAGGCGGCGGATGAGCCGAAGATCGAAAAACCCGCCAAGAGTGCCATTGATTTGGTAATTGAAGGCGAGGAGCAGTTGAGCAATGGGGATGACTTCATCGAGATTGGCACTTGGTCCAACGACATGGCCGATGACATTGCCGACTTCACTGATGGCGATGACGACGAGGAGGACGAAAATTATCTGCCAGTGCTGCCCGCCAACGTAAAATTCTGTAAGTACTCGAGATTCGCACCTGGAATCTATTGCAACCAAGTCTTAAAATCATTCACAGGTGATCAGCAGACACGCTATGGCTCCCCCACCTTTTGGGATGTGAGCAACAGCAGCGGCTTCAAGCAATCAGCAACTGGCCAGCAACGAACCAGCAAACCACGAGGCGGAGGAGGAGGAGCTCCCGGAGGAGGGAACGCAGCAGCAAGAGGTGATGGAAAGCCAAAGTACAGTTACTACGATTCGGACAATTCGCTTAGCTCCAGCTACGATGACGATGATCACATGGGGCCAAGTCATCATCGTTACAGCTCCGACGATGATGACGAAGCGGATGACGTCGGTCACATTGAGTTCACCTCGAAGAACGAAGCGGAGGCGATTGAGACAGCGCAGGAGGTGGAAAAGCGGCAAAAGCAACTGTCCATCATCCAGGCCACAAATGCCAATGAGCGACAGTACCAGGAGACCAAGAACCTGCTCATCGGCTACAACTTTGAGCAGACGACGCAGGCGAAGAGCACGGCCAACTATGACCAATCCATAGTTCGCTTCAAGTCGGAAATCGAGACCTGTGGCATGTTGGTGCCACACGATCAGGAGCTGGCGCTTCAACGAACCAAGAACGCGACGACGACGTTGGCTGATCAGGATGCGGCTTGCCGGCAGCTGGAGCTGCTCAAGGAACTCCTGCCATATGTGACGGAGGCTCAACTGCTGTCCAAGCTAAGCAGCCAAAAGAAGCTGCAACTTTCCGATTTCATAGAGCTCAACGCGGAGTGGCTGCGTCAGCAGGACAATGGTGAGAACTACCATGTGCTGGGATGTGGCGACACCTTTGATAACTACAACGATCACCATCGACTGGACCTGGACAATAAGCAGCTCAGGCTGCAGTTTAAGCTGGAGTTGGAACTGAACTCGAGTCAAGCTGGCAATAATACGGACAAGGCATTAACAAGCTGGCCTGGGAGCAGCTTCAGCTTCGATCATCAGCCAGAGCTGGTGGGACATCCGGGTCCCAGTCCCAGCATCATTCTGCAGGCACTCACCATGTCCAATGCCAACGATGGCATCAATCTGGAGCGTCTGGAGACAATTGGTGACTCGTTTTTGAAGTATGCCATCACCACGTATCTGTACATCACCTATGAGAATGTCCACGAGGGTAAACTGAGTCATCTACGCTCCAAGCAGGTGGCCAATCTCAATCTATATCGGCTGGGTCGGCGCAAGCGTCTGGGCGAGTATATGATAGCCACTAAGTTTGAGCCGCATGACAATTGGCTGCCGCCCTGCTATTACGTGCCCAAGGAGCTGGAGAAGGCGCTGATTGAGGCCAAGATACCGACGCATCATTGGAAGCTGGCCGATCTCCTGGACATTAAGAATCTGAGCAGCGCTCAGATCTGCGAGCTAGTGCGTGAAAAGGCCGAGGCATTGGGCTTGGCCGGCAGCTTGGAGCAGCCACCAGCCACACAACAACAGGCGGCGTTGACTCCAAGCTCTGGACTGGATGATTCCAATGAAACCACCGATTTTAGTTGCTTCATTCCATACAATTTGGTGTCCCAGCACAGCATACCGGACAAGTCCATAGCTGATTGTGTGGAGGCACTGATAGGTGCGTACCTAATCGAGTGTGGACCACGTGGAGCATTGCTCTTCATGGCCTGGCTGGGAGTGCGTGTGCTGCCCTACAAACTAAAGCCGGCGGAGGCAGAGGAGGAGGAGCAACGTAAGCCGGGCACAACCAAACCAAATGCCAACAACATGGTCGCTGTTTATGGTGAGTGGCCAACGCCAAGGAGTCCACTCCTCCACTTCGCACCCAATGCCAATGCCGAGCTGGAGCATCTGCTCAGTGGCTTTGAGGAGTTTGAAGCTAACTTGGGCTACAAATTCCGAGATCGTTCCTACTTGCTGCAGGCCATGACGCATGCCAGCTATACTCCAAATCGATTAACCGATTGCTATCAGCGTCTGGAGTTTCTGGGCGATGCCGTGCTGGATTATCTGATAACACGGCACCTGTACGAGGATCCGCGACAGCACTCGCCTGGCGCACTGACGGATCTACGCTCTGCTCTGGTTAACAACACCATCTTTGCCTCGCTGGCTGTGCGTCATGGCTTCCACAAGTATTTCCGGCATTTGTCACCTGGCCTCAACGATGTCATCGATCGCTTTGTGCGCATTCAGCAGGAAAATGGACACAGCATTAGTGAGGAGGTAAGCAACAGCATGAGATTCCACAATTGGAAAAGATATTTAATCAGCTTTATTACAGTACTATCTGCTGTCGGAGGAGGAATGCGATGACGCCGAAGATGTTGAGGTGCCCAAGGCATTGGGTGATGTATTCGAATCCATTGCCGGTGCCATATTCCTCGACTCCAGCATGTCACTGGATGTGGTGTGGCAGGTCTACAGCAACATGATGAAGCCGGAGATTGAGCAATTCAGCAATTCAGTGCCAAAGTCACCCATAAGAGAGCTGCTCGAACTGGAACCGGAGACGGCCAAGTTTGGCAAGCCCGAGAAACTGGCGGACGGACGACGAGTGCGCGTCACCGTTGATGTCTTCTGTAAGGGCACCTTCCGTGGCATTGGACGCAACTATCGCATTGCCAAGTGCACAGCGGCCAAGTGCGCATTGCGACAATTGAAGAAACAGGGCTTGATTGCCAAAAAAGACTAAATCTGTCGTAGTCGTAGTTACAAAATGTACATAGTGTGTACTGCATCGAAGCTCCAATAATCATAGCATTTTTGATAACAATTTCTATGTGTAGTGTCCATATCAGCATCTAATTGTTTTTAATTAAAATAAACCAATTTTCCGACAAATACTCTCTTGATTTCAAAGTAAATCTAACAATATTTTTTTTTTTAAACAAAACTGCCAAAATAAGTCGAACAGCTGACATCTGTAACCGTTTGCCAGTGATGTGAGGCAAACATCGATACATTGAGTTTTGCAGAGGCGGTGCTTATCGATATAAATTCAGATTGATCCGTACAGCGCAAGATGAATTTATATAAAGGTATGTTCGCTATCTCTCGGGGCAAAGCTATCAGAGAGAGAGAGAGAGA
This sequence comes from Drosophila suboccidentalis, assembly GCA_037043435.1. NCBI lineage: Eukaryota > Metazoa > Arthropoda > Insecta > Diptera > Drosophilidae > Drosophila > Drosophila suboccidentalis. The sequence continues at coordinate 170,857 of JBAMBK010002605.1, read as the reverse complement.
CTGACGTGAGTGAGACGACAGAGATAGATATATAGAAAAATTGTTTTGTTTGGTTTTCTATACTCTTCTTCCATTTTCGTTTTGTGCGCTGTGCAATATGTAAAATCAAAATAATAAGCAATGGCATGTTTGTCTTGTTGTTCCTGTTGCATTTTATCCACATTTGTCTCCTCTTAATATCTCTGGGAACACAAACCAAACGACTCGAGTTCGAGCGACATATTTTGCACACACGGGGCAGAGAATTTAATACAACCGCTTACTACGACGTTTGCTTTCGTACTGACATTCGCGACCCGAAAAAGAGAGCACATCAAACGAATACATCACCTTTATATACTGGGGTGCCACAGAAATCGCTTTCGCTTGAATTTCACTGGAATTTGTATGCAATTTAAGTGAAATTCAAGCGAAAGCGATTTCTGTGGCACCCCCTATAAATTCATCTTGGTACAGCGTTTTTTAACGGCGATTGTTTTAAAAAGTTCGTTGGCAAGACGTTACTTTTAAGTTAGTTATTTTAAAGAAAGCGGAAGATCACATCAAACCTCAGTTTGCCAAATTAATTGGCCCTCCCTTACTAAAAAGCCTTTTAAATAAGAGTTCATTGAATAACATTTGGGGATGTCATATACATTAGTGGGTTATGTATTTGGTTGGTACATATGTAAATAAATTTTGATTATGGAATGACAAACTAAATCTATTTATTTATGGTCTGTATGCATGAGTACTTAGTATTGTTTTTAGTAATTGTTGATATAGGGTTAACAATGCTCAATGTTTATTTTATTGGAATTGATGAAAACTTATTGGATTGGCCGAAATATTTACATTAAAACCGATTGGATTTATGGGTTGGGTTTAGGCGGATTTTTCAGACAATTGTTTTGTCAAATACATAATAATTGAGAAATATATAATTAATAATACGTATATACGTAGTTATGTGGCTAAGTGAATATTATTTAATATATAGTATGATCACTAGCAATTAATTTGATAAGTTCTCTTGTTTCAATAAAAATCATTAACTTTAATGGTTTTATATTCAATCTGATAAATAAAATAATTAATTTTGGGGTGTTACTTAGTGTGTGTGTTTTTGTGTGTTAAGTTATTAATTGCTAATTTTTGCATTCGTTTCACAATAAAAAATTGTAACGCTTCGTAAAAGTTCACATTTGAGTATACTATAATTATATAATTGTTTCGTTAATTACGTTATGTTTGAATTTGTTTTGTTTTGTGTTTTTTTAATAATAGTTGCATACTTTAACCTTACTTAAGTATAGTTTAGTTAATTTAAAATTGTTTGGTATAATTGTTAATTTCATACTCGTTATTAATTGTTCTTGTTCACGTTTTTCTTTTTTATCTTATTTCCTCTTTGTTTCTTCGCTTTGCTTCGTTTCATTTCCTTTTTCACCGCACGTTCCTGCCTACGATTTGTTCAATGACTTTTGTTTTTTTTAGATATGAATGTTAATGCATGTGTATTTATTTTTGTTTGTAATTTTTGTGGTAATTTCCTTCGCGTTCAATTTGATTTGTTGGCATTGATCTTTCATCTAAAACTTTGTCTGCAATTGTTTCAATTTCTTTGTCAATTTTCGTTTTCAAAAGAAGAAAAACCGAAAGAAACTGAAGAGCGATAGAATTTTGAGCAATTTTAGGATGTTTAGCAAAATCAAATATTAAAAACTTAGCATTGAACTAAACTCTTAACTAATTTTAAGATGCGACACATAATGTATATTTTGTATATGTAATTTTAAAATAAAATAATTAACATAAGATTGTTAACAAAAGGTGTTAAAAACGTGTTTATTATTCTTAAATTGGCTTTGATATGTATCCAAGAGCAGCATGAAATACATGTCAGTTGTACAATAATAATTAATAGAATATAGCAATAAATAAAATTGTTGTTAAATTAAACAAATTGTCAAAGTGAGTATGTTAAGAAAAATATTGCAATTACGAGGTGAAACTTAAATATTATTACAAGGGAACTGAGTGGCAAATATGGGACGGTATAAGTATTTTACAAAAGTTGTATAAGAGTAAAATGATATATCATTATATGTTTATATAAATACATATATATTCGAGTATGTCATAATCATAATAAATTAATTCATCTGATACAAATCGGGAACATAGAAGAAATCGTTTGTTTGAAAGCGTAATCGTTATGTTTTTGGGAGCTGATTGTTTTAGAAGTTGAAAATCATTCGATTGTGATTTGATTTTGTGGGGCGAGTTTGAATGAGTTTGATTATAGTTAGGTTACATACATGTATATATATATATATATCTGGATAGACGACTTGTGGAGATTACATAATGTGTTAATGACTATGCGATTTTATGCATTCTATATTAATTTGCTATTTTCAATTCTCGTTTATATAGGTTTACATGTTGACGTAAAATACGATTTATGCCAAAGGGAGCAGACTAAGGATTGGCTACAATTTTCTTAAACTCACTGACACAATTTACGATTATGCAATTTCATATATATATATCTGTATATAGGTAGGTTAGGTATGTTGGACACGATTTCAATATTATGCTTGATTATATGTGAAATGTGTGTGTGTGAGTGTGAGAGTGTATGTATGTTTATGGGTATGTACGATATTATTGGAAGATAGATTACCTTTCGAAACAAATATGGAAAAACTTATTGAAAAACAAACGTTATTTTAACTAATACCCAGTACTATGGGAAGAGGGAGTCGTTGCGGATTACATATTTTTTTTGGCTTTAAATCTTTTCTCGATTTACGTTGTACGAATTGTAAAGAATTCGATTTTGAAACTTATTTCTGTTGTGTTTAGTTGATTGTTTTTGTTTTTGTTGAGTCTGATTCTAATCGAAATTTATATACGTCTGTAAGTGTGTGTGTGTGTGTATATGTATTGGTTGCTAGATGCTTATATGTCTAAAGAACGACGTCAGGCAGGTCGTGCGGCCTTGCCTAGGCGCGCATTTGGTTTTCATGTACAATTTTTCTCTCCTTATAGTAGATCTCCTCCGATTCCTTGTCGCAGAGCAGCAGAACCACAGCGCCAAACAGGAAAATCGCTGCGCCCCAGCCAACGCCATAGGCCCAGCCGAACTCCCAAACTCGTCTATTAGCTGTGTGTGTGAAATATAAATGATAAGATGCATTCAAAAAACTAATTAATTTAACTTCTTACCCATTGTAAGCTCGCCTGCAAAGCAAACTGGATAGACAATCAAAGCAGACAATACGGCCAGCACTATGAGGAGACAGAATAGTTAATATTATTAAATATTTTAATTTAAATAAAAGATAAAGTTAATGCTTACAAGAGACGAGCATAACAAGCACTGCTATTCGATAAAATTTATATTTCATATTATGATTCTGTGTCTTCAGGCCCAGACCGGTCAGCACTGTGGCAATGACGTCTGTTATCAATGTGATAATGCAGAGTGCAGCGGTGGCCTTAATGTAACCTGTAAGATAGTAAATGTGATTTTAAAAAGGCAATTACAGTTGACTGCGATCAAGTCTTACCAATGTCGCGTGTCCAATAGCAGCCAGGAGGATCCTGTATGTTGAATGGCAACGGTGGCACCGAGTCCTCCTCAATGCAGTGGACAAAGAGACCTTGCCGCCAGCCTGCGGCCATTAGCCAGTCTGTGGAAGCGAGGGCCATGATCATCAGGACCACCACGATGACTCCACATATAAATGCGATCACCTGCAAATAAATTTAAGTAAATTATAATCAATCTCTTTGGATAAGGGTATCAAAACGATACGAATATCGGTTTCAGTTACGGTTTCGGAAATCGGTTAAAAAATTTTAAAGATATGTACATTTAAAAACAAATATTCAAAAATTACGATCTTTTCGTTAAGATCATTATATAAATTAAATTGGGGCAGAAGTAAAAATTAAATTTAGTTTGAAAAAATCATGAATACACCTTAAGAACGTAATTAGATTTTATGCTTGACCAAACCAAAATTAACCGTTAAGCATGAATCGGTTTCTTAACGGTTACTTCGGTTGGAATAATTTCTGTTTTTGGGTATAGGTACAATAAAAAAGTTTTGTTCCGGTTACGGTTTCAGTTACGGTTACCTATTTCAATCGGTTAATACCGGTTAACGGTTACGGTTTTAATCTCTGCTTTTGTGTACTCACCTTTAGCGGCCTTGTGATAGTTATGGTTTCAATTGTCGTTGTCGGCGCCATTTTGTCCGCCCCGGGACGTAGTACACTAATAGTAATAATAAATAAATACGTATGTAGACATGTCTATGTTTATAATATAAACAAATACAACTCAAAGGTATCAGGTGCTCAGACTTACCTTAAAAACTAATCAGGCAAAACGTCTGCCCGCGTAAATACTTAATTGGAATGCGTTTCAAATGCGTTTTGGTTAGTATATATGGAGTATGTGGAGTATATAGGGTATATAACGATAACTCTGGCTTGGAATATAACAATTCAAATAATTCAATTTTTAATCGTATTGCTTAATTCTTAGCGCTCAGCAGCTGCGATTCAATGATTTCAAATGCGTTTCAATTCAATATGCTGGCGGCAGCGTTTTCAACATCTGTTTAATAAATCGGATAGCATGGAGGAGAAATAGAATTGGTAACATTCGATTAGTTGATGCTTAAGGTGTCAAACATAACAAAGAACATAATAAAAACTGATAATCAGCTGAGAAAACAAATTATACTTATGTACAGCAGCAACATGCAAAAGCAACATTCTCAAGCAATCGACGGTTTTTTTATGGTAATATAACTAAAATTAACTTTTAAGAGAAACTGTTCAAATTTGTGACCGAACTATGAAAACAGGGGAAAATGCAGCAACGCTTCAATAACTTTTGATTCACTTGGCCAAACAACACTAGTCAACAAAAATAACGACATGACTTAATAATACGAGCACAATTATTACAAGAGGCTTTTGTTGATGCTTCCTAACAGGTGTCAATAACTCCTTGTTGACTAGTGTAATTTAAATGTATTTCCACATCAAATATAAATATTATTGATGGAAATATATACAAAATAAATATTTATTCGTGAAGTAAACTTCTATCAAATATATACAGTACGTCAAGTAATTGCATTGACTAAAAAATAATTTCACATGTGATATTTCAAATTATTTTAAATCAAGTGTAATTTTTAGCTTGTTCTTAAAATCATAAATAACTAAATTGAAATAGAAATACAAATAAATAAATTAGGTTCAAGTAAAAGAAAAAAATAAAATATGTAAGATTTTAAGTTTGTCAAAACAATTACTTGACCAACTGTAGATATTGACGATGGTAAGAATATCACTTTTTGTAAGCAGAGTAGAAAAGTAACAAAATAAATAGTATGCATAGCTGTGTCGGCAACGGGAAACCATTAAAGCCAAATGAGGAAAGTCGTAGAATGCGATAGATGAAGAGGCGTGTCGGCGTGTGGGCGATGAAACAGCCGTAAAACTGCATACAAGTCAATGCACATGCTACACATACATATGAATCATTAATTATGCATAAGGAACTGTCAAGAAGATTCTCATATGCAAATACACACATACATACATACGTATATATGTACATGTCCAAAATGAACTGTCAACAGACATTTAAGGAATCCAGGGGAGACAGGAGGTTTCAAGTGGGAGGGCGGGTGGTTGTTGTTTAATACTAGACAAAGCAAAATTTGGCCAATTTCGAGATTCTATCGCACAGACGGGGGCCAGACAGAAGAGATGTGGTGTGCTGTGGTGTTGGTGTGGTGTCTGGACTATTTATAGCCGAAACAATCGAGAGAAACTCAAAAGATTTGCATACATATGTACTGTGAATTATCTGAGCATGTGCGATGGGCATGGCAACAGGATCAGCATTTAATGGGTAGCGAAATGAAAAACGTACAAGCACAAACAAAATTGGGGCACGAATTCGACAATAACAACAACTACAGCTAGTTAAACGGAATCAAAACAAAATGTAGACAAAATACGGTTTGCCATTGTTGTTGTTGTTATTGACATCGTTGTTGTTGTTGGCTAAATACCTTTCCTTGTAATAGTCCAAAGTCACCGATTCGGAATCAAATTCTGAATAATCAGGCAAAGATTCGGCATCAAATGAGCTCATTCCGCTCAAGGTGTAATTTGGTATAACGTTCATTTTTTTATTGTTATAGATGCCAATGCTGCCTTGCTGTTGTTGTAGTGCTTGTTGCTGTTGTTGTTGTTGTTGCAGCTGCTGCGAAGGCTGCTGTTGTGTTTTATACATTTCCGACATTTTGCTTATGTTTATTTAATGTCACAATATCCACACGCACACATACGCACACAAACTTGGTTGGGGAAACCTTAATTCTGACACAGATATGGGAAAAATAATGCACTGCTATTTTCTCTATTCTGTTTTCCCAGCTTTTCACTTTCGTCTGCTGTGAAAATGGCGTTGTCGTTCTGCTTTCAACCAACTCTCACTTACGCTTTTGCTGTGGGAAGCGCTTAGCTCTCGTCGTTCACATTTTTAATAAACCATTTTGAGAGTATTTTACATTAAAAATAAACAAAAATAATAAAAATAATTATTTGCTGAAGGGTTCACAATCACCAAAATGTTAGTGATTTGTTTTAGGTATTTTTTAGGCCATCATTGAATTTCACAAGGTGGCATCTCGACCAAAGCAAAATCGATAACAGCTTGAAATCGAGAAAATCGAAGCTATCGAAAATATTCAGTAAAATTTGAAAAGTGTAAAAATATTATTGAATTGTGTTTGTTTTACGTTATTTATAGCAATCATTAATAAATAATTAAATAGAAATTGGAATTGTCTAATACTTTCAATGATTACTTACTACTCACTCTTTAGACATTCTAATAACCAACTGTAAATCCTTTTTGATATATCGGGATTGCAATAAATATCGATATTAATCAGTTTAAGCAATTGTGTTTCTATTTAGCATTCGTATTTATTTTATTTTATTGTTCCTTTCTTAGTTTTGTTTTTTTTACGCGTTTTATTACCATGGAAACACCCGCTTGGGCCTTATCCAACGCGAGGAACGCATTGCCCACAATAAGTATCACTGGGCGACCCAAGGGTTTGGTAATGGTTGATGAGGACCTTTTTTTCAAGAACGAAAAATTGTTTTGCGACATGATCAACGAAAGGCAGCAGCTAAATACTGAGCTATCTAGAGAGAATCCTCTGCGCCAACATGCCGCTCACACAGAAGCCGCCATGTCTGATGAGCTTAAGAAACTGAAGCATCAAGAGTTTGTGGACCGAAAGCGGCGTCAACAACTGCGAAACGACTGCGAGGAGCTCCGAGAACTAGCCGAACAATTGCGATTGGCGGCTATTACACAGGATCTTGAGGAGCATATGACCGAACGCAATAGAAGGCGGCAGCTGGCCAAGGAAGCCAAAGCGAAGGGCTTTGAGCGCGCCGAAGCTGAAAGACTGCAGCAGCTGGCCAAGGAGCAAGAGGAGGAACGGCTCAAAAAGGAACGGCAAATAAAGTTGCGCGAAAGTCTATCATCGCAAATTGAAGAAACACGGCAACGACGTCAGAAGCAATGTGTGCTGACTGCGGCAGAGCGAGAGGAACGGATAGCCATTCAAAAGAGAATCGAAGAGGAAGACAGAGCAGAGCAATTGGAGCTAGCGCGGTTGAAGCAAAGTAAACTGCAAAGCCAGCTTGAGTTTATTGAGAAGGAAAGAGCGTACAAGGAGCTGCAGAAGGCACAGTCCAACGAAGATATTGCCAAGATATTCGAGAAACAATCGGAGATGGATCAACAGAGGCAAATGCTGGAGGCAGCCAAGCGGGAAGCTCAGCGCAAACAAGAACAAATTAGTTTGCAAATTGGTAACCAAGTGCTTGAAATTGAGGTGAGTGTGTTGAGATCTTGGCGCATACATATAAATAAACAAGTCTATTCATTGCAGAATCGGAAACGCCAGCGCCACAATCTCTTGCTGGATCTGCTGCAGGCAGAGTACAAAGCCAAGGACGATGAACGCTTCCGGCAGCAGCTTGAGCAGGAGCAATTGGAGCGACGGCGTGCCAGGCAGGAATTGGAACGTTACCGGGCCGACATGACGCAGCGCAACTTGGAGCAGGCTCGACTCCGGCATAAGCAAATTGTCGAAAGAACCCAGGATTGCATCGAGGACAAGGAGATTTTAGAGATATCAAAGGAACGTGAGCGACGAAAACAGCACGGTGCTCTCCTATTATCCATGATTGAGGACAACAATCGGAAGCGCGCCGAGGCAGCAGCGGAGAATGTGCAATTCTTTGATATGAAAGCCAAGACAGAGGCTGAGCTGCAGAATCGTATTCAGGAGGAGCGTCTTCAGATGCTTGGCTCTGTGCCGGCATCGGTGCTTCAATATCTTCCCAAGACGGTGCTTTCGGATTCAGATCGAGAACGTTTCAACATACAGGCAAAAACAGCATCCACTGCAACATCTCAACCTGCACTGAAATTTAAGCCCACTGATATATTTAAATAGTCAGCACCTTGAGAATCATTGGCCCGAGGTTATTTTGAACTGTACGCAACAAATTTATGCACTAACAAAATCCCTTATTAGCTGAGATTTCAAAAAGCGACACCCAAACCGCCCACTGTGCCTACGTGACGTGTATCATACGACGCTTAGAGTTGCCGGACTTATTTTTAAAGTGGTAAACAAGTGCTTAGGCTGGTACGCTAATCACAATTCACGAGCAAATGTTGCAGCTAACAGCGGCAAGCCAAGTATTTATTGCAATTATTATGTATCTAAGAATAAATTTACTATGAATAAATGAAAAATTACAATGATGTAATATAACAATACATTTGCATATTAAAAGTCTGGTTAAATTCGCGATATTTTCAGCGATATTAAAAGTAACAGTTTTGAACCAAACATTAGCAGCATTTTGAGGATGGATGACAACCCTGTTGCAACCTACGCAACAGAGCGTATGGCAACACCAGCACGTCGCATTCGCTTCAGTTTAATGGCGGACGGTAATGAAAAAAGTGGGAGTGATCTTTGTTTTGCTTTAATATCAAAATAATTCAATCGTGTAAAAGATAGAAGCAACTTAAATCGACAAACAATTTAGGCAATCCTCAAATTGCAGTGTTTAATAAAATGGCCAAGCATGTGTTAATCAAAAACCATAGTGCAAATTGATAAGTGCGCAAGCAAACACAAAAACAAAAACAGAAAACGGGAAAATTCCACAGAATACAACTACGAATGGGTGGAGGCAGACAATACGCGGAAGCAGTGTAAAATAGAAAAGACAAAACAAAAACGAACTTTGTACGCTGCAGTGCCAACTGCAGAGCCAAGTGCAAGTACACCAAGTGAATTAAAAGAAAAAAAAAAAAAAAAATAACAGAAAATGTCTGCACAACGTTTAAATGCGGCCGAGAAGGATCTGGAAAAATTCATAAAATTCCTGGCGCTGAAGTCAACACAGGTTGTGGTTCAGTCGCGCCTCGGCGAGAAGATACAGACGCAGTGCAATCCTCTAGCTGGCAACGATTGGTTCAACATTGTGGTGCAGGATCATCCCGATGTCCTGGACGAGACAAAGCGGGCTCTGGCCCTCAAGCCAGGCGACAGCATCATGCAGCGCCTGCCCCTGTGCGTTGAGATATCGCTAAAGACGACGGAGGGCGATCAAATGATATTAGAGGTGTGGTCGTTGGATCTGCTGCCAGTGGACAACAGCAAGGCGGGAGGAGGGGACGAGACTGGCAAGGGAGAGGGAGTCAACAATATCAATATCAACATAAACACAAACACCTGCAACGACAATCAGCTGCTGAAGGCATCCCATGCCATCTACAATCGCATGGGCATCATGCTCAAGTCCCTCATCTCCCTCACCCGCACCACACCTGCCTACAAGCTGTCGCGTCGTCAGTGCCCGGAGTCGTATGGCATCTTTTATCGCATCTATGTGGATCGTCCCCAGGTGCACACATTAGGCGAGGGTCACAAGCAGGTCAAGATTGGCCAGCTCAACACAATTGTCGGCTCTCTCATCATGTCTGTCGCCTATCGCACCAAGCTCACCATTTCACCCACGGCAGCCCATCAGGCAGCGGCAGCGTCCGCACATCAGGGGGACCAGCAAAACACAATAATGCTCAAGTCGGATCACTTCCGGCCAGCCAGCGATGCCAACTCGCCCCCGCAGCAGCTGTCAACGGTTAAGCTGGCAATGGGCGGCGGTGTGGGCGGGGCAGGCAACGGAGTGGCGAATGACAAGCGATTCATCGACATTGAGAAGCCATTGCGTCCAGGTGCCTTCACGGACCTGGGCAAGTTGCGTCAGTTTACGGAGCACGACTTTGTTCTGCCCGAGACGCCGCCATTCGAGTGGCTGCTGAGACGCAATCGCCATGAGAGCAACGGCAGCGGATCCATTGAGTCGCTGAATCGCAAATGCGAATCGCCAGTTAATAATAACACATATAATAACAACAATGCAAACATCAATGGCAGCAGTAACAGCAGCAACATCAACAATAATAACAACAATAACAACAACAACAACATGAACAACAATTCAACGGCGTTCAAGAGCTTCGAGAAACCATCTGGAGCATCTGGAGCACCAGGTGCAACGTCACCCATTAAAAGTCTTTTGATACCCGCCAGCAGCGCTGCCTCTCGCCACAGTTCGGCGCCAACGTTACAGCAACAACAACAGCTGCAGCAACAACAGCAGCAACCATCGGATGATGATAGTTTATTAAAGGAGCTGCATTTTCCGTTCGCATCGCCCACATCGCATGTCAACGATTTGGCCAAATTCTATCGGGAATGCTATCATGCCCCTCCATTGCGAGGACTCAGCGAGTTGCAGGCACCGAGTACTGCCAGTTGCGGTGCCACAGCATCGGCGACAGCAGCGGCAGCAGCAGCAACAGCTGCTGCCTTGGCCAACAGCTCAGCTGTCGATGGGAGCATGGATGATTTGTCGCGTCAGCTGGAACAGTTCGAGACATCGCTGGAGGATTACGATAAGCTCGTATCACAATTTGGACTGAGCGGCTCCTCGTCGACGGGCAGTCGCAGCAGTGGCGGTCTCCAGATGAGCAATTGAGTTGTGGAACTCTGGGCGAGCGAGGGTTGTTTAAGTAATACTATGTAATATGTTGTTTCAACTGGATTTAGGTTACACTGATATTAATATTATCATCAACTAATACATATACCATAGATGTATGTATATTGATCAAGTCTCCAGTTTTTGTATACACACATACATACATACAAATTTATCAATTAGGGAGCAACAATATACACATACACACATTCATACTCGTTATTAGATTGGGGCATACTCGTCATTTGGTTGTTTATATTTTTCTCTTTGTTCATGTGCCTTTCATATAAAAGTGTCAATGTATATGTATGTATACATATGTATACGTTATATACTACAGTTTATGTTTAAATTATAAGTTATCTGACACTGAGGGCGGCTCATATTTTAGATTTAAGTCCAAGCAACAGTTGCCTTTTTTTGCAAAATTGTAATAATTTAGCATTTTATAAGTAATTTTTATGAGAAACCAACTATTAGCATAGATAATAACGAAATATGTATGTGTCAAAAGGAAAGACTTAATAAGCATAGTTAAATATCGTATCATCTTGTATAAAAATTCATTTTCATTTATAATTTATTATATAGCTAGGATTGTTACATTTTTAAAACAAAGTATTTTTAATCATCCAGTAAAGGGACAACAACTAGAGAAGTTCCAATATGTAGTTGTGAAAATGTAACAATTTCCATATTCGAAAGGGAAACGCTATATATTAAACTGTAAATAGAGCGAAAGAAAGAGAGAAAGAGGAAAGCTGCTGCAAAATTGTAAAATAATATCATATTGTTTACTTTTAAATTGTAATGATGCGCTTTGTTATTTATTGGTTCCGCGAAATTGCGAAATATTTTGCAAATACATACATATATATTTATAACATTCAATTAGTAATACAATCCTATTGGTAAATACTAAGCAAAATTCATAAAGGAATGTAAAATTAAACGAAATTGTTAATCAGATCACAAATTTTTGTTTTTACTTGTTTATGTGTGTGGCGCCTTTTGAACTGATCACGAGACCTGACTAACAAATGAGGACTATCAATCAACGCTGGCAGATCTTTATTGCATAAGCATCAACTAAGTAATTGTTTAAATATTAATATACAAATCTTATCAATTTGCCCTACAGTCCACCTTGAAACTTGGCAACGTTCCACATGGGAAGCTTTCATATTCATACATTTAGCTTCATTTGCATACATATATTCATATTGTAAATAAAGTGTATAGTGCTTAGATGCATATATACTGTGTATATCTGATTAATATTGCCCCACTCTCTATGGGCAAGAAGAGACAATCTGAAAGTTCAACTGCTTGGCGCCTGTTTTATTTATTTGTTGTTGCTACTTCAATTTAGTTGCTGTTGTTGTTCTTGTGTCAATAACAAGACAAAAACAAAGAGCAAAAAATAGTACCGTTGATGATCCCCATACAATGCACTCTCACACTCTCTTGTTCTCTTTCTCTATTTTGTTTTGGTTTTCTATTTGTTCGCTGAGTGCATTGCAAAAAGTGTTTTTTGTCGCCTCGCTGAATTAACGTCACTATGGCAACGACATCACAAAGGTTAAATAGTTTTATTTTTAACTAAATACTCGAAGTATACATATGTATAAACAGATGTGCTTATTAAATTTTTTTTGTTTTGTTTAGCTACTATCTGTTGTTTTGCTAAGTTGCTATTTTTTTTCGAGTGCTAATGACACTGCTGCATACATATGCACATATTTCAGTTTGCATGTGTGTGTAGGTGTAGACACGTATGTACACACGTATTCACGTGCGCGGGCTGTCTCGCAAGTTAGCCAGCTGCTTTTGAAGAGGTCGTGGAACTTTTCGAGTGACCGTCGCCCCCCACCAACAGGTCGTTGTTTGTACACCATGCACCTGTCACATTGTGTGCACTAAAGACTCTTGTTGTTGGCGTCTTTGTTATTGTTGCCAAGCAAAGTGATTTTCGCCTTTTGCTTTATCGTAGACTTCGTTCGACTACCATCGGACGCAAACCTTACTCAATAGCTTAAGCACGCACACATGCATATGTATGTAAGTATGTATGTATGTGTGCATATCTAAATGGTAATTGCATTGACTAGCCAACCACGGCGCTCCAATTTGTTACCCCTGCCCCCACTAAGGCTGTACAGTGTACGACCATCGGCGCCGTCGTTGTCGTTGTCGTCGTCAACGTTGCCACGTCAGTTTCAATTCGCATCCGGCGGTTTGGCAAGTTTTGTGCATATGAATCTGTTTGGTGGGTTGACTCTCACTTTTGCACCCACGCTGGCTAAATTCAATTCATATTAATTCATTCAGGGGCACGAAAGGTTCAAGCCAATGCGATAAAAGTACTTTAAAGCTTGATACGGTTAGGGAAATTGCATAAATAAACAGAGGAAAAATGATAATAGAATTCTCTAAAAGTAATACATTTTTATTACAAATTATTTTACAGGCTTAAAATTCAAGTAGTAATGGAAAACTAACAAATTTTTATATGTCTTCTAGGTTGTTGGGAATATGAGAAAAGGGAACTAAAAGATCTTCGTATACATTTGCCCACTTCTACAACTTTCTGATAACGTTCTGATATTTATTAGAAAAAATAAAATATAATGGCATTTAGAATGCACAAAAAAAAACCTCAAAACAAATGTTTTACAAAGTAATTTGGTTTCAAAATTGCACGATAAGGCAAAGCTAATAAGAAGGGCATTTACAGCAATAAAGCACGATACAGATAAGACGCCAAGTGCGGTTATTTGTTTCTTTTTCTTTCTGCCCACATTCTTGGAATTTTTATGTGAAAACTACTCGAACATATGGACAAGCAGAAAACGATCAATGGCTGGAAAACAGTTTGCGAGCAACTGGTTTGACAAGCTCAAACTCTGCATTCATAAATATGTTTATGCACATACAGTTGGTCAAGTTATTGCTTGCACAAGTTAAGAAATTCAACAATTTTCTTTGCTAAAAATACATTTTCTCGGAATTTAAACTAATTTCTAATTTGATTAAAGTTCCTTATGTTTCTTAGTAGAAGAATAAAAAGAAATAATAATAGACAAATTAAATATATCAGTTTTGTATTTTGTCAAAACAATTTCGTGAGTCACTGTACACACATGTGTACAATGTACTATGTGCAATAGGTATTTCCATACATTGAAACTGGGGGCGAGTTGTTGTTTGTCTGGTTTGCCGGCTTTGCCGCCAGCTGCAATAATAAAATAGCATATATAATTGAAGTTAAATTTAGACACCCACTGTATCCGCTTGCAGCAGACAATTGTCTTGTTTGAGATACTTTTTTTTGTATCTTGTATCTCAATATCTCAAGAGATTTATTATTAACGGTACGAGTAGCCCAATGTCTACATACAGCATATAAATATATAAGCAGATATATAGAAATCATCAACATAGAATCGTAAGCGAATCGTAATTTAATTATAGCGCCCCAACTGTTGCTACGTGCCATTTGTCTCGCAGAACAAACACCGTTGTAAGGCGTCGCCTGTCGTCGTAAACTGTGTTGTTGTTCTCGCTGTTGTTATTGTTGGCATCCATTTTTCGGTGGCCTCGTCGTCGCTTTGTTTGTTTTCATTATGCGGCGATGATACGAGCAAACAAAGCCATTGATCGAATCACGTCTGGACGCTAATGGCGACGGGATAAAAAAGGTGAGGTGAAAAGAGCCATCAAATTATAAGGTTTGATTAAATTACAAGCTTGTTGTTTATTTAGATACAGCAACACATAAATATACGTCACATTTCATAAGGAATAATCGACTACAAATACTGAAATACAATAATAATTTCAATGCGGAAGTTGCAAAACAAAAGTTGCACTTTGTCATGCGGAAGTGAAATGCACAAATATGACAGAAATTACATTAGAATTACAAATATACATAGATTGTTCTAAAAATTATGCAATTTTGTAAACATAATGTTTCTGCAAATAAACAAATTATATTGTGATTAAATTGATAACACATGTGAATGATTTGTTAGGGGATTCCTCCTACGATGTGTACAAATTAAGAATTAAAATATATTTGCATATTACATATTTTTTTTTGATGATAAGAACAGCTACGAAATGCTTTAATGTTTTGATTTGGTTTAAATTCAAATATTGGCGCGCATTTAATAGACAATAACAGGCGATATTTTTGATGCAACACTGCGTTGGCGATGAAAAACATAGAAACTGTTAAAAGCAAGCAAGACAGTGTAGCAGTATGAGGGATTTAGATATTGATTAAATATAACTATCGCCCATTTGCATCTCGCTGTTAATGTACACAGCAGCTCGATGTGAATATTCTAACATGAACTGTAAATAACATAACATAGGAATATAACATACTCTGTTAAATGAACATTTAGGCTAAGCATAACCAAATAAACCATTCTGTATTTGGCGATTGAAAGAAGCGGTCGTTTTTGCGTTTTAATCAAATAATATACCGGCTACAAATTTCAGAAGTGGGATATAGATATCCGAAAGTCGCCTACAGAATAAAAAAACCCCACCCGAATTCATTCTGAACAAACAATTACAAACATTAAAAAATAATGGATATAATCGGTGCAGACGATTACACAATTACGCAGCTGCGAAATTGGCTGGACGTTCTTGGCTTGCCTAAGAACGGAAGCAAAGCTACCATGGCAGCGCGTCTCAATGCGGTGTCAGCAGAAAAGCGAGGAGTAGCTCCACCTGGTGAAGTGAAGATCCAGACGACGACCAAGTGAACACAAAAAATTTCACCATAGCTGAAAATGAGCGCGACAATAGTACAAGCGAAAACGATACGGCTGGCGCCAAAGCCGACGTGTTGGTTCAAGAAAAAACGACAGACAAAGACGAAAAAACAACGGACGAAAAAGCGACAGACGACAACGAAAAAGCAACGGACGAAAATGCGACGATCATAAATGCAGAAGTCAAAGAACAAGCGGACAACGAAAGAGAGAGCAGCATCGAGAAACTAAAGCTGCAGCTGGAAATGATGAAATTGGAAAACACGCTGCTCATAAACGAAAAAGAGAAAACGAAAGAAGTGCGCAACAATGGAAGTGGTGAAGCCGAAAAAGACAGCGTTATGTTGCTAAACATGTTGCGAGAAATGTTGCCAACATACCACGGCAAAACAGCGGACAGCAACAATGACGTCACTATGTGGATTTCACAACTCAGAGCGGTGGCAAATGTTTACAACCTAAACGACAACACATCGTATGACGAATGTTGATAATGGCAAAACTGAAGGAGCAGAGCTTTGAAGTGGCTGCATTCAGAGCATGTACACATGATCATGCCGATTGAAGATCTACTGGAAGTTTTCGAAGAAACTTTCCGTTCTTAAAGAAAGTAAACTTGCACTTCGACGCCAAATTTGAAGCGCGGAAGTGGAAGTACAATGAAGATTTTGCGGTGTACTTTGACGATAAGCTGCTGTTGGCGACACACATAAACATCCAAAATGACGAATTGGTGGATGGCGTGGTCGAGGGAATTCCAGATGAAAACTTGCGTAGGCAAGCACACATGCAGTGTTTTGCAGTTCCGTATCATCTGCTTCACGCCATGGGAAAAGTTACGTTATCAAAGAAATTCAAGAAGACGGATGAAGAGGAGAAACCAGGCAAGACGGCTACTTCAGGACGCTGCTTCAACTGTAACTCACTGGGTCATTTCGCAGCAGATTGCCGAAAACCAAAACGTGAGTGGGGAGCCTTGTTTTGCGTGTGGCAGCAAGGAGCATCGCGTAGCTGAGTGCAGTAAGAAGAAGGCGAATAATGAATATGTAAGGTATTTTGATATTTTTATTAGGAACAATTTTAACATACGTCTCAATTTAGAATGCCTCATCGACTCAGGGAGCCCAATAAGTTTCATCAAAATATCGTGCATAAAAAATGAAGTCAATAATTTTGAAAAATATAAATTGGATTTAAATTGTAGTAAAAATGAAAACTACCCGTATTTTGGTTTGAATAAAAGTAAATTGAAAATTTTTGGAAAATTACCCAGTTCTATTATTTTGGACAACAAAGAAATAAATTTCGAATTATTTGTAGTAGCAAACGAGTCAATGGGGTATGAGGCCATATTGGGTAGAGATTTTATGAAACTATGTAACTTTAAAATCATAAGAGAAAACGAGTGTACAACAAAAAAAAAATGTTTTATAAACGATTATGTAAATTCAAATGAATGTTCGGAAAATGATGGTATTACAAGTTAAATGAGTGTTTAGCAAATGAGTGTTCGAAAAATTATCGTATTATGTCAAATGAGTATTTAGCAAATGAGTGTTTCGCAAATGAGTGTTCGAAAAATGATCGTATTATGTCAAATGAGTATTTAGCAAATCGAGTGCTCCGCAAATGAGTGTTCGAAAAATGATCGTATTATGTCAAATGAATATTTAGCAAATGAGTGTTTCGCAAATGAGTGTTCGGAAAATGATCGTACTAAGTCAGAAGAGTTTTTAGCAAATGAGTGTTTGGAAAATGATCACATCAAATCAAATGAGTGCTTCACGAACAAACGGTTGTCAGTAGTCCCCACAGGTTTAGAGATCGAAAGTTTGGAATCTGTTACTAAAGATAGTACTAATAGTTATGATGACATAAAGGATAGTTTTAGTGTTTTACCCATAGAGTATCCAGGTTCTAGTGAAGAGTACAATATCATTATTGAAACAAGCCACGATAAGAAGATCGTCGATAAACTTAAATATTCGTATTTGAGAAATTTTATGTAAAGCCGAAACGACCTACAGAACCCGAGATAAAATGGGAAATGAAACTAAACTTTGAGCATGAGAAACCATTTTATTGTCCACCTAGAAGACTAGCATATAATGAAAAAATTCAGGTGCAGAAATTATTGGACGAGTATGTAGAAAAGGGCTACATAAGGGCAAGCGAGTCCGAGTATGTTTCACCCATAGTCTTGGTGAAAAAGAAATCTGGTGAGCTTAGAATGTGTGTTGACTATCGTACGCTTAATAAAGGAATGCTGAAAGACAATTATCCGACTCCATTAATTGACGATCTCATAGACAGGTTGTCAGAGAAAAAATTATTCTCAAAATTAGATCTGAAAAATGGATTTTTTCATGTATTCATGCATAAAGACTCTGTTAAGTACACTTCTTTTACAACCCCAATGGGACAATATGAGTGGTTAAGAATGCCTTTTGGACTACGCAATGCACCTGCCGTTTTTCAAAGATTCTCGTAAATAAAATATTTGCCGACATGATAAAAGAAGATAAAGTAATGGTATACATGGACGACCTGATGATAGCAACGAAGGATATTGAAAGTCACATAGAAGTATTAGAAGAAGTTTTTAAAAGACTAGTAGCGAATAAACTTGAACTGAGACTTGACAAATGCGAATTCCTACAGTCAGAGATAAAATATTTGGGGTACTTAATATCAGGTAATGGTATTAAACCAGATGAAAAAGGACTTCAAGCAATTAAGGAATTTCCAATTCCAAAGAAAACACATGAGGTACAAAGCTTCTTAGGATTGTGTTCATATTTTAGGCGTTTTGTAAAAGATTTTTCAGTAAAAGCAAAACCACTTTATGACTTAGTTAGGAAAGACAAAAAATTCACATTTGGAACTGTCGAGTTAGAATGCTTCGAAGCATTGAAAAACAACTTGTTAGAAGCACCAATTCTAGCACTTTATAGTCCTCTTGACCATACAGAACTGCATTGTGATGCGCAAGCGCATTGGGCTTCGGATCGATTCTAATGCAAAGAAAAGTAGACGGTAAACTTCACCCTGTATTCTATTTTTCCAAAAGAACAACAGAAACGGAGGCGAAGTATCATAGCTTCGAATTAGAAACATTGGCTATAATATACGCATTACAACGCTTTAGAATATACCTTCAAGGTATACACTTTAAAATTGTCACAGATTGCAGCGCATTGACCATGACCTTAAACAAAAAGGAATTAAATCCCAGAATAGCTCGTTGGGCATTAGAGCTGCAAAACTATGAATATACATTAGAGCATAGGGCTGGAGACAAGATGAAACATGTAGATGCTCTTAGTAGAAACGCACAGATACTTACGATCGACACGAATACTTTTGAAGAAAATTTAATAATTTGTCAAAACAGAGATCCTGAGCTAATGAAGTTAAAAGAAATGTTACAGAAAACGGAACACAAATTTTACGAAATGAGAAATGGAGTAATATATAAAAAGAAAGACACAATGAATCACTTTTGTTTTGCGTCCCCGAAGAAATGGAAAGTCATGTGTTATACAAATATCACAACGAGCTAGGACATGTTGGTATAGATAAAATGGTAGATTTAATAACAAAAAGTTATTGGTTTCCTAATATTAGAGCAAAAGCTAAATTACACATAGAAAATTGTCTCAAATGTATTGCATACTCAGCAAAGCACGGGAAGGAGGAAGGATTTTTGCACAATATTCCAAAAGAAGAAGAACCATTTCAAGTAATACATATCGACCATTTTGGACCAGTCGACAAAAGTCGATCAAATAAACATGTATTAGTGATAATTGATGCTTTTACGAAATTTGTTAGACTTTATACGACAAAGACAACAAGCACAAAGGAAGCAATAGCAGCACTCAAAGACTATTTTCGAGCATACAGTAGACCCAGGTGCTTGATTTCAGACAGAGGAAGTTGCTTTACGTCAAAAGAATTTGAAGATTTCCTGGAACAAAACGAAGTGAAGCAGCACATAAAAATTGCCACTGGGTCACCGCAAGCAAATGGCCAAGTTGAAAGGGTGAACAGAAGTTTAGGTCCAATGATTGCAAAACTAGTAGAGCCAGAAAAGGGATTACATTGGGACGTAGTAGTGGAAACGGTAGAGTATACGTTAAATAACACGATACAAAGAGCTATAAATCAGCATCCAAGCAAGATGTTATTTGGAGTAGGACAAAAAGGAACACTTTCGGACACTTTACAAGAAAGCTTAAAAGCATTACAGGAAACCCAAACCAGTAGAGATTTGGACAGAATTAGATTAGATGCAAACATTCATCAAAAAAAGTTACAGGATTACAATAAGCAAGCAGTAGATGCAAAGCGCAAAGCGCCACATTGTTATCAAGAAAACGATTTAGTTATGGTAAAAAATTTCGACACTCATATAGGAACATCTAAGAAATTAATACCCAAGTTTAAAGGACCATATAAGATATCAAAAGTGTTACGAAACGATAGATATGTAAATAGAAGACGTAGACGGGTTTCAGCAGTCAAGAATCCCGTATAAGGGAGTTTGGGCAGTTGCTAATATGAAACCTTGGATAGGAAATAATACAGACTCGATAAACGATAATGAATAATACTGTATATATATATATATGTATATTATCAATAAGTAAAACTACTGTATACATTGTAATTAATCTAAATTATCTATAAAGGAGTTCCGGAGACCTCCGGTCAAGATGGCCGAATTGTAGCAGTATTAGGGATTTAGATATTAATTAAATATAACTATCGCCCATTTGCATCTCGCTGTTAAATGTACACAGCAGCTCGATGCAAATATATAACATACACTGTAAATATATAACATGAACTGTAAATAACATAACATAGGAATATAACATACTCTGTAAATAAACATAGGCTAAGCATAACCAAATAAACCATTCTGTATTTGGCGATTGAAAGAAGCGGTCGTTTTGCGTTTTAATCAAATAATATACCGGCTACAACAGGTAGTTTGCTTACTGTTAAGGTGCCCACACACGAAAAGCATCTTCAATGAGCATACTCGACTCGTTTAAATTTTTGTAGCTAGCGGATTACTGTAAAACTTTAATTGACGAGTAAATGTAGTGAATAGACACAGGGACAACGATACGCTTGCCAACTTGTTTACACACGTTAAAAGTTCAAACAAGACGAGCATGCTCATCAAACATGCTTGTCGTGTGTGGGCACCTCAACACGACTCTATTTAACTAAGTGAGATTCTTAGTGCCTTCTCTCTCTTTAACTCGACTGGATTAAGCAAGTGAAATTCTTAATAAAAAAGAGAATATAACTCAAATAAATTTGTGAAAAAGTGTTTGTTATAGGTAAATAAAACGAATAAGTTAAAAGATTACTGAAAAGTGTGGACAAATCAGTTGTAGATTGAAAGAAGCAAGATTTGCGTGTACGCCCAATTTGGCAAAACCTGTGTTGTCGTTACCTTAAATACAAATACAAGTGCTGTTCATTTTAGCTATGAGCAGAAACTGAAATTGAGAGAAAATAGCTTTAAATATAGTTAAGCAACCGGATTTAGTCAAATAATGGCTGAACTGGCAACACTGATCAACAGACGACACAGTTTTACGATAAATGTA
This sequence comes from Drosophila suboccidentalis, assembly GCA_037043435.1. NCBI lineage: Eukaryota > Metazoa > Arthropoda > Insecta > Diptera > Drosophilidae > Drosophila > Drosophila suboccidentalis. The sequence goes on along the minus strand of JBAMBK010002605.1, from coordinate 149,259 downwards.
TTTTGTTTGCAGTTTTCAGCCAAGCTAAACGTACGTAGACGTTGATTGACGCGTTCTCTGCAGCAAGTGCAACAAGTGAAAGCCAATCTCGAGAAATGCCACCCGTTCAGTAAGCAAACCGAGCAGAACGTTTCGCATTGAATATTAACTGAATTACATCATCGTAACATCATCAAATTGTGTGCCAATTAGAGACAAAATTGTTCGCCTGCTCCCATTTATCAAGTTGCTGCAAAATGCGTGTGACCAAGGAATCACCTCGTAAAACGCACTTTAACCGCAATTATGCAAATCATCAATGCTGTTGTATCCATGGGTGTTCGCTTATGTATCTGCTGGATGCTTGCTGCCCGCATAAGTTGCACTTTTCATACTGTTAACGCGCCAGATGTTTACTACATCGACGATGACGTCATGGCAACATTCAAATTTATATTTAGACAGACGCCGCCGTCGCGCACTGCTCCATGTCTGTGTGCGAGTGTGTATGTATGTGTGTCTTGTTTACCTAATGTAGTAAGTCTGTGTGAGTGTGTTCTGTGGCGGCAAATTCAATTCATTGAAATTATCCATTAATGCCTTACTCGAATAATGAAACGCTTTAGACATCCGCACTGCTTAACGACTGCACATCAACTGCCCTACAACACTCTCTGAGTATCCAAAAGTCAATCCAAGTACAAGGAATGCAAAGCTTTTTCATATTCGTCAGAAACATGATTCAGCCACAACGTCAACAACGCTTGATAAGCAATCCACGCCAACTTGTTGTACCCCAAAGTCGACAGCGTCAACAACAAAAAACTGAACGTCTCCATTTCCAGTTGCCTTTTTCATACGCTAATTTGCAGTTGTTGTGCGCTTCAAAAACTCCATCATGATGTACTCCAAAGCTGAAGTGTAATTGCTAATTAATCAGCTGCAACTCTATAATATGATATACTAAACTGTCCCTTTTTCTGTTTTCTACCCTCGCAGAGTCCAGGCCATCAGCATGTCGTTGGGTGCAATGCATTGCACGAGGTGCGCGGACGGATTTGAGCCCACCGAGAAGATTGTCAATTCCAATGGGGAGCTTTGGCACACCCAATGCTTTGTGTAGGTGCACAGTCTACAGTTGGTCAAGTAATAAGTTTGATTAAGAGAAATAATCGGACAATAATTATGTAAATTGTAATCGTTGTTCAAACAATTACTTGGCATACTGTACACTTGATATATGCGTCATTCTATATATTATTTTACTCATTACTTTGATTTTCAGCTGCGCTCAGTGCTTCCGCCCGTTCCAGGATGGCATTTTCTACGAGTTCGAGGGCCGCAAGTACTGCGAGCGGGACTTCCACGTACTGTTTGCCCCCTGCTGCAACAAGTGCGGCGAGTTTGTCATCGGACGTGTCATCAAGGCCATGTCCGCCAGCTGGCATCCGCAGTGCTTCCGTTGTCAGTTGTGTGCCAAAGAGCTGGCCGACAGCGGCTTCATACGCAACCAGAATCGTGCTCTTTGCCACGAATGCAATGCCAAGGTGAAGGCGGAGATAACTGGTCGTTATGTGTGCCAAAAGTGTCAGTAAGTAGGCGTGGCACATTGTATAAGAATTTTGACTGATTAACTGAATTAATTATTACAGCGGTTTAATTGACGAGGAACCGTTGCGTTTCCGCGGCGAAGTGTACCATGGATATCACTTCAATTGCTCGGCATGCGGCACAGAACTGGATGCCACAGCGCGTGAGGTCAAGAGTCGTCCAGGTCTTGCCGCAAATGATATGGTGTGTGCCACTTGGAAGATATACTACTTAAAATAACACTAATATTAACTCTGCATTGCAACAGAATGAATTGTACTGTCTACGCTGCCACGACAAGATGGGCATTCCCATTTGCGGTGCCTGTCGTCGTCCAATTGAGGAGCGTGTGGTCACAGCTCTGGGCAAGCATTGGCATGTGGAGCACTTCGTGTGCGCCAAGTGTGAGAAGCCCTTCCTGGGCCATCGGCATTACGAGAAGCGCGGTCTGGCGTATTGCGAGACGCATTATCATCAGCTCTTTGGTAACCTGTGCTTTGTGTGTAACCAGGTCATTGGCGGCGATGGTACGTTAAATGGATTGATCTGCTCTAAAACTGCATCTAATTTCTGTTCCTTCAACAGTATTTACTGCCCTGAACAAGGCGTGGTGTGTGCATCACTTTGCCTGCTCCGTCTGCGACACGAAGATGACACAAAAGTCAAAGTTCTACGAATACGATGAGAAGCCCGTGTGCAAGAAATGCTACGAAAGATTCCCCAACGAATTGCGACGTCGCTTGCGCACCGCCCACGAGATGACCATGAAGAAGAATGTCTAGTGAAGCCTTCATCTGCCATCTTTCCAACACACAAATCTATAAAATCAAAGTGCCTTTAATCAACTATTGAAAGCAAATATTCTTTCAGATCGCCTTAGTTCTCTGTTTGTAGTTGTCCACTTCTAACATTCAATGTTAATCCTCGAAACTAAAAACTTCTGCTTTTTTTCATATTACTGTAATTTTGAAACTTTGTTGTACAATTTCGAAAGCAACAAAGTTTTATTGTTAACAACGACCAGCGAAACCATCAAAAGATGTATTTGGCAGCTATTTATGTTGTTATTTAATTGAATTTTATTTATATATAATCGTACATAAATGTTTTTAATATAGAAGAAAATATAAACAAGTAACAGCAGTTTTGAAAAATATGTCTATATGCAGTGCTTCCGACTTTTTTGTCAACAAAAAAGTTTTTTTTAACTGGAGAGAAGGAAAAAAAAGCTGAAAATATTCTGAAAAAAGCGCAAAGAAAAACGTATTTTATGGTTTTGCATTTTAACAGCTGTTAATTAGCATAGACGTGAACCAGCCTGTTAACGCAAAAAGGAGTAGCTGACGCACTGTTAGCTTCTGTTTTGCATTCCATGCGCAGCCAACTTCACGTTTTGAGCGCGCAATTTAAATGTGATTTTTTTTGTATTTGTTTATTTTAGCAATAATTTAAAAAGTACAACTTCAATGAACCAAATAAATTTAAATTAGAAAAAATAATGAAGTTAATTTAAAAGAATGTTTCACCTTTGCCTGGTGAAGTTGGTATAATGTTTTAGAAAATCGACAAAAATATAACAAAAATTCGTGCAAAATTTTCAAAATTCTATCTTCAAAATTAAGCCAAATGCAACTAAGGACACCTCTTTAAATAAACTCAAATATGAAGTTAGGAGAACACAATTCCACTCCGACTTGTTATATATTTAACTAGTAGTTAATCACTTGTAATTTGTTTCTTTTCATTATTGATTCTTTTCAGTGACTAATGCCATTATTTTCGTTCATTTGTCTTCGTCTCGCTGACCTCGGCGCGCAGTTAATAATTTGTATTTATTAATAATTGTCTGCTTTATAGTTGCAGCCTGGGATGTCTCTATTCGGACTGGGGGCAAATTTATGGCATGCATTATGGCCGACAGTTTAATTGGGTATCGACGTTTATTAATTTGTCCTGGGCCCAAACAGACTGGCCATTATGTATCCGTTCGTTGACTGCAGATTTGTTGTTGGTAGACGACTAAATCCTTTTGGCCACATGGCTTTTCAACACGTTGGGTAAGTTCCGTATTCCGACTCTGGTCGAAAGCAACGAGAGTTACGCACATTAATTAGGCCCCTTCATTAGACACATGCCCATCAAGACCAGGATCAACAATGATGAGTGCGCCAGGGGGCAACTGCAGAGACGTGGCCTCCACTTGCATTGTACGAATATTGCCAGTTTTATGTAATTAAGCCAGACGCGCTCACAAATTTAAATTGCTGCCAAGTCGCCCGTTCCCCATATATACGTGTATCTGTATCACGAATTGGCAATTGACCAAGCGGACCATCCAGACTCAGACTGAGAGTCAGAGTCGTAGTCGGAGTCGGAGTTTGAGCAATTTTGTACACAGAAAGACAGAGACTTCTCATCAAGATCCAGATCCTCAGCAGGCACTCAACCTCAACTGAATTGTCTTCTTCGTCTTCGCTTTTCGTTGCGTTCGCTCGTCAGCGTTTGAGCCAATAATTATGGTTATTAATCGGCTGGAGAATTGGCTGCTAATTTGCAGTTTAGTTACAAATTCTGGCCGCCAGCGTGCAATTACCCGCTTAAATTATAGCTTCAAAATAAACAAAACGCCGCAACGCCCGAAACAGTGCAAAAGATCAGGCCACAAAAAGTTGACGGGGGCCAAAGGCTAAAAGGTCATGCTGTATGGCAAACGCACATTGGATTTTATGTGTGTTGATTTATCAACTTTAATCAGAAAATGCTGCTCATCAGCTAATGACGCTTGGATTCTTGGATGCTCCTGCTGCTGTTTTTTGTTTTTTTTTTTCGAAAACTGATGAGTCTGATGAAACTGATGCTGCAATCAGCGTCCACTGCATTGGAGTCATAATTAGACGCCCCAGTGCCAGTCCTGGGCGTTACTCAATCATGGCCTGATGGCACAACCCCCAAGTCGAGTATCTATCGCCAGCACTTGGGCACGATCAGAGCAGCTACAACATAATTTTGCAGACATCTCCTGGTCTGGTCTGGTCTGGTCTCTGGTCTACCTACAACAGCTGCTCGCTGATCCTTCTCTGTCCAATTTCAGAGGCGCTCGCATTTCACGGCCACGGCAACACTTTTGCTCAGCCAAAACCAAATCGTGTGCTGTTTATTTAAATAACCATAATTTAGGATCACTTCTTGTCTCGGATGAAGAGCGCATTTTGCGGGTTCCAGGGGTATTAACCCACACACTGTTTGAGTTTTATAGCTTATCCGTTCCCATTGCTGCTCCACGCTTTTCCATACTCTTGTGAGAACATAAAAATTCAATTTAATATACTCTCGAGGTCGTTTTCGACTTGGTTTTTAGTTGGAAAACGTTTTGTCTACGGGCCTCAGTTAATGAAAATTTAGTTCAATCAATGTAGATAATCATGTTCTCTCTCTCTCTCCCTCGCTCTTTCTCTCTCTTTGTAAAATGTGGCAAAATACTTAACCCACGCTTCTGGCCCATATGTAAGTCTCTTATTACTGATATTGTCACTGTGATCATTAACAGAAAAATATGACATTGCACCAGCGATACAAATCGTTTTAAGAGATTGAAATGTGAGTGTATCAGATTTTTATAGACTTCAAAAATGCCATATGCAGAAGTTTCGACATTGTTACCTTGTTAGAAGATTATTTATATCGGACATTCTCCAAATTATGCCAACAAATTAGTTGAAGGAATAGTTAGAGGTGGGTGGAGGAAAATCGAGTGAAACATATTTGATTTTAATATGCAACACAGTTGATTTTAATATAAAACATAGTTTATTTTAATATGAAACATATTTGATTTAAATATAAAACATATTTGATTCAAATATTATTTCATATCACTATCATATTTGATTTAAGTTTTTTTTCTTCGATCAAATTTGACCAGGATGTAACAGGCTCTTCCAAATAAAAAATGTCAGCTTTCTATCTTTAACCGTTTGGCCGACACTTTGATATGTCAGTCAGTCAGTTAGTCAAGTATAACTTATGACATTAACTGTGACTGTAAAAGCACGAAAGCATCACAGTAATAATTAATAAAACATACATAGTTACTCAAGTTTTTTTGTCCTCATTTTCATACAAAAAGTGCATTTTTTGACATTTTCAAAAAATTTTAAAAAATACTAGCGAAGAGATTTTTTTTTGCAGTTACTAATAGAATTGATTAGAAAAACTTTTTGCATCAAAACTTTTTTTGAAAAAAACTAGGGTAAAAGTTGAAAAAGTAAGCTCACTTTTTATTTTGCGGGTTATTTTCGTTTTTCTTTCAAAATCTAAGAATTCCTCTTATTTATTAATGTTGCCTTACTCCTATTTGTTAAGAATGAAATGATAAAAATAAAAAATAAAAAATATTTGGTTTTCCTTGCATGGTTTTGTTTTTATGAATGAAGAAAGTCAGTGTTGTGAACATGTACTCACTTTTGCTCTCCACTGTATGTCGCTATCATAAGCAACATATCGTTATCACAGAATTTTCTACAGTTTCATTAGGCTATAGATAACCCAAAGTCCCTAATTTTCTCTCACTCTTTATCTGAATATTTATATCAAATGTTATGTGGTTGACAATAATGCGAGTATGCGACCTAAGTGCTAACTTCAAAGTTTTATTTTTGCTAAATTAATAAACAATAAAAATGCATAGCACATGAAAATCTGTTTAGTTTCGTATGGTATCCTACATATGTATAGTCAAAGTTAGTTTGTAATAGGTAAATTTGGTTGAGCATAGCAAATAAGGCTTGTTCAGTCAGCGCGTCAGGTTAAGAAAAATGAGCTTGTTAACGCTCCATGATGAGCCTAGTTAGTGTCCGCTGCCATGATCTAAACCATATAACCCGAAGCGTTGAATCGATCGATAGATGGATAAATGGATGGATGGGTGGATGGTTAGTTGGTTGGTTGGTTGTACTATGAGATGATGTGGATAGATGATCGGGGTGGATGGGTGGATGGTTGAATGTGTGCACTGCAGTGGAGTCGAGTCGTCATTAGAGTTTGTGTGTGTGTAAAATTACAACACGATAACACGTAATCATTAGCGTTGCTCTATGATGCTCCAAGTTGTTGCCTTGAACGGTGTGAGAGGCAACAACAACAACAAGCAACAACAACAGCAACAACAACAGCAACTTCAATTTGCAGTTTCATTATCAAACGAGGCAAAAGAACATAATTTGACTAGGGCCAAAAAAAAAAACATTTGGCTGAGTCTGCGTCTGTGGCTAAAAGAGTCCAATTTGCAGTTGTTGCTGTTGGCCAGAACCTGGAATGGTTGCTGGTAGTCAGTCAGTCTATCGATCACGTTTCAAACTGAAAGGCACGACCATGACGACGATGTGGCTCCGATTATGGCCACGCTTGTTGCAATTGTTGTTGCTGTTGCTTAGTTTGCACAAGAGCTTCTAAAAAACGCCATTGTTCTATTGTTGATTTGAGGAGCAGCTGGCGGAGAAGGGATACGGTGGGATAGGGGGAGGGGTGTGTGTACTGACGACTTAGAACTTTTATGCAATTAATTGCAACAGTTTTGCGACTGGAATGCGCCATTCTGTTTGCTTGGCCGTCCGTCCGTCTGTCCGTCCGTCCGTCTTCTGCTGCTGCTGCCGTTGCAACCACTTGCCGTTAATTTAAAAATTGTGCTCACGTTCTGGCAATTTGCTGACCACCCACATGCAAATGCAAATCAAAGCCACTTCTATTCACCTTTCCCCCTCTCCATCTCCCTCTTCATTCCTCACCTTTGATTCGAATTCGATTCGCTGAAAATTAGACGGCAGTTTTGTTTTTGCCTGGCCGGCAGCGAGGTTGGCAAACTGTAAATTGTAAACTGCATTTGAGCATTTCATTTGCTGTGTAGCTGCTAGTTTGTATTGAGTCAGCGAGAGCTGTGCGAGCTCTTTGTCTAATTTGACACTTGGGGCAGTTGCACAATTGACTTGCAGGCGGACAGGTAGTGAGTGCAACACGGCAACACGGCAACACGAGGCGCCTCCTTTTTGTGGCCTTTGTGGCTGCTTTGCATACGAATTAGAACGAAGTTCGAACATATTTTGAACTGTTTGGTTTTTCCTATTGATCATTTGCATTTACAATGGGCGTTAATGTGTGTGGGCGGTTTGAGTTATCGATTGTGATATTGAATATATCGAATAACGGCTAGTGCAACGGATTCTTTAGTTGTCTTTAAAGTTAAGATTACTTGTGAGTTTTTAGCTATAATTGGTGTTAAAGTTCAGCTTAGTGATTAAATGTATAGTTTAAACCGATAATGATCTATTTATAAATAATAAATATTTTTAGAACCAAGAACAAACAATCATTTTAGCAAAAAATGGATAAGTTTATGATAAATTTTGGGTACAGTTAACACTTTTTTAGAAATGCCCATTTATAGCTTTAGGTGGATTTAATTTTTTAATAAACAAGCTGACTGATCAGTCAGTAAAATGCCAGAAAAGGCTTAAGAGCAACAACTTTTCACGCTAACAAAAAAAGCTCCTCAAATTGCATGCATTTAAAAAATGCACTAAAAACGAAAATTCATGACAAATTAACAGGAGAAATAAACCGCAGAGTCAAAGCGAAGAACGAGAATGTGGCCAACCCACGTGAAAGACAAGGAGAACGATGGAACGATTGGCATTGGGTTAAGCTTCCTTGTATGGCTGTCAAAGTTAGTTCGAGGCACGTACCTTGCTCACAGTGGAGTCACAGTTCCATAGTTCCAGTGACCAGTGAGCACAGACTGTGTTTCTGAGTCGCGAGTCAATATATATTCCAAAAGGAATTCCGCAAATAATTGCAAACTGGCCACAAAACTTATGGCAATTGTGTGGACACTGGCCGGGCGGCCCTGTTGCATACATCACGTGCAACAACTGCGGCAGAGACGGGGGGCAGAGGCAGAGGAAGGGAAGGCAAAACATTTCGAATGCAAATAAAAAATCACGCCAATAAACTAGACATTGCGACGACGCAGGCAGCTCAGTTGCTCAGTTGCCCAGTTGCAGATGCAGACAGTGAGGCAGACAACGAATGAGGATGAGACAAAGTCAAAGCTAAAGCTAAAGACAAACACAAAAAACAGAGACAGAGACAGAGACAAAGACAATAGCAATGAATGCAGGCAATGCCTTAGCTCTTAGCGCTCTCTCGGTAAATCCACGACGTCATGATGTCTCGCTGGGATTTGGATTTCAGCGCTGCCTTCCTCCCTCCCTCTCTCCACTCCCTTGTTCAACGTTGGCAAAATTGCATACAAATCGCTTGTTTGGTAAATTTAACATAAGCGCGTCAGTAGCGCCTCTGGTCCGTGTCTTTTGTGGCAAGCTTGGAATAATTTAAGGCAACCAAAGTCCAACAACAACAACAACAACAACAAGAGGTTTTGAGGCGCGGGCTTATCTTGTTCTTGTTAAGCCGCCTGTCCGTCCGTCCGACTGGCCGCTCCTGTCCTGTCGTGTTGCCATCATGTAAAACGCATTGGCCCAGCCCAAAGTTGGAGTCCCAGTTGGGTTACCTCAGGGTCGCCTCTGTCCGGTGCATCCACATCGCCGCGCCTGTTGATCAGTGTCGTTGCCCGTCTTCGTCTTCGTCTTCGTTGTCGTCGTCGTCGTCGTCTTCGTTGTTGTCGTTGTTGTCTTCCTCGTTGTCGTCTCCGTCTCCGTCTCAGTCTCAGGCGTTTGCAGGCGGCTGCAATTTGTTTGAGTTACGGCGCTTGTAAGCACACTTTAAGGATCCATTGTATTCCAATCAATAAGCCGGGCATGACAATGAGACACAAACTACAAGTCCAAGCTCCATTGAATGTCACCCAAGTGTGTTCAACTGAAGCGCCGTTTGCCGCCGTCCTTTGGGTGCTATAGATTTTATTTTTCACCGGTTTTTTTTATATTCTTCTTTGCACATAGACAAGGAATTCGCAATATTTGTTGTGGAATCGTTAAAGTATCATCAAATTTGATAGCCTACAGAGGGTGTTGACAATCGGGCAGGGATTGTTTTTAATTTTAAAGATTGTATTAGTTTTAGCATGTACTTATAATATTCGAAATATCTATTTATTTATAGTTTATGGATACGAAATATTGTAAAAGAGCCACAGAAACTTCCTCAATGAGGGATTACTTAGCTTCTATTTAAATTCATCATTTGCACGCCTAATAAATCGAATCAAATTCTACTTTGTAGATTGACTAAACTTAAATAGAGAAAACAAATGTCTGAATATACTTAGTATTGCCTAAAACCATTATTATTCTATATAATATTCATTACATTTGTGCTCTCTTTCATATGACATATGAGGGTACAAAACTTTTTATACAAATTTATTTAAAAATTAGGAATATTTATAGAATAACTCGAAAATATCAGTGAATTGAAAATCCTTTAATAATCAGGAAAGTTATTTATAATTTATAAATCTTATAAATACAAGCTAGTAACTTTAGCTGATTTGTATGTATATATTTTAAGGGATGGGGACAATTTATTTTGAAGCAAACTCGTTGACCTGACGATTTTTTCATTTGCATTTTCAGCTAAATCTGCGTTGTGGTATCTCACTTCCTGTAAAGCAATTGACTTCCAATTAAATGTGTCAAACAGAACAGACGAAGCAGCAACACGCAACTCCAGCTCCAACTCCGATTCCAACTCCAACTCCAAGTCCAATTCTCGTTTGCCACATGCAAAGTGGCGCATGCCCCAAGCCAAAAGGAGCTGCAAACTGAGTTGCATTTCATTAGCATATCATTCGAGTTGCGGGGGCGGGGTGACACCTTAACAACAACAACAACAACAACAATAACAATAACTGAAGGAAGTTAAATTTATGGGCAACTACATGGATGCAGCTGAGCAGTCAAAAGGATTAACGAGGATTAGCCAAGCGACTCTCTGACTGCCTGACTCTCTGACTCTCTGACGGACTGACTGGCGAATGATCCGACCGAAAGGCATGTCGAATCTGAAAAGGAGCTGGAGTTGGAGCTGGAGCTGGAGTTGAAGTTGTGTCGCTACCGTTGATGGCATTTACGATAAATTTACGCAAGTCATTTGACAACGCTGTCGTCGTCGTCGTCTGGCGATGGCGATGCTGCCTGCCCATCATTATAAGTTGAGCATGGATGCACAATATGCTAAGCAGAGTCGAGTCGCCAGAGTCCTAAGTGGAAACAGTTGACATTCGGGCTGCCAAAAGTTGTTACCAGTTGGCAAAAACAAACAAAATGTCGCACATTAAGCGGCTGAACATATCTCAAATGTCACGTATACGTCATGTGTGCCACAGTCATCATGAGCATCAGCAGCAGCAACTGCTAGCAATTAATTAATCCTGCACTTGGTGCAACCAAGACCAAGACAACGTCCAGCAGATCTGCGAATCCCACGTAAGCGACCTGCCAGGCTTACCATGTCCACATCTCCATTTGGCCCGAGCTCGAGCTCGTTCCCATTCATGGCTCAGTCGCTGGCTTACGAGTATTAAAACGTGTCTAGGTACAGGTGAATATAGCCACATAAATTACCACCTCTTCATTAGCCGTGCCCACTTGAGTTAACTTAGGCACAGTGGCACAAAATAATGGAAAAATACTTTAACTTTTGAAAAATGAAATACAGTCAAACTTCCCTAACTCGAATCACTATTATCCAAAGAAAAGGTTCGAGTTATAGAGATATTCGACTAATAGAGTTATTTTTCTTATATTTATTAATTTTACTGCTAAACATTTAGTTCGAGTTAGAGAGAAATTCGAGCTATGGAAGTTCAGCTGTATTTCAAAAGAATAACATTTTGTTGTTGAATCAAATTAGATGTCAAACCATCATAACTTGACATTCCGAAGGGAATCAGGTTAGTATTAACAAAGTTATGGGAGTTGAAAGTTTTTGAAAGTGTCAAATATTTATTTTTAAACAAATAAATGTTTCTCACTTTGTCATTATAGTTTTGCCCTAGATGACATTGAATATTTTATGTATTGTCAAATTTGTATTTTAATTTTGTTTCACTACATTATTAACTCTTCTTCTTATCATTCACTCCTATCCATTTCAATATTCATCATAATAATGTGTATTATTGCACACTGTGCTGGGTTGCTTATGTTACGTCTAAGCCCATTGCCAGTGCTGGGCAATTGACTTACGCGCGCGTAATGGAATTTAATTTCTTGTTAGCCAGGTTAACTGCAGTTGCAATTCCATCAAGATAAATGTTGAATGTTGAATGTTCTCTCCTATGCGTGCCTGACCCCATAAGCTGCACGTACGTCAGGTCTGGCAGTTTGCCTGTCAGTTATCAGCCGAGGAGGTCCAGGTGCAGGTTCAGGTTGAGGCTTAAGTTTAGACCCAAGTCTAGGCTCTGAAGACTCAACCGGGCTCGTTACTGGGCTGCCTTTCCTGTGACACACTTCTGGCCATTAGTCATAGAAACCGTGTACTAGACGCCTGCGTGTCTGGCAGCCATATTTGTGGTCATAGCGTCAACGCTGGCTTTTGTTATTTTAATTACTTCCCTCGGCCAAAGAGTTATTGGGAGCAGCAGAGAGGATGAGCGGACTTGTTGGCCATAATGACGGCTGATTGTTTTACAACATAATTAAGCAAGGTTGTTGTTGCTTACGCATTCTTAACATGCACATCGGAATCGGAAGTGTATCGGGCGAATCGGAAGAAGCGGGGCAAGCGGTTGCATTGGTAGATTGATCAAATTATGAAGTGCAGCCAAGTGCATGTTTTGCGTATGTTGTTCTTTAAGTTTTTTTTTTTTTTTTTCGATAGGGGCAGGCATAAAAAACGTCGCTCATAAAACCAAATGAACGCCCCTGTCAGTCTTCCTCCATTCCAAGCCGAATATTTAACGTTCTTGTTTGCAACTTTATTTTTCATGCCCAAGGCGCGAGAACAACAACAACGATAACAACAACGTTAAGGTGGAAGCAACGACGACAACTGCAACAAGTCAACAACAATTCGATACACACACTTGCCAACTTGAGGCTGCCTGGTGTGAAAGCGTGTTGTTCTGGCTCCCATCCATTGCCCGATCCCTGATCCCCGATGCCCGATCCCCGATCCCTGATCGCTGGCTCCTTTCCCTTGGTGTTGTTGCCATTCGGTAAAGCGTTCAGCATCGATTCGTTATGATTGCATGTTAAATGGCTCCCGCTGAGTTATTACGAGACAAAATCCTTATTTATCGCTTTCTGATTTATTTGTAAACGATTTTTGTTGCCCATCTCGTCCTTACGTTAACTTTACGCGCCTCTTAACTCTCTGTTAACTCTGCCCTGGCCATTGGCCCCCATCCAACACTCTCTCTCTCTCTATCTCACTCTCTGACTCTCTCTCTCTCTCTCTTTCTGTTTGCTTAGTCCATTTCCTACTTCTCAACTCCCTCGGCTATTTTTACTGATTTCAACGCCTTTTTTATGGGCAGCAAACAACAAACTGGCCAAGTTGACTTTCGTGTTCTTCCCGCTACACATACATATACATACGTATAAATACCTATACCTATACCTATACCTATACCTATACGTGTGACCAGCATGTTGCAAGTTTGTTGTTGCCCTCCTGTTGGCAGTGTGCGAATTTGTGGCTGCTTACTTAATTTTGACATATTTATTTTTATGATGTTATGGCTAAGTAATTGGCACAAGCGAATGAAGCTTAAACTGAGGGCAGAATATATCTACATAAGTACATATATGCTTAGATGATAATTGCATAATGATTAGCTGATTCATAAAAATATATATATAATATATGGGAGTGGATAGATAGAATATATTACATATCTTAAAATTTAAGTGCTAATAAATAGAAGAAAGAATTTCTCAAAACAAATTATATAAAAATAATATTAAAATGAAATAAATATTTTTAATTACTTTAAGCATTTGTTTTCTTTTTATCAATTATTTTCAAATTTGTTCTTCGATTTTTAAATCTTTTAAATAATGCCAAAAATATTCCTAAAAAACTAAATTTATCTAGGTTTAATCCATTTCAGCAGTGATATTTGCCCTTAGTTCAATAAAGCTATGTCAGTCAATTGACCAATTGCTGGAGAGACATGAACCCGATTTGAAACTGGAATTTGATATGGCCAGTAATGTATTGCAAATGAATTTTTATATTCACTTGACTCGTTTAATTAACAACTCAGGTGTCTTTTGTCATAGTCAGAGTCAACTTTCTTAGTCCTAATTACATTTTATTTCTTATCTTGGCACAGAATCGTGATGGAACTTAAGTAATATCGTGTTGTTAGGGAAACTGAGTGGAAAAACTCAATGGTAAATCTACTATAAATACTTCAGCTGAAGTGTCAAACACACAGTTCAATATCTTTTCATTAAGATGCTTTCAATTTGGAAACAAGGCCTTTTACTTGTGGTTAGTTACAATTACTGTAGATTCTATTAGAACCTCAAGATTCTGCCGATCCATTGCAGCTGCTGATCCAAGTGGTGGTTCTACCCAGTTCAATGGGTACTGAAGTTAAGCTTCTGGGCAATGTGGTTGAAAATCTGACTGGAAATTTAGGCAAACCACTTGTTTGTCTAGAGGATAGTGCAGTGGGCCTTTTGCTAAGTCTGCTCAAAGATCTATCACTTGTTAGTTTGGCAAAACTTTTGGAAGCTGTCCTCGGTCCGGTTCTGACAAACATCAATGCAGTTGTATTAAAGATTTTCGATCTTGTGACTAAGATCGCAAGCAACTTGGCCGTCTAATATCAATATCTATGTCAATATCTATATCAATATCAATATAAAAGCATGCACAGCACAAGTTTATTACCCTTTTTTTTTTGGGAGACTTGTCATAATATTATCTTCTTATAGATCTGAGAATTCCTTTTCCAGAGTTGTTACACATCTGATGAATTCATTCACGAGTCTTTTATCTCTTTAAAAGCTCCACAAACTGATCCAAGCACCAATGGATGAGTTGATACCATTTGGCAGCAACTTAATGTTCATTTCGATTTACTTTTTATCAATTATTTGCTAATTTTTCTTAGATTTTTATATCTTTTAAATTATGCCAAAAATATTCTTAAAAAACTAAATTAAGCTCAGTTTAATCCATTTTGGCTTGCAGTGGGTTAAAGCCAAATGAGCAAATGATCGACGCCTTCTGCTAGCAACCAAAGAAAAAGAAGAAGAAGAAGAAGCGGTAGAAGAAGTGGGAAAAGAACGGAACAACTGCTGCCGCGTGTTTGGCATGGCTTATTAAAAGCGCAAACGGCTTTTTACGATGCGCAATAAATTGGTGCTGCTTGGCGATGCTTCGTTCATCGTTGGCTCGTATGCAAAAGGAGTTGCCAACAAACAAACAACAACAAGCCAACGTTTATGGCTTAAATTAATAAAATAAGCTTTGTCAGACAATTTACAACGCGTCTTCAGCGAGCAGATTACGAGCACGCGGACACGATCCACAGTCCACAGTCAACAGGGAGTGTAAGAAGAAGACGACACTGTCTGCCTGTCTGTCTGCCTTGGTTCTCTGCCCAGTTAGATGACTGCAACTGCTAACTGATATTAAGGAGGGAGGGCAACGAGGGGGTGTCTGGAGTGTCAGGCTGTTAGCTGTTACCTGCTAGCTGTTGCCAGTGTTGGCTGCGGTGTTTGTTCGTTAATTAGCGAACATATTTCGTATAATCGGTGTCATATTAGTTATAAATTGGATAAAAGCGCAAAACGACAACTTAATTAATTTTAAATTCCAATTTATAAGCAACAAAGAAACACACTCGCCAGCAATAAAATGCAAAACTCAAGACCAGCTTGTTTTGTTTCCTCCTCGTCCGCTGTCGATGATGGTGCCGCTGATAACGATTATGGAACCGCAGCTCCCCCAGCTAATCATTTGCCATGTGCATAGAACTGCCCCGCCAATAAGCCAACAGACAAACTGCAGCCAGTCTCAGTCTGAGTCTCAGTCTCAGTCTCAGCTCGATACCGATCCTCAGACACAGCTTCATTTAAATTTTTTTTTTATTTTTATTTTTGCAGCTTTTGCTTATTTGGCCGAACCAATTCCAAGAATTCTGTGTAGTTTCTGTCTTTTCCTTTCTTCCTTTTAGTTTTGCTTCTGCTTTGGCTACAGTTCGATTCGATTAGGTCGCGACTTGGGCCACGTCCGGAGAGTTGATATATTGCAGCGATCAGCAGTGATGATCATTTTGTTCAGCAGATTGCGTTTCGATCAGCATCAACTGTAAATTATCTTATAACTTAATTCATTAATAAATTTATGAATTGCCCGTTGTAAATTGTTCACAATTTATTGGCCTCAGTTGTGACATTGAAAAGGCTACTCCCCATTCCTCCTTTTCCTCTTCCTCTTTTACTAGTTCGATCACTTTGTCTATTCCAAGTGATAAATCTGTGTTGTGGGCAGCCAATGGAAATCTTTTAGTTTCTTTATATCTCCATCTTTGTGGATCGTTATAAATTGTTGGACCATTTGTCAAGCACTTTTTAAATGCTTCTCTAAGACGTTGTAATTAATGTGGCATTTAAATTTAAAGACGATTCGCTTAATTTATTTTGATAAATTTCAATTATTAAGTCATCATCATCATCAACCAACCAGTTGACTGAATGAATCTCTTAGCTTATGAATGAGAAGTTTTCTTTGACTTTAACCCAAAAAAAAATAAGATGCCCTAAGAAAGCATTAATCGAAATCTTAAGACGTGTCACGAAAGTCACAACAAATGTAACAATGAAATGAAAGAAAGTATCAGATGAAAGATTAATGCCACTAAATTTATAGAGATGTAAACTCTCTAAAAACAACTTATACAATGCTATGGTATTCTAATAAAGAAAGTTCTCTTTTAATATTTGCAAATACCATCAAAATTCCACTGCAAATTCTGAGAGTGATGAAGTATATGCTGAAAAGCATACCGAATATATGATGAAAGAAGTAGAATAGTTTGATTATGTTGAGCTGATAAGTTGAGGACTTCAATCGCTGACAGCTTGGAGCGCAGCTTCATTCCATTGAGTAGAGTGTGTAGAGAGATCTTTTAAGGCAGTTGCCGCATTCATTTTGCTAATCCTCTTGAGCTGCTCACGATGATGATGATGATGATTGTGATGATGATGATGAGGAGATGAGACGATGGACAGAGCAGAAACAGATAGGGATGGCAGAGAGAGAAGCAGCTCAATGGTCATGCCGACTGATTTTATATGGTTATATTTCTGACTTTTGACAGGAACAAGGCTCGTTTGTCGCCATCGCGGCTGAAGTGTTGTTGCTGCCGTTCCCAAGGAATTTCAGTCCGCTGTCGTTGTCAAATTAACACACAATGCGCCAGCTAATACATTATACAATATACCAGACAGACAGACACAGGCTGGACACATTTCCCAGAAGTTATAGACACTTTTTGTCTCAGTGTCAGTTATACGAGTGTGTATACTACTTATACTATATACTTACTGCCCGTGTACATATATCAATGGCCAGGTCTGTCTGCTCAGAATCGTAAATAATATCAATCTTGTAAGTAGCTGCCAACATTTAAGAACAATTCTGTTAATCACTTAATTTATGCAGCCGCTACAAATCGCAACCTTGTTGCATACAACATACTTCAGTTCAGTTCAGAGGGGTCTCAGCTAATCCTTTGGCAACTACGGACTGCGGACTGCGGACTGTGGACTGGGGCCTTGGCTAATAAACGATCATTTAATAAGCGTTTTAATGCCAAATTTACGATCGTTTTATTTGCATAAATTACCAAAGTTGCCAACTGTATGCACATTAATTTTCCAACTAAATTGCCAATAAAAAATTATTTATGTTGGACGCTACAAATTTTTCAACGCGCAGGAAGCAACAACACCCCAACAACAAACAACAACAACAAAGGAATGAGATGACTCTATATATGAAGAATCAGTTGGTTGAGATTCCAAGGTAGCTAATTTTATGAGCTTTGGTGGCCTTTGCGTGATCTTCATAAGATGTCTGCTAATAGAGTCATAAAATTTGGTCTGATACCTAAAAGTATTTGCAACTGATTTTTTATATTCACTTGACTCGTTTACGTAACAACTCAGGTGTCTTTTGTCATAGTCAGAGTCAACTTTCTTAGCACTAATTGCATTTGTTTTCTTATCATGGCACAGAATCGTGACGGAACTTAAGTAATATCGTGTTGTTAGGAAAATTGAGTGGAAAAACTTAAGGGTAAATCGACTATAAATACTTCAGCTGAAGTGTCAAACACACAGTTCAATATCTTTTCAGTAAGATGCTTTCAATTTGGAAACAAGGCCTTTTACTTGTGGTAAGTTACAATTACTGTCGATTCTATTAGAGCCTCAAGACTCTGCCGATCCATTTCAGTTGCTGATCCACGTGGTGCTTCTACCCAGTGCAATGGGAACTGAAGTTAAGCTCCAGGGAGATGTGGGTGGACATTTTGTCGGTGCAATTGATTGTCTAATGGATAAAGGAAAGGACTATTTGAAAAGTTCGCTCGGTGGTGCGGCTTTCGAATGTCTGGCCAATTTCTGATCTTGTGACTAAGATCGCAAGCAAACTCTAATATCAATATATTAATCAAAATCTATATCAATATCTATATCAATATGCAAATCAATATAAAAGCATGCACAGCACAAGTTCTATAACTTATTATTTTTTTGGTAAACTTCTCATAATATTATTTTTTTAAAGATCTGAGAATTCTTTTTCCAGAGTTGTTACACATCTGTTGAATTCATTCACTCGTCATTATATCTTCCTCAGTTCCACAAACTGATCCAAGCACCAATGGTTGGGTTGATACCATTTGGCAGCAACTTAATGTTTATTCCGATTAAAGAAAAACTGAACAATTTTGACAGCATTTACTGGGAAACCTCATAAGAGACTTCCTAGACGTGCCACTTGCTACTCGGTCGCAGGATAAACTCAGATGTATTCGTAGATCGTTTCCGATAAGATTTTAATGTCCCATGGACGATGCAAAGTGATAAGGCCGACATGGAGCTGAGTTTTAACGAGCGCAGAATCATAAAAAGGGATTCGGATTCAGATTGAAAGATCTCAAAGACAAGAAGCTGCAACAAGTGACATTCGGGGCACAAGTCGAGCACAGTCATAAAGCATATTAGTTTAATGTTCCTCAGTTACTTAGTTCATTAAAAACTCGGCGCGGTTCTCTTTATTACCAGACTATGGTTGTTGGCCAGGCCAGGAACCGGTTAACAATTAAAAGGGCGTACCGCAGTCATCAAAAAATGGGCCTAGAACTGGCGCAAGTTTACACTGAAATTTGGCAAACAATTTTTTGGCGGCACTATGTAGATGTGAACGTTGTGTGGTCGACTCACGTCTGGCATATCTGTCGGCCAATTTGCGTTGGAAATGGGAAATGTGTGCCACATGACAAGCAATTAAGCTTGCTCCGGCCGAGAACGGACAACGAGAACGGGACAGTGTCAGAGTGCGTACGTGCCCTGGAATGGCCTGTCCCCAGGTACAGTGAACCCGTGAAGAGTGCGAAAGCTATAAATTTATGACAAATTTTCAAAAGAAATGAACTGCGTGTGGCTCTGCATCATTTAAACTGCGGCTCTGCTCTGCTCTGCCCTGAGACGTGGCGGCACTTAACACCACGCATCATTTTAATTATTTATTTGGCCATAAAACAGTCGAAGCAGGAGGCGGCGGCTGGCCGACCGACCGACCATTTTCGCCGTTTTGGGCTGCTCAACTTTCGGCACTGTTGTCGCTCTTCTTCTTCTTTCACTTCTTGTTGTTGCTCATGCTGAAAATCGTTAAATTTAACAAATTGCCAGCGATTTTTATCGCGCCCGGCCCTGGAACATCCATAGATTGTAAGGTCTGTTTTTTTTTTTTGGTATTTTTTGACTGTCAAATTTATTTATGACCAGTGCAAACAAATTTCAGCTTTTGCTTTGACCATAACGCATAATTGGCCCTCGAGTTATGAGATGAGCAAAGTAACCAAATGACTCACGTATTCCAAATGCCCGATTAAAATCATTTTAATTAGGCAAAAAGTCGGAGTCAAATTGAAATTAAACTACAATTTCATTATAATATTTAAAAATACGGTAAATTAAAAGTTTCTTTTTACGCTTTTGATCTAGGGCTTAATTTGATAACAAGTTTGTTGCCTAAGTCTTTTGAATTAATTGGAATTGTGGAAAATTTTGGTCGATTTCAACAGGGTAAATTGTAAATTTTTGTGGATCTTCTTCTTTACTCTGCTAAAGTAACATTTATTTAAGATACATTTTGCTTAATTAAATTGAATTAAATTAAAGTTCGACGAAGTTCGTTGCCTAAGTCTTTTGATTTGTTTAGTATATTTGATCAGCTTCGTATTAAGCAATACGCCAAGATCATAAATACATAATTTCATGGCAAATTACATAACCTAATTAAAGCGTTAAAATGTTTATTTTTATAATTTTGGAACTGAAATACCAGCTAATTGCGAGCCAGTTATACATATGCAATGGCAGCAACAACAACAACAGCAACCGCAACAAAACAACAACTGGCATGGCAAATAAAACTTGATAGACGCCTGTGGGCATTCGAGCAGTAACTGCAACAGCAACAACTAAACAACGACAACAGCAACAACAATTACAACAGCAACAATTGTAGCAAATACACGGACTTGGTATCATATGTTAACTGAAAAATAACCTGTAATTATAATAATTATCTGTAAATTATATGGCGCATTTACAATTGCACACGGATTCATGAGCTTGTCATAAAAACTTAAAACATTTAACTTGGCTTCTTTTTATCTTTGCCAGTCAGCCGCCATATTGTGCTTATGTGAGAAGTTGTTCATTTAATGGATGCACTAACCAACTGACATTTCTATCGCTACTGACGCTCCACTTCATACAAATAAGTTCACTGTTAAAAACTGAGATTTTATCGTAATGGACTATGAATATAGAAATATTGAAGAGATTTCAAAATAATGTGTCTTTAATACTTAGTATAGTTTTCTGATATTTTGAAAAATTTGGTTTCTTCTAAAATTTGCAACGGATCTTTCAAAATTATCTAAACCTGTAAATTTGATTGAAATTTCTTAAAACAATTATGTGACTTTGTATATTTTTTTAGAAAGACTACTTTTTATATATATTTTTTATTTTTGTCTTTAAGTTTAAGTATTCTCCGTTTGTTGCAGTGTGTGTATAGGACTACTTACAATCAATTGCAGCTCATACAATCGGACATAACAAACGTGGTCATAGCTCCATTTAGACGAAAATGAAATCAAATCTCATTCGCATGTGGAACTGTCGCGCACTTCGGGCCCATCCGGTTGTCCGGCGTCCGGTTGTTGACGACTGCAGGAGTTGGGGGTCGGGGCTTGGGGTCGGAGATGGAGCTGAGGTTGTACCTATGTTAAGCACTCGCTAGACCGCTTGATTCCACATAATTGAAACGAGTTTGCCACAAGTGAGCATGTTTTTTGAGTAATTCGACTGCGTTGTCAGCGTCCATGGACGATGTTTCGCAGTTGAGTGTCGGTTATAAAGTAATTAGCCTCAATTTAACGTTTATACTTTGTTGATTATGATTATGTTAATTATATTATTTTATGCGACACTTTGACGGACGTCATTCAGTCTTACAGTGAAAACCAGATGAAGGAATTTCAGGTTTGCCGACTGCCGACTTTGACTCTGATGAACTCAAAAGTGTGACAAACGGTTAATAATTTGGACTTGTTGGCCAAAACTACTCAACACTGAATGTGTCGAAACGCAATGCACTAATCATTCAACATAAATAAGCAAGTGCAGTGCAAATTAATAACAGGTGAAATACAACTGAGGAAGCGACTATTGGCAAGCATATCAGTCAAATTTTGACTGGGCGCCAAAGTCGACACTTTTGCTAAAGTTGCTCATAAGTTTAGCAACGATTTCTGGTTGTAGATTGTGGTCGGGCATTTTTCATCAATCAAGCAGCAAGTTTGTTGCCTAAGTCTTTCGTTTGCTGGCTGGCTGTATGCTTGCCTAATGGCTTTCTATTAAAAACTACTTTTATTAATTAAGCAAACAACATAATTTTGTTGTAAATTGCTGCATCAGCGCCAAATCATGGCAGCTGCAGTCGCCGCAACGTATCCGTCTGCCACGCTAATTATACTGAAGCATCTGCATGCATTTGGTGGCAGGGGGGAGGATAAGGGGAGACAGGGAGACAGGGAGACACAGAGACCCAAAGTGATGCCCCGTCGCCGTCAGACACCTGATGCTGCTGCTGCTGCTGCTGCTCTCTACTGGTTGCTGTTGCTGAAGCTCAACGTTAAAATTAAAACACGATAAATGAGTTTAATAATGGCGGCAATTAAACGGCTACACAACCGCACCATGCACCATGCAACATGCCCCATGCAACACGCTTCAAGCTCCGAGGCTGGGATAAGAGACTCGGCATCGGCATTGGCATCGGCATCAGCATCAGCGTCTCAATTACCGCTGCTCTGCATGGCGCTTCACGGTTGAGAAATTCGACGCCACTTTCAAAAACGCATCACTCAAATGCTGTAAGGCGTTGAGGCTTGTTATGTGCCCACAGTCGTTACAGATACCCAAAACAACAAGAAGAATCGGGCAGATGTACAAATAAATATCTATATCTACTGCTGCTGTTGTTGTTGTTGTTGTTTTCGTTGTGCTTGGGAAACCAAGCGCGCTTGAAAACTCATCAGCAATTTATTAAAACTCATCAATACTCATCAAAATGCCTTAGCCAAAAGAACT
The DNA here is from genome assembly GCA_037043435.1 of Drosophila suboccidentalis. NCBI lineage: Eukaryota > Metazoa > Arthropoda > Insecta > Diptera > Drosophilidae > Drosophila > Drosophila suboccidentalis. The sequence goes on along the minus strand of JBAMBK010002605.1, from coordinate 126,817 downwards.
TCAACTCCGACTCCGATTCGGACACGAAACCCGAAATGAATGCCCGCGGTTAATTTAGCGCAGTTCAATACAAGTTGAGCTAACAACGAAATTGAAATATGTTTGTATATCTTTATTTTATTTTGTGATGCGCTACACAAAACAATGACAGAGGGGCATATGGGCATGGTGATCTTTTAAGGTTGATAAATTATTATTAATAAATATTAAAGCTATGTATCCTAACAAGAAAACACTGGGAAGAGAGTGAATGAATGAGAAGAGAGTTTATTTATTTAATAATTTTATTAATTTATTGCATGAACCTGTCAAGGTTTTGAGTTTTAATGTGCTTTCTAGGCTTTCTACTAAGCTTTAAAGCGCTTGCAAAGCTCTTTTTTATTATTAAGGTTGTCTTTTTATTAATTTTATTAATTCATTTATTTATATTCAACCTATAAGCCTCTTTAAATTAAAAGAAATCTATTAGATAACAATTAAAATTAAAGTTAAAGAAAATAATATTTTTAGATGTGAGTAATTAATTAACCAAATAGAATAGACTTTTTATTTATTTTCAGTTTTCGTAGCTCATTTGCGCGTCGCCTAAATAGACTTTACGTCCATCTTAACTGCCAACTTCTTCACCTTCTTGTTAGTCATTTGTCTGTATTTTCAGCCCAATTGTTTGCATAGGTATACTTGTACCTTGTTTTGCATATGTCAGTGGTCAGCTGGATAGAGAAACAGACAGACAGACAGACAGGCAGCCTGAGTCAGTTGCCCCATCAATCTGGGGCATCAATTTGGGAAATGCATCAAAGTTGGCAGCCCGAACAGCTTGATTAGTTATATGGCTCTCAGGCAGCAACAATAACAACAACAACATTCATTTTGGCAGCCAAGTGCATGTTGGCTCATTAGTTTTGAGCCGCTGAGGAGGCTGTGAAATTGGGAATCGTCTCGAGATTGAGTTGGAGACGGACACGGAGTTGGTGCTGGTGTCTACATCAAAATTAAGTTTTAATAATTGGCTCACATTTATATGCTGCCTTAATTTGATTGTGCCGTCGAATGTTTTTCCAGCATTCGACTGATCAATTAATCATCTCTCGTTGATTGTTGCTGTTCTTTGTTGTGGGCGTGGCAGTCCTAATGAAGTTGTCTCGACGCGGGATAGAAGTTGTATAGCTAAGAGCATTCCCCAAATGCTGCCAGTATGAAATTTCAATTGGAAACTTTCCCCAATTGCTCAAGATAATCCGCCCTTAGGTTTACGCAGGATGTGTGCCAAATTGGACTGGAATTTCATGGGTAGGACACGAATCTTTGGCAGACCTTTTGTCGCCGCTCCCAATGAAATAAGAAAAAAGAAGGCTAAATTTCAGCTCGAACTCAAAGCCGTTGCCCAGTTGGCTTGTTGGGATTATGCTAATCTGTGTCATCGCATCAGCGGCAAAAGTGTTTGGATATTTGTTTAATGAAAGCGAAACGCACGCAGACACAGTAAACTCTGTTCAGGTTGTCCAGGCAGTTGGGCAGGGCAGGTAGTCCAGTCCGGTCCGCTCCTGGCCTCCTATCGTGCTGCCAAAATCAAGTCATTGGCTTTGGGCCTGCTTACCGACGTGTCCTATTCCCTTTTGGCTCAGACCCATATGCATTTGCTGTGCAATTAATTAACTTGAGCATTTTTAAATGTGTTTGCATGGCTTTGACTTTGAGTTCAGGCTCGGGTGTTACCATTTTAATGCCCAGCAGAGTTCACAGTCCCACAACAACAACAATAACTTGAACAAGTTCTTTAACATGTCTAATTAGTTGTTGGGCTCTGGACAGCCGTTGTTGTTGTTCTTGTTGTTGTTGTTGATGTTGCTGCTGCGTGCGATAAAAAAATGCATGGCACTCATTTAGTGTTTTCTTAAGCAGAGACATAAATTTGCAAGCAGTTAAAAGGGACTGACTGCAATCCGATGTGATGTGATTGCTTTCGCGAATTTCTGCACGGATAAAAACCCGCCAACAAGTCGCATTCATGTTTCTTGTTTTTTTATTGTTGTTGTTGTTGGTGTGGCTTGGATTGTTACCAACTTTTAGTTGGCAGCAGCAATAAATACCTTTTTTATATTAAGTTTACATCACTTTTGATAGCTTTGTCGTACTATATATCTGTATATGCATAATATAATTGCTTGATTCATTAGTATTTGATAACTCAATTTGTCTTAAAAGAAAAAGTTACAAACATACACAATTTATAAATCCTTTTTCTGTTTAATTTAACTCGGTTGTTATTATTTTTTGTAAATAAATGAAAATGGAAGTCTTGGAAGAATTAAGTAGCGTTTAGTAAAGTTTTGGGAACATATTAATGTCATATATTTATTATTACAGACAGGAACGTTGAACTTTCCTCGTTTATCATATTCTAAGTTTGCGGAGTGTAATCATTTTAGTTTTTCATAAAAAACAATGCAAGTTGCTAGTCTGAGAAGAACATGAACTTCTCTGAAATATTCTTAAGATTGATCAAATAATTAGTAATCAAACTGAATTATATTAATTAATTGCATTTTAAATGCCACTTGTGCATTGTTTCACTTCGGAAAGAACGAAAACAGGTTTATTTTATGATTATATTGCATACTTTTGGGAGCATACAGTACAGCTAACGACGAAAACATCACAAGGGGTGCAAAAGGCAGCAATATATACAGGAAGAATGGAAAACTAGCTATGATTGTCCGATCAGGTCGAGTTATAGTTAGTTAATTTATGTACTCACAGTTTAAATACACAAGATCATAAAAGAGAACTTACATTTTACTACGAACTTTGTTTACTTGATTCAAGATCAACCATACTTATTTCAAGAATTTTTTGTGCTCACATAATTTATATTTTACATTTAATATTGTTCGTCACAAAATTGTATATCAGAAATTTTGGGTCATGGAAATGTTTTCGTCACTAGACCTTTACCTCGTAAAGAGTTTTTTTTATAATCTATATTCTGCACTACCTTTCCATTTGTTGCAAATTTTAGTCTTTAAACTTCTGTTAATAGTTTGTAATATAGTTGAAGAGTTTCTCCGATTTTTAGTGTAGTACAAACATTTTCAAAAAAAAGGGTATTATAGTTTTGTTGTCGTTTTGCATAAAGTATTGAATTAAAGTAAATAACTGACTTTAATTGGTTGCCTAATGGAGAGTTGTGTGTGCTTGCACTAATTTGAATTTAATTGTTGTTGCTGTGCCGCACATTAACACATGTCCATGTCCATGTCCATGTCCATGTGGGGAGCCCCATGCCAATGCCGGTGGAGTCCTGGCCAGAGTTGGGATCGTTCAATGTGTTTGGGTTAATAATTGTTAGCCGGCAGCGCGCACGTCTTGGCTATGTATTGTGGTAGATTCCCGTTTCGTGGTCTGATCCAACAGATCCAACTGCTGGTCAGGCAATGCGCAGACTGAAGCGATTCAGTGCGTGCCACGTCTTTGACTCTATGTCATTTTAATGGCCGGCGCTGTTGCCGTTGCTGTTGCCGCTGCTGTTGCAGTTGCAAATGACCAATGGCGTTTAAACTGGTTGCCGCAGCTGTGCCCACTCAAAATGCGTGCAAATTGCACCACCGAGCAGACGAAACGAGACGAGACTTGCCTCCCGGTAGCTGGGCAGGCTGACAGGCCGCATGGTCAGTCGGGTTGCAAGTTGCAAGTTGCAACTTGAAGAGACGCCTGCCTCATGGCTTTTTTGGTGTAATTAATCATGCTACATAAATTAATGTAGCCAGTAGTTAATTAACCCCAGTTTATTTGTACAGTGTTTGCTGGCCAACTTTGTTGTCTCTAAGCCAGTTCACACCTCACGAAAATACAAAAAAAAAACACCCCCAAAACGTGCTAATGAGCGTCCCATTGTGCCAGCTGCTGTTTGTGATTTGAGCTGCACAGTACAATGGCATTCATTTAGCCAGGTGCATTACCTGTTGCTCTATCTGAAACCCTCAAACAGTCGACAGTCGACTGTAAACCGTCAACAGCCAAAAGTTGGAAATGTGCATTGGCTTATTGGAAATACGACCCCATAATTTGGCTGATTGTCAGCCACAAGTCGACAGAAGACAGACGACAGACTGAGGCGACTTCAGTTGCCTAGCTGCACCCACTAATTATTTTAAAGTAGTTGCCCAACGCGACGTCGTTTTACAACTTTTACCTAGATTTATTGACTATGTTTTGTGCAAAGTTTTCTGCGATTCAAGCAAGTGCCACGCCCACGGGCCTTTTACAAACGCCTACCGTTGTTCGGCAACATCAGCACTTGACGGCGACAAAGCGGAATGGCTTTTAAATTGAGCTTCGTTGCAAGTTCCAGAGGGGGCGTAACCAGCGCCCACATAACATCAAAGTTCTTCATGGTGTGCGCTTATTGATTTTGTTATGGCCAACTGTGGCTCCTTGTGAGCAACCAGGACAAAAGGTTAATTGGCTAATTGATCGAACAGCTTGTTCGCATTCATCGAACTTGAACTTTCGAGTGGCCAAAGTAAATGAGTGGTTGAAACCTTGGGAAATACCTTCGTGACTATTTATTTTACTAATATTAGTTTAAACCTTAATACATTCTATATTGCAACAGTAGTATCATGAGAGTTTGATCTTTTGACCCAGAGAATTTTCCAGGTATTATAAAACACTTTTTATTTTGAATTTTAGAAAACTTAAAAATGAGGACATTTTTAGATTAAATTTATTTGTAGAACCTCAACTCTGTATTCCAAAAATAAATATCTCAAAAATTAAAATAACTTAAAGGAGATTTTCATCATCTCAAATTAATTTAACAAAGTTTAAAGATTAAGAAATTTAGTGAAGGAAACAATTGAATTCCATTTTCTGATTTAAATATCAGGCTTAATATTACATTCATATTTATTAATATTTCTAAGTCGTCAAGCACTTGCAGAATATGTAATTACCAGTAATAATAACAGTTTAAATATAATTTCAAATAAATATACATAGAATTTCATTTGAATAATAGAATTCAAAATACATGTACTTACCCTTTCATCGATAAAATCCGACAAATTGCCCTAATTATTAATTGGTTCCACTTAAATCTTTATGTTAATGTCTAGCACACATGGCATTAGTTTCAATGTGATCCAGTTACACAATGAGATCGCATCATCATCATCATCATCATTACTCAACGGGAAAGGTAGAAAATTTTCAATTTAGTTTAAATTATAATTGATAAGCGAAAATGCTACTCGGAATGCCACTCCTTGGGCAGCAAGTTGCAGCAATTTGAGGGCATCACATTAAGTATCCGTCAGTGTCAGCTGAACTGAACTGAGTTGAGTTGAGGTGCACACCCATTTGGGATGGGATCATCATCGGTTTGGCTTTGGCTTTTGCTCTATTGGCCCCGATGGAGACCACCCCTGACCTGACTCGGAAAGCAAACCAAAGCAAAACTCATTTAGCGAGACCGGCGCCCAATTTCTTGAAAGGCGCCTTTTAATATAAATTGGCTGCCATTTGTCTTGTGTCATTAATTTATAAATAAATACATATATATGTATATAACTAAGGCAGATTCAACAAAAGCTCATCGCTGGCCACTCACCATAACCATAACCATAACCATAGCCACAAACACAACAGCTCGCCGCCTTGCGTGCGCTTTGTGGGCGTGGCTGGATCCCAGCCAAATGAGTGCTCATTAATTTTCAGAAAATTAGTTTTCAAATAAACCGAAAGACATTAAATTAAATATGTTGTTGTTGTTGTTGCTATTGTTGTTGTTGTTGTTGTTGTACGTTGCAGCGTTGGCGTGCTTAAATTTTGCGGCTAATTAATGTGCATTTTCACGAGATGTCGAGTAATGCACGCGCCCCAAAACAATTTTCCACACGAGCTGCATATGATTTCCTGAAAATCTACAAAAGCGTTAATAATAATTTTTAAGCATCTTTAACTAATTTAATTACTAAACCATTTTACATACTAGTCTTTAATTTTAATTGCTCTAAAACAGTGTTCCCCAAAATAATACCTACACCAAAGATTTGTTATCGATATATTTATATATCTTATGGAGATTATTTAAAACATTTGTCGTTTAAAGTGGCAATCGTGAAAATCGATTTATTTAACTCGACTTTTTTTTATCGCTAAAATTAATGATCCAGTTAAAGTATTTGAAAATCGAGTTGTCGATATTTTGATGTATTTTTCCATCACTAGTCGGAGTAGAAGCTGTGCTGGCAGCTCGTTCATCAGCTATTAAAAGACCATTAAAATCCTGCGTTCAGCTCTTGGACAGGCAGTTAAGAAATGTCTGCTGGACAATGGGGATCGCATTCCATTTGTTGGCCGTGAAGCTTTCACCTCTCGAACATTTCATTTATATTAGTTGTGGTTTCGGTTTGGATTTGTATTATTTATGGCTGCAGCAAATTAACTTTTTCACTTGGCTGTCATGGAATCCAATTTGCCAATTGACGCCTAGTCCTAGACTGGGCATTTTGGGCCAGGTTCGGCTCGGATTGGCCCGGCCCGGCCCGGCCCAAAGCTGTTAAATCTGGCGACTTGGCGGCGCTCTGCTCATTTCAATTGAATTTATGTGCCGACAACAGGCGCCATGAGAGTGCAACTTGCCCGTTGGCTCATATACTGAGTATAGTAGGTGCCAAGTCGGTGGCTCTCCCGACAGACTCTGTTTTGCTGATTTATGGCCAAAACGGGCTCTGAGGCCAGTACGATGTGTGCCAGGGAAATGCTATGGAAAGTAATTCTACTTGTACCTCGAGCTGATTATGGCATTGCTTATTAATCGACCGCCCACGTTGTGACTTGGCTAATAAAATGCGCCAAATGAAGTTTAAACTGCAATTCCGTTTGCATTTGTCTGAATCAGTTGCTGTTGTTGTTGTTATTGTTTGTGTTATTGTAGCTGTTGTTGCTGCCACCTTTTTGCCATACAAATGGCCGCTAAATAGCAAAAGTCAACAACAGCTAAAATACAAAACAACTGAGACGCCTACGCTGTCGCCGGCACGTCCGCTGCACTGCAGCATGTGTCAGGCCATCACCCCTTCCCCACTTCCCATTCCCCTTCCCTTTCCCATTTCCATACCTGTTTCCCCTTTCAATCCTGTTTCCGTGACGCTCACCTGCCGTTGTCAAATTTGCGCTGCCTGATGCACTAATGACGCCCTTAATATGCTCCAAGTGCCTGAGCCAGCTCTTCCAGCCGTTGACGCTTCGATTGTTGACTTGGCTGAGAGCCAATGCCCCCTCTCACAATTCCCCTATCTCTCTCTCTCTCTTCTCATTTGCGCAAATTTGTTTTCAAAGTCGTCGTCGTTGTTGTAGACACGCCAAAATCAAACGAAATACTTTGCCGCAGTCGCTGGGTTTACTTAATAAAGGTAAGCTGAATATGAGGCAAACAGTTGGCCAAAAACAAAGCTGAAGGGGCCTACAACTAAACTTTTAAAACTTTCTTTAAAGAAAATTTAATTTCTAGGTAAGATCTACTTAATTATTGGCTCCATGGATTTTAGATGATATTTCTGATTTCGTAGATTATGATATTTTTCTAAATTTTTTGGGATCGCATTGTTTGCAATAGTGTCGCAATACATAATGGTGTGATTAACGAACTTATCTAAAATTTTAATATTGCCCTGGAGTATTGTAAGAAAATCCGGAACTTAAGCCCTTATGTTCACATGTAACTTCTACTGAGATCCAATAAAATATTTTCAGTGTTGGTTTGTCTTTTGCTCGGCTTGTAGTAGGTATTGTACTTTGCCGTGAACATAGTATCTGTCGTGACTCTGAAGAGGATGTGTACATGTATTTGTATATTTTGTAATACACGTTTCCCCTATTGTAGCGAAACCACCTGCTCTCTATGGGCAATGCCAGTTGCAGTAGACAACTTCATTGTCTGGCCTAAACGTTTCACGTTCATAAATTTCGCTGCCAAACCAACGAACCAACCCACACATTTGGGCCATTGAAACACCTCTGCCAAATGCCCACCCATTCTCAGTCTAATAGCAATTAAGTAATTCTCACATCGTTTATGCAAAATACGAGAATTTTCATACACTCCGGAGTCGCAGTCAAGTTTCTGTCCGTAGTCTCCTTCTCATTCTCACTCACACTCTCCCTCTCCCGTTCTAGCTGCTTGCTCGCGTGCAACCTCAACACCCTTTGCTTGTACTCAAGTGGCCCATAAATTGTTGGCCAAGTTTCTACGGCACACGCCCACTTTTCGTTGCGCTGCTTTGACAACGGCAATTACCTTGAACTTTCGTCTGGGCCAGCAATGGATTCAGTGGAAGACAATTTGCCATATCAAAAACGAAATTTATTTATATTGTACTTTGACTTGGCTGCCGGGCACGAGTCACTTACTCTACATATCTCTCCCTCTTTCAATCTATCTCTGTCCCTGTCTCTGTCTATCTCTGTCTGACTGTCTGTCTGTCTCTTTGCCGGTTTTGTCAGTTTAATTTTTTGGTTTATTTCACGTTTCAGTTTAAATGACGCCAAATTGCTGGGCCATTAGCCGCTTGCTCCATATGCATATTGCGCCGGAAAAATAACGGCCCTGGGGGCCACTACCTCGATTCTTATTTATATATAGTAGTAAATAATTTTTATAGTCAATCGTTTGCATTTTAATATCAATTTGGCATGGTTCATTTCAGTCGGGGTTTATTTTTTTCTTTTTTTTTTCGGTGGATTGTGGATTTGTCTTCTGGGCATCCAATCAATTCGACGTTCGGTTATTGACTGACGTTTATTTTCTGGCCGCTTTATGAGACCGAAATTCGGAATTCGTCATTTGGTAACTCGTAATTCGCAATTGTTGATTGCATTTTTACTGTCAACGCTTAGCACACAACGTGCTTAGGTTTTTTTTTATTTAGCTAGGGGAATCGATCAACAACAACAACTCAATAAAGGGCCCTTGTTAGCATTTCCAGTCATGGAATGTTGTTCGTAAATTGAGTGATGACTTCGTTGGCAGCTGATCGATAATGATAAAGCTTGGTGATTACGCGTCGGTATAGCCCGTGTTTCTATTGATAAAACAATGAGTGTGGTGCAGATCTGATTCTATTTTCAAAGTGATGGGAGTTTACCACAAGTGATTCAATTGGTTTTTCATTAAATTCATTTGACAGTTAGCCAATAAAATTTAAGTTTCTGCATTTTTTTAGATTTGTGAATCAATTATCAATTAATTTTGTAATTTACTAAGAGTATAATTTTCATTCCAGCTCTCTTGATTGTAAACATTGATTAAGTCTAGTCTATCGAGAAGTATAACCAATTAAGCAATTAGCACAAAGTCGATTTTATACTCGTATAATTATATGCACAGTGGGCACATTAAGTATCATATTAATTAATGTATTAAATTAATTTATACACTTTAAGTTAATGCATTTACAAACGAAAGGAACACAAAATAGCTGACACTTTAGGCCTTACAATATCATTGAGTATTATTACTGCTTTTCCCGCTCCCTCTCTCGCTCCTTGTCCCGATCGCGCTCTCGCTCCCTCTGCCGCTCTCGCTCCTTCTCGAGGAGATACATTTGCTGCTGTTGCATGAAGTGTTGCTGCTGCTGTTGGTGTTGCTGCTGCAGATGTTGCTGGTGATGCTGCAGCAATTGTTGCTGCTGTTGCGGTGTCAGCGTGGTTGCTGCCTCACTCTGTTGCTGCAGCAGCTGCTGCTGATGGTGAACCAGTTGCTGTTGGAACTGTTCCCGCAGACGCTGATGCTCCTCGGCATCCATGTCGCTGCCGTAGTCATCCATATCGATGACTTCATCCTCGTCGTCCTCCTCAATGTCGTCCTCGTCCTCGACATCGGTGGAGCTGTGCTGGGATCCCTCATGCTTGGCATCCTCGTCACCATCGCCATCGCCACTGCCGCCTCCGCCGCCGCCTCCGCCCGAGGAGCTGCCCTTGTTGCTCTTGGCATCGCTGCTGTCGCCGCCCTCTTGTTGCATGCGCTTGTGCTTGGTGCGACGGTTCTGGAACCACACTTTGACCTGGTCGGGCGAGAGAGAGAGAGAGAGAGAACACACATAAACTTCAATTGAGTTGAGTTCATTTCAGTTAAGTACTCGTACAGTGGGTGCTCAACCCTTTCGCAACAAAGCGGCTCGTAAATAAATTTAACGAGTCTTTTAATTCTATTTGCCTGTCTCCGCCTGCCTCCCAGCTATGCACAGTGAACACCCTCTACGAGTATGCACCACCCCCAGATTGTGCTAATAACTTGGTAACTCCCGGCACTTGTCGGGCTAACGACCAGCTGACATGCAATCACTTAACGCTCGCCCAGGGGTTGCTTGCTCGCTGCTCCAGGGGGTTGGGTCTGTCCAATTGGGCAAGGAATTTATTGAATTTGATGCGCATTAAGCGCGCGGCCATCAAAAGGGTTGCCCCTTCTTTTCCCCCAGAGGATCAGAGGGTGGCATGGGTCTTACCTGCGTCTCCGTCAGGCTTAGTCCTTGGGCCAGCTGCTTACGCTCCGCGCCCACCACATAATGATTGCCCTCAAAGGCGTGCTCCAGCTTGAGCAACTGCGTCGGCGAGAAGGCGGTGCGAACGCGCTTCGGCTTGCGAAACGGTTGTAGCAGAAAGTCTGAAAGGGTTGAAGGGGGGTAAAAGAAAAATACATTAGAAAGTGTACTTAATGTGTGGACATTAATACTTTTATTTTTATTTTTTCTTTTTATATGTGGACATTATTTCTATTTAATACTTTATTCTCAATTGATATTCGGTCACTTTATGATGCTCTGTTTTGGTGGGATATAAGTATACTTGAATATATTCAATATAAGCCTATTTGTGGTTTTTTGAAATACTGATGGAAAATATTTATAGATAGCTAGATTATCTTCAAAGTAGGTTAATATGTGCGATGTAGGGTAGTGAAAATATCCAACTTCTCAAGATATGATAAAATATTTAAAATATTTTCACTGTTTCAAACACATGTTAAAATAACATAATAGACAATAAAATTAAGATAGTGTAAAAAGTATGAAGGTATACATTTTTTTTACGTTTTAAACATTATTTTGTCTTTTTTTTGATACTTGAGCCAATAAAATGTTTTAAAAATGAAAATTTCAAGCCTTTGAAAGAATCTAGCTTAAGATATAATTTTGTTATTCGGGGGTGCCACAGAAATCGCTTTCGCTTGAATTTCACTTAAATTTCATACAAATTCTAGTGAAATTCAAGCGAAAGCGATTTCTGTGGCACCCTTGATTATATTGCAATGATTGGTAATATTTTGTTATTTATTAATCTAATATTAATCATGAATTTAGGAGAAACAAACCCTGTATTACATAAAACAAAGCAAATTAACAATATAAATTACAAATGAAGCAGCTCAGTTACAGGGTTGCCATTTATGTTAGACATTTTCACATTTCACATTTCCATTGGTTGTCAACCACCGATGAGTTTATCGCAATCAGATGCTAAGAGTATTCCAGGCATGACGAAGCTGGTTTCGTTTCGTTTTCTCGTTTTCTGCTTTTTTTAGCGTTGTCATTAAGTGTTGGAAATTATTCAAATATGGCTGACTGTTCGCAATGGCCGTTTCGGCGTGACGAACACATATATTTCATTTTGGCGCTATAATTTGTTAATTAGTTGCTACCAATCGCCAACCACATGGCAGCTCTTTCTATGTCAATGATGATGATGATGATGATGGATGGGTAGTGGTGGTGGTGTACTGCCAATTAGGCGACATGGACCTCAATTTGCAGCTTATGATTTCCGCGAATGCCATCGCTGAAAGATGCCGCACATTCTGGCATGGGGGGCAAACTCATTACAAAACAATAAACAAATTTCCAGACATGGAACAACAACCACAACAACAACAACCGCAAAACAAAGGCCAATGGATCGTGCCGCATCGGCGCTGTGTCTGCCATGTCTCGACATCGCTGATAAGCGAAACAATTGCGCAGAAGCCGCTTCAGCCTGGATCTGGGTCTGAACTGGGACTGAGAACTGAGACTGGGTATGGGTCTGGGTCTGTCCTCTCCTGAACGCCAAGTTGAACACTTTAGCGCGCCTAAATGTCGACAAAAGCCGCCAACGACGCCTCCTTCGAAGCGGCAATGCTGTGGCCCATTGTTCTACCTTTTGGGCCGCGGCACAACGTGATATTTTGACGTTTATCACGATTTCAGGAATGGATCGCACTGCCAACATTACACAGACTGAGCCCGAAGGTTCCTCGGACTCGGCTAACGTGACGCTCCGTGGAGTTAGCAAATTTTCAATTGAGCCACAATTTGAATATTGATATGGTTATGGATATGAATGCACTGTAAAAGAAGCAGCAGAAGCTCGGATTCAACACGCGCTACTGTGCGAGATGCGACTGAGATTTTACAGGGAAAAATAAGTAAGCAAACATTCATATATGCCATAATAATTAGAATGATTAATATTGAATCAGTTACAGGTATTTAAGAAGCACCTGCGGGTTAAAGGACACATTACAAAATCAATATTGACTCAACGAATTGCAAGGATAACAGAGGCAAGCAGGATATTTAGCTCGGGGCACAAATCCATACAACAGAGCAGAAGCTAAGCCAGAACAAGGTAAATAAAAATAAACAGGATAAAGACCCGAAAAAAAAGAGAAAACTGTGAACTGACTTAGTTGAGGCATTGCTTTGTTGCACAGTTGCAGCTACTGAAATAATGTATCTACTTGTGTTTTCTATCTTGTTAGTGTTGAACGCTTGGCAAAACAACAAGAGTAACAACAGCAACAACAACAGGAACAACAACAACAACGTTGCTGGCGAACTTGTCAATTTGACACTTCATAAATGCAGACTCTGTGTGTGTGTATCTTTGTATCTGACAGATGCTGAACCGCTGACTGGCTGCCCTCTTCCTCTCGCTCCCGCTCTCGATGCGTGTGCCTTGTTGTTCTTATGCCTTTTTTTTTTGCTATGAACTTGACAAACAATTGCTACAGCAGCAACAGCAGCAGCCGTGATCCACTTTTTTATGCTGTCTGCAACACAACCGATTGCTTGACATTTGTTACATTTGACAGCTAACAACGCCGGCTACAAGATGCAACTGCCACTGCCACTGCAACTGCAACTGCCACAACTGAGAGTCTCTCTATATGCGGCTTATAATTGATAGTGCGCCGCTTACAATGCACACTTAATTATTTTTTCATAGACTATCCGCAGTCATCGTTTCTCTCAATGAACTGCGCGGGTTGCTCGTTGAGTTTCTCATTTTTTTTTCCGTTTGTTTTTTATATGGGCCAAGACACAAAAGAAACCGCCGTGCGAAAATACGCGCAATTGACAATTAATTGATGTGTCCGCTTTTGCTGTATAATATTGTTGTTGTTGTTGTCGTTGTTGTTGCTGCTGCTCACACCCTTGTCAGCTGTCATTTATTTATATATGTTTTTGCTGTAGTTTCATATGATTGAAGTGCTGCCTCAGTTACCATTTTCAGCTCCCTTCGATCTCTGATCGATCGTTGCGTTTATTTTTTTGCCCAACTTATTATTTATCACTTATGTACAATTGTTCTTTTTTATTTTATGTTGTGCGTGTGTGTTTGTTTTTTTTTGGATGGGATGCAGCTTAAGTTTTATGGTCTCATGATTTTTTCATTAATTTATTGGAAATCGTTGCAGGAATTGCAATTACCCCGCAGGACATTGACTTGAATTCGGGATTGAAATCAAATATTCTGTCAGCTCTTTATTATTTTTGTTGTTGTCATAAAGCGAATTCGTTATCACTTTGCGATTGATAAAAGACTTATGGATAATGCTGATCCTTAGTCCTTAGTATCGCAGAACGTAAACAGAGCACGAAATATATATAGTTTAATTTAATTTTGTAATAAATTATTTAATTTAATTGTTTTTAATTAATTTAGATATTTAGGATATTCAATAGGATATTCAATATTCATTTTGCCATAAAATAATAATTTAACAATAAAAAGCAACAGTTATTTATTTGGAAGCAGTTCACCTGCTAAAATTGAGCTGTCATCGTCATTATCATTAAGATCATTAGCGTCCTACGCCTTACACCCTTCCACATAAGTATGCGCACGAGTTACAGTGAACGAAACACTTACAATTAATGAAATCGTTATGCGAAACATTGACATTTCCATTTTCGGGTTCATAAATCAAGCGAAAATTACAGCACTCAACTAACTAACTATACGACGAAGAACAACAAAGAAAAAACAACAACAGGAACAATAACAAAATGTATTCGGTCTGCTTTATAATGGAACATCATACAACATAATTAAGGCGTAACGAGGTCCGTTGAAAGCAGGTGAAAGGCGTGTGAGTGTGCCGAAAATTATTTACCCAAAAACGAAAAAAACCCAAATATAAAAAAAAAAAACGAAAAAAAAATTCTTAACCTCATGTACTTAACATGTGAGAAATGGCGCGGCATGAAAATTCAAATTGTAATTATGAGAGCAAAGCGAAAAAAAGTAACCACACGAGAGGAAAAGGGAAGAAAATGTAGCATAAAAAGGTTAAATAATAATAAATGACAATGTTTTAAGGCGCGCATGCGGTTGAGATCACTCTGCATGTGAATGAGGAAAAGGGAGCGGGAAAAGGAACAGGAATGGGAATGAGACTTGTGCTTGTGTGTCGCTTTTCAGCTTTGTTTGCTTGGATGCTCCAAAACCTCAATTAAAAACGCATTAACATTTCACTCGTTGCACTTTTTAGCGACGTGTGTGTATGTGTGTGCGTGTATCTATGTGTGTGTGTTTGTGTGTGATACATATTCACCGTAGGGGCTTCGCACAGCGAGTGGCGCCGTCGCTTTCAAGCGCCATTAATTGGAAATTTTCAGTCTATTCAGATGCACACACACACACACTTACGCACACACCCATCACACACACGCACACACAGTTGGCTGGGCATTTAGGTACGCTGCTTGACCTAACGATGTGTGTAATGTTGTTTAAACAATTTAATTAAAATGTAATTTGTTTGAAAATACTTATCAAAATGTATTCGACTACGTTTGGGTTTGGTCTTTTTTCTTTCTCTTTCCCCGCCTTCCCTCAAAATGGTCACGATGATGATGATGATGATGATGATGTGCCTGATAGACGTCTAATTAACTTGTAATAAATGCTTGCAATTTACTTATTTAACTTTAATTATAAGGTGCAGCAGCAACAACTTCAACAACAACAACAAAAACGACAACAACCGCAGTTGCTTTAAGTGACTAACTGCGCCATTTGGACTTCTATACTTTTATTTTTTATAATAGTTTGAGCTGGTTCCAAGCTGGAATTTATAGTTTCAACGGTTGTTGCATATATATTACTTTAAAAGGTAAACGCCCAGTTGAAGTTACTCAACTGATTTTTTGAAACCATAGCAATTGAATCGACATTAATGTGATATGAAATTGTTTTTAAGTACTGTAAGTACTGTATTCCAAATACCGACCTAAATAATCATCAATAACTCAGTTGTTCTTTTTAATAAGTATTACAAATTACTCAGATAGTGCATATATTTAGTATAGTATAAATCTTATTACTTAAAGCTTATCAAGTTTATATATATAAAATAATTTCCCTGATGATGCGATAAAATTCTAATAAGAAGCAATTTCAATGATCGTAATCAAGATTAAACAATTCACACTTATTTTATTTATAATTGTCAGATAATTAAATTAATTTTTTTTAACGGAAATTATTTTAATCTTTATTTCTAAATCTAAATAAACCGGTTGGGTTAAAACTGATTCGTTCAAATGGGATTAGCTTTCAGAAGACGCAAAAAAACAACATTAAGCATTTCTAAAGGAACACAGCTTGGAACTGGTTTGCAGATTTCATTATGAGGCTTAATTATGTTGAGAATTTTATAATAATCGAGCCACTTAACTTTGTGGATAAACAGAAGATTAACAAAAAAAAAACATTCTTATAAAGTTGAAAATCATTAAACTAAAGAGTAGAGACAATCTTAGAGAATAGTAGAATAATCAAGGGTGCCACAGAAATCGCTTTCGCTTGAATTTCACTGGAATTTGTATGAAATTCAAGTGAAATTCAAGCGAAAGCGGTTTATGTGGCACCCCCGAATAATTTGGAACTAGGTAATTTCGAGCTGAGCTCGGGGAAGATAGAGCTGTTTTTCAAAGAAAATATTATTGTTGGGTAAATGATTAATACTTACTGCCGGGAAACCGTGGAAAGATGCGTCCGTGACGACTGAGGAGCCAAGGATAAAGCGGATAGCTATCACGTATGAGATGAGGAGCTGTCACGAAGGGATGATGGCCGTGCGGAGGAGGATGTCCCGGGTGGGGGCCACCTGGAAACAGGCCTAGTGGATGACCATGCGCCAAGTGTGGCGGTGGTGGGCCATGATGTGGCCCCGTTGGCACGGGCGGAAGCTGAGGATGTTGTTGCTGCTGCTGCTGCTGTTGATGATGATGGTGCGCCAAGGCGGCGGCCATTTGGAACTGTGCGGCGAGAAATGGAGGCGGTGCAGCGGCTGTGGGTCGAACTGGCGACGGATTTCCCTGGCCCGGACCCGGACCCGAGCTCGTGGGTGAGGCGCTGTCCGAGGTGCGCGGTGCGCTAAGTAAAGCTAAATTATTTGGCGCTGGCAACGGCAGAGGGCGGATTAAGCCGGGCAGCACAATGGGAGCCGTGGGAGCAGCCGTTGATGTTGGCGACGGGGAGCGGCTTGTTGTCGGCGGAGGACTACGGGAGCGATCATCCAAGGAGGCGCGTCGCCGGCAATAAATGAAGCCGCGCGGTGTTCGCCTCTCGATGGTGGGCGATGTGGATGTCACTCCTGGGCTGTCATCGCGCGCCGGCGACGCAATCACACTGACTCGAAGCGGAGGAGGCGGCGGTGGCTTCGATGATGGCGTGGACTCCGCACCCACAATGGAGTCAATGCTGAAGGCCAGCTTTGGCTTGTTGCTGCTGGAGTTGACGCCTGGAGCTGAGGACGCTGTTGGGGCGGACGCTGATGTGGAGCTAACGGACACCACAAAAGGATTCGTCGGCGCCATCGGCAGCATGTTGAACGTCTGGCGACCGCACGTGACCATTTGGCCCGACTATAGAAAGAGATGCGTCGAGAGTCGAGAGACGGATAATTGAAATACCGCACAAGGGTCACACAATGGGTCAGTGATCGGTCAATGGGTATCGAGTATCACACACACGGCACACACACTGGCAAATTGAGAATAAAGAGTTGTGTTTAATGCATCAACGATTGGCATCCGCCGTTGACATTGATAAACTGGAGCGCGCTTTCGATGGCGATAACGTTTGCGATGTCGATGGCGCTGACTTTGTTGGATGAGCGCAACCGTCGCGCTTCACTGGCGAATTGACGGCGGCGGCGGCAGCAGCAGCTGAAGCGGGAGCGTTGAAAACGTCCGTCGATTGCGGTCGTCGCGTTGATGAGCACTGTCAACGCCATTAGCATTATATGCGAGCGTCTAAAGGCGTCTAATTGCCGGCAGAGCGAGCTGCTCCCTCTCTCTAATGTCTGTCTGTCTCTGCCTGACTTTTAAATGGGGGCGTCGGCAAATTGTGTCGGGATTGGAGTATCGAGTATTGAGTATTGAGTACCGCGAATTGCGTTCCGTTAAGTTGCGTTGCGTTGCGTTGCGTTACGTCGCGTGGCGGCTGCCGCAAAACGCGCGCGCGAGTGTCAGACACAAAATCACAAAAAGCAAACTGGCTGTCGCTTCATTTTTCGGCTGGCATTCCAACGGTGCTGCAGATTTGCTGTTGTAGCCTATTGTCGTCTCGCTTGTCCCCACTGCGAGTGGCGCATGCGCCAAAGCAGTGCAGATAAATGAGACCTTTAAACCTGCTCCCAGCGCTATGTAAGCTCTTTATGTGTGAGTGTATTTGTGAGCGAGTATTTGTGTTGTGACCACTCGTCAGTCTGGTCCACATTTGGCGCTCTCGCTCTCACTCTCTCACTCGCTCTCTCCGCGGGGCAGCGTTTGGCCATTTTTCGCACCAGTTTATGACAGCGAAACAAACAATTTGCGCTAAACAAAACAGCATCATTAAAGCGTTTGTGGTTTTAGTGCCTAACTTGCTGCTGCCAGAGGGAGCTTCGATGGGGAGAAGTCGTATTGGAAAGTGGGCAGTCAGCAGAATGGGCACAGTGGTATTAGCGTGAGCGAAAATGGTGCGAAAATTATTGGTTAGGGAAGAATGGTTGTGAAGGAAATGGAAATGTCTTTCTGGGCTGGAAATTTTCTATAACATAATAAATAAATTATTATAAGTAATCGATCCTTTAATTGTGACCAATCAGTTAACAGAAGATGCTAAGATCATTAGCTCACCACTGAATGCTGTATTTTCAAATCAGTCCACTATATCTTTTAGAGCTGCGTGGAAAATATCGTTAACAAAATTTTATGTTTATGATTGTTGATAGTTTATTAAAAATTAAAAATTATTGTTAAGTAATATATTACTTTCAATAGTAATATAATGCCTAATTTATCCGAATTGTATACATAATTTCTTCTGAGTGTAAATAATACCTAAATGTATTAATACAGTTGAACTTCCATAACTCGAACTTCTCTCTCTAACTCGAGCTAAATGAGTGACAGTAAAATTAATAAACTTAAGAAAAAGAACTCTATAAGTCGAATATCTCTACCAAGGTTCGACTGTAGTTTGATATTTTAAGCTGCATACAATTAATTTACAAATATATAATCCACTTCCCTATGATATCTTAGCACTTTCAACTTATTAAAAATCTATTTTCAACCACTGTACTCACCTTTCTGCCACGGCGTCAACATCATTGCTTATTTCCATAGACGCCCCGCCGTCAAAGTGGCTCCTCTCTCTGCCACTCCCGCCCCACTTCTTGCTGCATAAAGTGATGCACGAACTGCATCGTCATCGGGCATCGGGCATCGAATCTTCATCATGTTGGCGGGCCAAGAGTCGAACATAAAAATGGGCGGTCTCTCGTTTTCTGCACCTTCAATAAAGAGCAACTGCAATCGCACAGACACACACACTATTGCTTATTTTGCACACAAGCGCACACACACACTCACACACACACACACACTCAGACAAACACATCTAAGCAGACTCCTTGGCCCTGAGAGTTGTGAAAATAAACACCTCGTTAAAGCTGCAGAGGAGGCATAAAACATGCAGCGCCAACTTCGACATCGTCATCATTGGCATTGGCATAGGTAAATATATATGAGCACTGCATATCCTCTCCTTCTCCTCCTCCTCCTTCTTCTCCATCTACTTCTCCTTCTCCTGCTTCGGCAGCAGTCGAGGCTGGCAAATAAATTGACGTGCGCTTTGTGTTGGATTTGTATGCATCTAGATAAAGTTTCCTCGTCCAGCAGTCGGCTGCTGTCGTCGCTGCTCTCGCTCTCCTGATCTTGTTCTTCTTCTTGTTCTTTTTCTTGCTCCCTTGCTCATTCCCCTCTCTTTGTTGTTGCTTTTCAACTGCATTACTGCAGCGTGTGCTTGTGTGTGTATATGTTTTAGTGGCACCTTTGGGTGCGGTAATTGTAATTGGTTTTTTGTTGCTGCTTGGCCAGCTGGATTCTTTTCGTGTTGTTGTTGTTGCTCTTGCTGGCTGCTATTGAAGTGTTGGCTGCCTCACGTTTCGGGATAAATCATTTAATTAGTCAGACAATGAGTTTGCGCCTTCTTCTCCTTCGTCGCCCTCGTCCTCGTCTTCTTCTTAGTCTTTCCAGTCGTCTTCTTCTCATCAGCGACATTGACGACGCCATTGCTGTTTGGCGCTCTCAGCAAAGGTTATCGCAGTTATTGATGTTGTTGTTGTTGTTGCTGTTGGGTCATGCAGATTTCGCAATGCCCATGGAATGGGATTTGGGGGCGTGTTTCTTGCCTTTATGGTGTAATTGAAATATGACCATAGTCATCGCCAAGAGCAGTGATTAAAGTTTGTTTATTGTTTGCATGTGATTCTTAGATTGGGCTGCTGTCACGCCCAGCGCCCAAAGCATCAGCATCAAATTTAAAGATACCTGGAAAAAAGTAAGCACGTCCATTTTGGATCTAATTAAAGCCACTTTGTTTTAAATTAACGACTTTATATAGACATCGAATACATAATAATGTTAGCTAAAGCCACACAATCAAGTAAATAATAATATGTGCAAGTAAATAGCAGCACAAACTTATGTACGACAGACGCTCTCTCATTTATTGCTGCATTGCACAGGGTGCGCAAATCGAATGCGTTCCACTCGACAAAACTTCCACGTTCCACACTAACAACGTAGATAACAAGCAGCACACAAACGTTTGCCATTGGCTGTCTGCCTGTGCGCGTGAATAAGACTGAGAGAGCGCTAAAGAGGGAGAGAGATAGATAGAGCGTGACATTCTAAAGGGGCGGCTATGAAACCAGCAGTTATGAGAGAGCGAACGGGGACTCTTGTTGTTGTTATTGTTATTGTTATTGTTGTTGTTGCTGCTGCTGCAGCCGGGAGCATATAAATCCAATTCATTTAATAATTGCCAACGAGATGGAGCTCATTATGACGAGTACTTTGCACGGCTTTGCCAGAAAGAGAGAGAGAATGGGGCGCTGCGAGTGTGAGTGAGTGGTAATATTTCGTTGGCTCTTTCTGTCACTGTCTAGTTACAGTTACAGCCGCAGCATCATTCCCCCTCTCACCCGGGGAGAGCCACATAAATTTGGAATCAGAAGCGAATTGATTGCGCCGCCTAAGAGTTTTGCGCTAATGTGTGCAGTTTGTCTGTATGTGTGTAAGTGTATGAGCGTGTGTGTGTGTATGTGTGTTTGTGTGTCTCGTTAGCGTTTTTATTAGACGCACAAATGAGGAGCCAGCGTCTGTCTCATTTCTGATTTCTGCGCTCCTCTCTCTGCTCTTTGCTGCGACTCTCTTGCCTGGAAAGGGGAGAGTGGGCAGTTAATGGCGATGATGGCGGCGGCATCTGAGTGTCAATTAAAGCAGCTGCGATTGTTGTTGTTGTTACTGTTGTTGTTGTCGTTGCCCGCCTGACTCTGACTGGCTGTTTAGTGGATCATAATTGGGAGGACCAGTGACGATGCTGCGACAGACAGACAGACTCGTATCGTACTCTCGATGTTGACACAACTAATTGGCATTATTTGTTTTAGTAATTGAGCATTTTCCGTGTGCCGTGCACTGATTTAATTAAAATTTGTGCTGGCCTCCTTCGAGATGGAATTCACAAAAGGGTTGTCTCGACTTTTTTGTCCATTGTTGGTTTTGTGCAAGAGGAAATTTAAATTGGATTTTAATTGCGCGGATTTGTGCGATGCGTAGGCTGCTTAACAGCTGAACTTCCGAATGCCGTCGCTAAGCTCGCGACTTAATTAAATGCAAATAAATATTTTGGATTTGCAGTGCGGCCAATTGAGCGCTTATTCCAAGATCACCGTCTGAAGCCAGGACACAGTTTGTATGTAGTCTTCCTGTGGCAGTTGCAGTTCAACTTTCAGCGCATGTTTAGTGCAACAAATCCGAAACTTAACTTGGAATTTGTGCGCCTCAAAGCCACTGGAAATCCGAGATCAACGCTGGACTAACGCTAGGATCACCAGCCGATCGTCCCAGCCGCGCATTTAATCCAATTATCGATGGCCACTGCTCATTGCCAATCCTTTCGGGTCCAAACAATTAGAAGCTGACTCAACTTTATGAGTGGGCGGACCATGGGATTAAACGCTCGTAATGTGCAGCCCAAAAGCAATGGACTAAAGCATCCTTAGCTACCGTTGAGCAAGGACCGCAGGATAGGAAAAGAGATGCCTATGCTTGGCTGGCTGCTACAAGAACAGATACAGATTATCGGCATTACCGCAATTATGGAACTTGGGCAGGTCCTGGCGTAATTTCAATGCGGTTTTCCGGCATTCACCGTTGCCAATCGCACAATTGCTTTACCTGAACCTGAAGAGTCCTTAGAAATGTACAGCTGGTTGGCACAAGGAGTGCAGGGAAGAGAAATTCATTCTATAGTAATTGTGTTCCGCTTTCAATTGAAATTTAATTTAAAATGACCAGTTAACTAAATATTCAAATGTGTTATAAGCAATAGCAATAAATGAAATATTTGTTAAATTAAATGGTAATGACTTGATGTTATTTATAATGATAATAGCTTTATTGTACTATTCTTTAAGCTAATAAATATTTATTTGCAATCTTTTCTATTTTTTGTTCGATGAATAATTATTATTTTCAAGTGTTATTTTAACTCTCCCTCTTGCTGTCTCTTTTACTCCTTCTTTCTGTCTGACTCTTCATTATATATAATTATATATTCTGTAGAGTCTACCTATTTTGCTCTTTCTTTGTTTTTTCTACACTGATAAAAAAAAGAATCTAAAATCAAGATTTTGGTCTCAGAACTAAGAACTTTGGTCTAAAAAATGCGTCGAGAACATGAAAATCTTGAAGTAAGAAAACACATCTTGAATCTAAGAACATTTCAATTAAGACCAAGTTCTTATTTTTAAGATCATAAATTCTTATATTTTCAAGACCACAAATCTTAGTATAAGAATAAAACTTATTACTTTTTTGAGATTATATGTTCTTATTTATAGACCAAAAAATCTCAAATAAAGATTAAGCTTCTTAACATTTTTAATAAAAATGAAGTAATTTTTAGTTAATTTGAGGTCTAGTAATGTCAATATGACACTAAACAACAACACACAAAACACTTGCAGAACTTGCAGCTGTTTCAAGAGATGCCAATCTCTATCATCAGTACCGTTGTGCTGACTAGACCAGCAATCCAAGCCTAATGCCATCTTTGAGAAGCCAGAACCAGTTGTGAATTATAGGTCTCAAAAAGAAACAAAATTTTAAGATTTTTGTTCTTATTTTAAGAGAAAAAGATCTTAGATCTAAGATTTTTATTCTTATATTAAGAACTTAAGATTTTTTAGAATAATATTCTTAGTTTTAGTAATTTGGTCTTAATATGGTCTTATATTAAGAACAAAATATTTAAATTTGAGAATTTTATTCTTATATTAAGAACTTACGATTTTCAAGATTAATATTCTTAGTTTTAGTAATTTGGTCTTAAAATATTCTTATTTCAAGAACAAATTATTTAAGATGAATGTTCTTGATTTTAGAAAGTGGTCTTTTTTTTCAGTGTATCAACTATTTAAGCTTCCCCGTCATTTACGGCTATTTAACGTGCTCATTAAACGCTCAAGATTTGCGCATTATGGAACTGTCCCCTTCCCCCGTCCCTTTCACATGCCCCATTCCCGCTGGCTTTACCCTTTCTTTTATTCGTTGTTCACTTTTAATGCCAATTCGCTTTGCATAATGAGCTAATAAAATATTTGGCGTGCATCCCACGCCTCCAAGCGAATTGCGCTAATTTGCGGCAGTTGTCGCGCCTCGAATCCGAATCCGAGTCTGAATCTCAAACTCAATCCGAATCCAAATATGAGACCCCAAAATTGAATTTGAGGCCCACTCGCTGTTGGGCTGTCGGGCTGCCACTTGCCACACCCAGAGGCTTGTCATAAAACTCATTAAATAATGGCCCTCGTTTGAAAGCTGAGCGAAATTTTAATTAATCAACTTATCCAAGATCAACAGCCCAACAGTTTTGCCGTTGCCTGCTCGAGACCGAGTCCGAGTCGAGTCCAAAGACAGGGACCATTCTGGCGTTCTGGGAAGCGATCACAATGATCCCTACCTGGCCATGTCACACACACACACACTCTAAGCCATTCAACCGCCCACAATTTAGACGAGGCCGCGATTCGCAGCATCGTTAATTGGATTAAATGCGCTGTCCGGTGATTTCGCTGATCCGCAGATCCGTAGCGTAGATCCGCAGATCCTGTGATCCTTTCCATTCGCTAGTCCTGCGTTGATCTTGGATTTCCAAATGCCTTTCAGGCACACAAATTCCAAGCTAAGTTTCGGATTTGCCGCGCTAAACACGCGTTGATCAAGCGATCATCTGTGGGACAAAACTTTGATCTCCATTCGCTGAAGAAGATCTGCGAGGATCTGCCTGCCAGCTGGACTAACTTCGCCTTGATCTGGTCTCAGATCCGAGATATTTGATCTGGATTCTGCAGCTAGATCCAAAATATTTTGTTTAACTTACTGGGGGCGCTGACTGCAAATATTTCATAGGCTTTATCTCTAAATCAATCCGAGGATTCAAGTTTGAATCCTAATGGGATTTACTTTATTTTGGGATATATTCATGAATATTGAACTGAAAGCAGCTAGCAATTTATTAAATGACGTCGAACCAAATAAATTGAATGGCAAACAGATTTTACACATTATTCAACATTATATAAATGAAGGCGCATTATCGACGCACAGACAAATCGCTGCTCATTAATATATTCATTCATATTCACATACATTCACTCATCAGTGCTGGCAAATGCAACTCGAAAACGAAATTGAACTCAACTCATAATTGTATTTACCACAAATGCTGCTGCTGCTGCTGCCACGCGGTTGCAATTGCACTTTGACGGCGATGATAGATACAAATGGCAGCACCCGCTCATCCCTTACCCCCTAGCTCAACCTCAACCTCTTGGCCGTGTCCGTCTCCGTGTCTCGTCTCTGGCAACGCCCCCGCTAAACAGCGCAAAGTGAAAAATGTTTTCTCCTTGTTGTTTTTTTCTTTCCTTTTTTTGAGCCAGCGTGAAAATTACAAGCAGCTGCTGCGGTTGTCGCCGATGCTGCACAGTGTCCAAAGTACCATTTTTAATTGAGAAAAAATGTATTTATAAAATATATCTTTTGTACATTTTTATTCAACTTTAACCTAGTTTAAAAGTCTCACTTTATGTTAGCGAAATTTAATCAATAAACATAATTTTTTGGCTATTTTATGCCAGTTTTAATTGAATTTCGTGTGGTTAAGTGTTTTCCATTAATTTTTTTAAGTTTAATATGAAATTCTAGGTAATTGATTAAGTCAAAAGAAACATTATTTAAATGAGACTTGTAGTTAAAAATGTTTAAGACAGATGTTTCAATCAAATCTGGGAATACTGATAAATTTAATTAATCACCTCCTGAAGAAGAAGATTATCCAGTAAAATATAATGTGAACAAAGTAGTTGAGCTCATTTAGTGTTTGCTGAAATAGTGAACTAACAACATTTAATAATAATTTAATGATGTTGGTACCACTGTGCCGCCGTGTGGAAAGTGAAGGGCGACGATCTTCTGTCTGCGGTTGCAGTCTGCAGTTGTAGCCGTGTCCGCGACACAAAAGACATTTGTCAACACCCCCCACTTAGTGGCTGAGGCCACCGTTTGAGATCTGTTGTTTTTTTCTAGGTCTGTTCAATATTTTGACGCGTGTAGATCAATTAATAATCTGGTAAAACACACACACACACAAACACAGACAGATAGATATTTGAATCAGTGTTAATCATAATTCCTGGTACTTGCCACAAGTTGCAGCTGCAAGTGTTGATAGCTGCACTTAGTCGATGCCTGGTCGCAACTCTTTGGGCGCTAATTGGGTGCGAACGTGCCGCAATTAGTTGCACTCGCATACCGCACGATCAGCTCCATCTGCATCTGCAACTTGGCCAGAGAATCGTGAGCTCATCATAATCCCTGCTAGCGCCATGCTGATCATCATCGATCTCGAAGCAGCGCAAGATTACCACGAAAACACAACGACCATGTAACGGTTAAAGCTTCCCAGGCCAGGCCAAAGAAGAAGAAAGTGTCAGTCAGTCAATTGGGCATTGTATCTGCTCGTGTAAAAGTATCTGTATCTGTATCTTTAGCTATTGTTAAGCTGCATGGCGCCATGACCAAATCCAAGTTGCTTAGGGAAACACACAAAGTTTTCTTCTGATTTATTTAAGCACATGTATCTTGTGGATGCTACAACTACATACATAGCTAACAGATACAGATACTGCATCAACTATAGATACAGATACACGTGCTTTGCTTTTGTTTTGGTTTTTTTTTTTTTTTTTTGGCTAGCAATTAATTAATTTTTAGTCTTTGACATTTACAAAATGTTTTGCTTAATTTGTTTTGTGCTTTTCTTGATTCCGTGTTTTTTTTTTCTTTGTTTTTTTTTTTTGGGTTAGCTGGAATCGCATGTGGTTTACTTGGGTTTATTGTGGGTGTTGCCTGACACTTTTCTGGGCTTGTCCCCTCATTAGTTGTGCTTAACAGCGGCTTCCCAAAGTCGACAGCCAACATTTGGTCGTGTGTCTGACTTTTGATATAGATGAACTTGTCGACGAGCGACAGTAATCTCTATAGGAATGTAGTGAAGAGATGATTGTCGATAGAAGATAGAGTTGAGAGGCAATTGATAAAATTAAGAATTTCAACTTTTTGATTATTTTGAGCAAAAATAAAAACTTTATTTTTCAATTAATTTAATATAAGCTAAAATATCTAATATCTAAATACTTAGATTATAGAAACGATGTCTAAGGTTACAGCTCTATAAAATTATTATAATTATAGACTTCAAGAAATTATTGATTGATTTTTCGTATTATATTTAATATAGTTCTTTCAATTTGTATAGAGTACCAGAATGGATTTTTGCGTGATATTATTATTTTAGCTACCGAAATTTCTATCCCAAAAATTATTTAAGTAATTTTAGTGTTCGTTTTGAGCCACTTGTGTATATGAAATGTGAATTCCCTGAGTTTCCAGTGGCATTCCAATTGCTAACTGTTTTGAGAGCTGTTGTCGCTCATTGTGAAATTCCAGTCAATGTTTATTTGTGATATCTCATTGACTTTCTGTGTCAATTTGCATGTCGTTCTGTTGTTGTTGTTTTTGCTTTGTTGTTCATTGGCATGTAAAATGGTTGTTTGCCTGTGGCTCAGTTTTTGACCACACGCCGTGTCTATGTCACCTCGTCTTATTATTCTTTCATTAACCAGAGTTTTTCTTGATTTTTGCAATTTCTGAATAGACACACATACAAACACATACGTATGCGTTCGTATTTTGTATCTAAGTGAATTTGAATTTCGAAAAAGTATGCCGCGAGCTGTGAAAAGTAACTCACTGGCCATATGAAAATTATAGATCAGGTGCAACAGCAATTGGATGATTGGATGTGTAATTGTTGCCATAATTGCCACATGCGGCAAGTGGATCCGTTGTGTATCTGTATCTGTATCTGTATTTGTGTTTGTGTTTGTGTGTGTATCTGCCATATACCCTGCAGTTATGAGCAACTAACCGAACCATTTGCCATTTACATTTGCCATTTACAATTGCAGCCCCAATGCCCCAACAATGTGGCATGCAACATCTCTCGGCAGCAGCAGCAGCAGCATCTCCAGCAATTGCAGTTGCAATCTGCATGTGTAATAGACAGGCCAACTAATTTTCCAGCAATTTGGCCTGAGAAACCCAGACGTTTTATGCGGAGCACACAGCGACTTTGCATTCTGGCTAAAACGGTGGCAAACATGTCTCCCCTCTCCCTCTCCCTCTCTCCCTGTCTCTGTCTCCTTGCCCCATCTAAACATGAAGAAATTAACAAATGATGGACAGACGTCGGTCGACTCAAGATCGGAATGGAATGGAATGGGAGTGCATGTGCATGCAAATGGGGCGAACAGCAACTGGGGGGCGATCACTCTCTCTCCCTCTCCCTCTCTCTTTCTATCTTTATCTCTATCTCTTTCTTTGTCTCTGTCTCTGTGTCTATCTTTGAATGCCACCACGTCATGTTATTAGCAGCAATTTAAGCAAATAATCAGCGCAGCAACTGATGACCCCAGGGGTGGGGCAGAGAGGGGGCTGGGGGGTGGGGCAGAGAGACAGACAGACAGACAGACAGACAGAGAGCAGCTCAACGCGTGACTTGCAGGCAGACATGCCACAAAATTGCTGCAAAGTGTGTACTACACAGAGAAAAACAAAAATCATTGTAAATTTCTAGTTTGAAATTCTTGTTTTTAGCATGTGTCATTTGTATTGTAGTGTCTATTCAGGATATTATTGTTGATTTAACACAATTTTCGGATAAAATTGCAACCACTTCGTATTAAAATATTCAAAAAAGGCCTAAAACATTTGTGTTCACTAAAAAAAATAAGAGCCCAGATATAACAAATATTTTAAATTTTTTTTTATTTACTATAAGCGCAGAGGGCAAAAATAGTTAATTAAATACTGATAATTAATCTAAACTAATATTATAAATTATTAATTATTGTAATATAAGCTTTAAGTTATACTTAACCCGAGGAGAGAAAAGTGAAAAAATTATAAAATTGTACTTGAAACAAATATTTTGTACTCAATTTAAGAAAATTTTGAGCTTACCGAACTTTTGACACTGTTTAGGATAGATTTTATAACGAAATCCCAGATTTGTTTTCTGTGTATGTGTGTATGAAGAGTATGTCTGTGTGTTTGTGTTTTTTGTTTGTGTGTGTGCGGAGCTTACACAAATTTAATAAGCAGGCAACATGCGGCAATTGTGAGCTCAAGAGAGCTCTGGAAACAGATTCTAATGCTGTTTTTTTCTTTTTGGATCTGTTAGAAATCTGGTGGGTCGTCTGTTGGTGGTGCGGCTGTTGCTGTGGTTGTTGCTGCTGCTGCTGCTGCTGCTGGGGCTGGTAATCACCACTGGGACTGACTGAATTTGCATTCCGTTTGAATTGCAACTGTTGTTTTGCGCCTTGCGCCTCACGATTTGCCAGCAATTTGGCACAGTTTGCTGCAGTTTTTTGTGTAGTTTGTGCTTGATTTTCACAGTTGATTTTCCAGCAAAGCGATTGCTGTGGTGCTTGTAGTAAGTAGCTTGTGGTGCCGGTGGTGCTATTGGTGCTGTTGGTGTGGCTGGCAAATCGCTTGAACGCTTGATCGCTTGATCGGTAGATCGGTAGTTTTATTTACAAAAAATTAGCACAGCTTTGCTTGTTTAGTTACTAGATTCGCCACCTTCCCCCCTCTGACCACTTCCCACTTTTACCCCTCTCTGTCCCTGCTGCTGGCGTAATTCTCGTTTTGGGAAGGGGGACAAGCGTTTTAGCTAATTTTCCAAATTGCTTTTATTAGGTTTCGTTTATTTGCATTTTGCGATTTAATTTTACGGTTGGTTTTTCTTTATTTTTTTTTTTTGTTGTTGCTTTGACCCTCCGCTGCCTTTGTTAAGTTGTTGTTATTGTTGTTGTTGTTAGTGTTGCCGTCCCTTCGACTGCGGCTCCGATTTATTGTTAAATGTTGCAATTTTCAAGTCGTAAAAAATTTAAATTTTGCCAAAACAAAAACAATGCCAAATTGCAACAAAACGTTTTGTTGCTGCGTTTTTTTCAACTCTTTTTTTGGCGTTTCATTTAACGCCAGTTACGAATTATGCAATCTGCATTGTTGCTGGGTTGAATAATCGTTGAACAGCATTTAACAGCATTTTTTCTCTTTTTCGGGGATAGAGAGTTACGAGTTAAAAAGCAATTTTATCTCAAATGAAATCAACTGAAAAATAATTTAAAATTGCAAACTTCAATTGGCGGGTCAGGAAATCGCAATGTTTGCCAGTGATTGCCACAGATGATTCATGAATGAATATTGCAGCAACTTGAAAGGGATTTCATAATTTCGGAATAAATATATCAAATATGAAATATAATATATTAAAATACATTAATATATTAAAACATTGAGTAATTTCATTTATTTATAGAAGTCTTTTATTCATAGAATAAATATCCCTGTTTATTTATAATTAAATAACAAAATATTCAAAACAAAATAAAAATGTTTAATTTTAAATCTGATTTAAATAAACACCTGTTTAATTATTCTAACCATAGGTTAATTTTTCCGACAACTGTTTCATCTTCCTCATGCCTCGTCATGCTGTTTGGTTGACTCCGGTTAATTGGCTCCTTGCTGTGATATTTTGAACCAATGTTCAGCGCTTTTCCTCATCCCCTCAGACAGGCGTTAGTCAGCTCTTTTGGCAGCTGCCTTATCGATAGTCTTCAATCTGGGAAACATCATCTATTTATTTAAATTGCCGCCTATCATACGCATTCAATCGGCATCGTCAGTCCCGAGTCTTAAGCTGTAAACTCTAAATTGTAAGCTGTAAACTGTAAACTCCGAAGCACACCCATTACATGAGAAACGCGACGGGCAAATCAAATTACAACAACAATGCGCATGTAAATCAACACATGATAACTTAATGCTGCTCCCAATCCCAAATCTCAGTTGCCAGTTGCCAGTTCCAAATCCAGTCCCCTGTCGATTCTAAACCAAAGTTGAAGTTGAAGCGCGTGCGCTGAGTTAGCCGTTGACTTAATTACTGATTACAATTTGTAGATATGGCTTAGCTGGGCTAAGAGCGTTACGACGATGCTTAACCCAACCCAATCGACTCCAATCGAGTCGTGGTAGTTAATTAAGACATTAAATTTAGCCCCGTTGCCTGCAATTTGGCATCTGCAATCAGAAAGCGTCAAAAGCTTGGCCCAAATCGCTCATATCCGCCACCAGAGGGAGATTTGGACTGAGACGAAGACTGAGACACAGACTTGTAGCCTTATCAACGCCCACGTGTCGCCTTTTATTGTTGACGACTTTCCGGCCATTAGCGTTACCCGGACGGAGGCATTGTAAGCATTGTAAGTGACTGAAGCTAGTGCCGCAATTACATTGTCAACGCTCTTGGTAAACTTCCTACCAATTTGTCATGTTCGACTTTGACAGCGACACCTCTGGAAGAGCGTCGATCCCATCGCCATTTGAGTAACTCGCTCTGTCCATTTATCTGTTTGACTTATGAAAATTCGACGGAAGTACCGCTGTCACTTTCGTTCTGGCCAAATTGGAGGAACCTATGGCTTAGTAGGTGCCTTCCTAATTATGATGGTCGCCATATTTGTCGTGCTCATAAAGTAATTGTTTGTCCCGTGTTTCGATTGCCCAAATGTTTGTTTGAATGCAAACAAAATTATAAATTCAATGCGAGGCATACAAAATATTTTAATTATTTCCAATTGCTTTGAGTTTGATTTGATTTCGTGACTTCTATAAAAAGATAAGCATATGACAATCTCTAGCTTCAAGCTTGTCTCGTTGAGTGAAGAATTATTTGAAATTAAATCTTTCATTTATACTCTGATTGAACCTCTGAATCAAACATCTTCTTGTGTCAAAAAACACTCATGCTAAGATAAATTTAAATTAAGAGATTAATTAAATACACTCGAATTCGAACTCTTTGACTTAAATTTACATTTCCAAATAACTAAAGTAGGTGACTTCATGATAGAGAAATGTAATCGTTTAGCTCTTTGACTATAAATAAATACCAGAGTGTCGTCCAGTTTTGTTGTATTTATGGCAATTGTTTAAATAGTTTTGAAACGAGTTAAGCTCTCAATTTCAAGTTGCACCTCAATTACATTCCTTGGAATCGCATACAGTAGTTGCCCACATGCCAACCGATTGACACACTCATAAAAATCCAAATCAAATTCATTTGTAATTCGATATTTTGCACGATTGCTACCAAACGATTGCCAATCGGCAAAAAAAGGCCCAATCAAATTTCAAAGCCTATCAAATTTGCAATAAAATAAATTGCGGCAATAACGGCGATGTCGCCCGACTGCTACAATGTATTGTATAGCTAAGGAGTATACTTGTACATACATATATATACATATACCTCCCCCTTCTTCTCGCCTCATCCAACGAGATTGTTAAGGTGTAAAGCAATTTTCGCTTTAGCGCCGCATCAAGCGACACACTGAAATATGTGCGTCAGAGACATAAAACATTTTTTATGGCTTTAAAATCGACGGAGCGTCGAGTAAAAGTTACACTTTCTCAATAGAAAGCCGGCCAGGGGCTCCAAAAATCGGATTCGGGTCGGGGGACTAAGCCCAAAATAAGCCCGAGGGAGTGCTTACCAAACTCTCTTTTGCCGGTGTTAATGTTGCGGCGGGCCATAAACCCTGTGGACTGTGGACCAGGCCAGCAATGACTTGACTTTAGTTAGCGCCAGTTACAGTTACAGCTACAGTTAAGCACACATATGTATGTAGTTACAGCTAGAGTAACAGTTACAGTTTTGGAGCCAAAATTTATTGCAAAAGTGCAATAAGTCTTCGACTACATCTTCTTCATCTTCTTCTTCTTCTTCGGCTAGTTGGGCTGGGGCACACAATGAAACTGTCATGGGCCGCATTTTAAAAACAAATGGCCTAAAAGCAAATAAAAACTGGGCCGTCTTCAGTTTCGCACAATGCGACTACACGCAAAGGTCAAGCGGCCTCAGTCTGTGACGGGCTGACAAACAACAGACCCCCCAACCCTCTAGTGAACAAGAAGTGACTGCCCCTTCTTACACTGAAAAAGGAATTATAAAATCAATCAAATCCAATTATTTTAGTTAAATCAAATGTTTTAGACTTCTCTTTGATTATTTTAATACTGAGTGCTTGCTATTTTATCCGCATATTGGGTTAATTTACCAAAAATATCCTGAAGACATACTTTAAAAAATACATGCAAAAATCAAGCATTTTAAGCTTGAATTTTATGTTTTTTTTTCTGTGTACAGTTTCCCCCTGCTCCATTGTGCCGAGTGTGTGTGGGCAATATTCTCACTTTTAACATTACATATGTACCTCAATTCGACAGGCGGTGCGACGGCCCCTTGGGCCTTCTTTAATTGGAATTGGCCGGTCGCTGCTTTTGCGGATCTCCTGGTCATGGGTTTGAGTCTGGGACTGGGACAGGGACTGGGACTGGACATGGACTTGGGCCTGAGCAATTGCAAATTTACGAGCCAGGCGTCAATTAAGTATCGAATTACAACTTGTTTAATGTCAATCTGTCTTGGCCCGGCTCTTACTGTAAGCTGTCAGTCCGTCCGTATGTCTGTCTGTCTGTCTGTCCCTCTGCCTGCAATTTTACTTGTAGTAAATTGGCCAACGGCTTCGATTTGTTGACTTTTGTTCGGAACTGAAACTGCAGCTGATGTATACAAATGTACATATGTGAGTGTGTGTGTATTACTGGCGATCTGGCAGCGCCGTTGTCATTGCGCCTGTCAAAAATCGCACAATTATCCAACAAATTAGCTTGTCAGCCACACACTAAACATGGCTGGCGCGTCACTTTGTCTCCGACTGAACCCCCCAACCCTCAATCTTCCCATTCCCCCTCTCAATGGGATTCGATGGCAGCCCATTCCCCCATTAAATATGCCAGACCAGACGCATCGCGTGGGCCGTTGGGCAATTACCCGCGCTGACAGTTGCTTGTGTGAGTTTTGACAGCCCGTTGGCTACCATATAATATCAAGAAAAATAACTTATTAACTGCATATATTAACATTCAATTTGAGCGGCCATTGCTATTGCTGCTACCTACAATTCCCTCTCTTCAACTCACTTCCCCTCGCTTCACCACCTCACACACTCAGCCGAATTGCGCTGTGACATTTGCTTGAGATTCATGGGCATAAATCAAAAATCGAAGAAAACTCCAAAGTCGTTTATGAATTGACAATTGAGACAACGCCAACACGGCGAGGCATTTAGGTATCACACGATCGGCCCGATCAGCCCGATCACCCGATCTGCTGGAGGATCCATTGCAGCAACTGTGGGCTGTCCTCAACTCAACTGTTGCCTCCGTTGTCACGTTTGGGCTGTTAACGTGTTTCGGAGACACTGGCAGAGGCGAGGTACTTGACAGCGGTACCAAAATACGGTGATCGAGGAGATGGAGGAGGGGCTTGAGGGAGACCGTACTGAGCTGACTGAATTGACGACGATTGACTTGACACTGGCACTTGTACGATTTTAATTAAACGCCACTGGTATTGATAACCGATCTTTTTTCTTATTTTGGGTATATGCACAGTGAGAAAAATTGCTATTGAGGCAAAATGAAATTCTAAAAAACAAAGATGATGTATAAGGCATATGGTGTTAAAAGAGAGAGATTGGGAGCATTGAACAAACTTAGACTTATTTTTAAAAATCAGAATAATACCACTAGATTAAAAATATAAGTATTAAAAAAGTATTTTAAATAACAAATAAAATATGTAGACATTTCAGAAATTTCTATTAGTTCCATCTATTCTTATTTTAAACACAGATTATTTACAAACAAATTTCAAATACAATTTAATCTTGTTACTCACAAACTTTTGTCAGTGTAATGCGCTTTTCCCTCCACCTACACGCAACGCATTTAGGTTTCATTGACTTACAATTCTAGGAAACTTTTAAGCCACAATTTATGCTCGTTTAAGGCGATAAATATAACAGACCCACTGTGATTGAAGCTGATTGCATTCCAGCAACGAACCGCACCACCAGCACCACCAGACCCACCCATGGTCCGACGGGGAGGGAGCTAGTGAGTCACTCGCTGGTAATTGAATGCGTGTCATTTGAATGGCGTTGCTCAGACAAACTGACAGACGGACAGACAGACTGATCGTTCCAAGCACAATCTGGTCGTAAATAAACAAATAAATAAATAAATAATTGAGCAACAAATGAACAAATGCTGCACATGCAGCCAGCGACAATTCGACAATTAATAATGCGAAAAGATTCGCAAAATGGCCGCCGACATTATTGGGAATTGCATTTTTACGAGCTGTCGAGCAGATTGCAGATTCCGGAATGGCCGCTGATTTATGCATCCCGCTCGTGTGCGAATTCGAACTCGAACTCGAGCGCGAGTTCGAAGTCGCATCGGAGCATCAATATAAATTATTACTGCGTTGCATTTGCGAATTTGATTTATGGGGAACAATTAAAAGCGCATTTCGCTTAAAGCTGGTCGGAAAATGGAAAAGCCAAGTGCGAAGTGAATATGGATACCAGAATGGAATGGGAAGCGGGGAAGAAGGAAGAATGATGCGTAAGAGGCATTAAATAGATTTTTAATTGGGTGCAATAAACATGTTAAAGAATTGCGCCACACGGAAACACAACTTGCAACTTCTGACTAATTCATTGAGTAAGGTCAATGGAGAAGATTTGGATGTGATTCAGATGAAGAGAAATGTTAGTTATTTAGTACATTTATTTGGACTCACTGGAATAGTCAGAGTTTCTTCCGATTTGGAGCACAACTTTCCACAATTTACACAGTGATTCACATACAGTGGCAGCTGCCCACTTGGGGCACATTCGGAGATCTCTAGTCCGGCCACTGTGGACATAATTAAATTTAAAGCGAAAAGAGCCCCCGAGCAGAAGGGCACTCATAAAAACAACTAACTGATAATATCTCTCAAGAGCTGCAAACGAAAAGCGAACCATTAAAATTTCGCACGACCAAAGACAAAGCAGCCGCTTCCACAGAGACAAAAGCACAGCCGAATCCACATGAAAAGACACATGAATCCACATGAGCATCGGCCGTGAAGGTGTGAGCCGAGTTTAAGCTTCAATTCCATTCATGCGACTAATTAGCAACTGTCGCGCATGCGCAGAGATATGACAGTTGCCCCAGGCAATGATAGAGTCAGAAAGAGAGAGAGAGAGCGAAAAGGAGAGAGAAGAATGGGTTAGAGGGAGCTGCGTCTTCAGCGGAAATGCGATGACAAACGGCTTAAGCGAACGTCTCACACCTTTTCAGTGTCAGTGTGTTTCTTTCCTTTTATTTCTCTCTGTGCACTGCATTTTGGGGCCAAAGATGCTTATCCCAGAGATGAAATATTTCGGTGATAAACGCGTCCCAGATGAGCCGCCTTTGTAAACGCTTGTCAACTTTGCTTTGATTGCGCTCTTAGCATGCGAAAATTAATTTTTATTGCTTTCAATATGCAAGCGGACCACGGGGCGTATCAGCAATGCCACAGACAGCCCACTTCCTGAGCGAGAGGGAGCTGGAATTGAAGTTGTATTCGGAGTTGAAGTTGGAGCATTGGCTACTGCTCTTTTGTTGACTTGTTGGTTGTTGGTTGTTTGTTTCTCGTCGCGCATCTCTTAGATGCGAGTTGTCAGATTTCGTAGTGGCACAACTGAAGTATGGCTTCCGTTAGGGGCTACCGTGAAGAGGCGCGGCCAAAACCTGGACCAAGACCTGACCCGACTCGACTCCACTGGATTCCTCTTCACTCGTCTCTTTGCCGTTGTTTATTCAAATGCAGTGGCCCGGCTCGGTCCAGCTTAATTAGCCAGCATTGCATGTGTTTTGCACTTTAGTTGCTGGCAATGTTTTTAACATATTTCTCGCAAATTGCTTAACTGCCGGTGATGGAGGAAAACGACCATGTTGACAGCCTGCTAAGTCCATTGGGTCATCAGGAGTTAAGCTGACCGAGCTTTGTTCGACGGCAATTAAGAGAGAGTTAACATTTGCTTACCTGTTGTCAGGTGTAATTAAGTCGTATTTAACAAAGTTTACTTTACTCTTCGCTTGCAAATTAACTTAACCTGTGAAATTCTTTAAAATATGTGGAATTAAAACTTTGTCTAAAAATTCAGACTTTTAATTAATATTTTATTTGTTTAAAATTATTTATCATTTAGTCAGAATTAAAAATAAATATTTATTAAATTTTATATTTAATTTTAATATTCCACACCTTTCCTATTTCAATGTCTTTTAAACTACATATGTATGTGAAATATTTTAATTTTTATCATTTCCAAACAAATCATAAATTCTAAGTAGATCAAAAACCAAAAATAAAATTGAGAAGAAATATTTTCTCAGATAATAAAATGAAATTGAGGAATTGCCTTTCACATTTCATCGAACATTTCGAATAGCTCAAACATTTTATGGCACTTTCAACACACACACAGAGACGAGTATATAGAAATTTGTGAGAGATTTTAACATTGTTCCCATATAAATCACATTAGAAAGAAGCACACAAAATATTGTAATCGTGAGTACTCATAAGTACGAGCCAAGCCTCAAGTCGTGGCAATAAAAACTGTAATTAATTACAATGTTTCATACAAAATTAACGAAAACAAACAAATAAATAAATTCGAACTGGCATCGGAAAACAAAAGTAACATGAATATTTTATGGAGCGAGAGTAGGAGAGAAGGAGAATAGGAGAGCAGCAGTGTGGCAGTGTGGCACGATCACGAGGCGGTCGCATTTCACCGCGTTCCAAAAATAATTCAAATTAATCACAGGCCGCAGCTACGTCTGCTTTTCATGAAACATTTCCCACAGTCCTCGAGGAGAAATTCATAATTAAACACAAAATCAAATTGAACTTTTGTTAAACAAATCTGAAATCAAGAATGCAAAGAAACGAACCAAAAGTATATGGCGATTGACCCATCTGAAGTCTGCTTGCGAGTATTTCTGTCTAATGCGCAGTTTCATTTGTTGAATCTCATGCAATTAAATAAAATTCCATTACAAAATGATCAGAGTAACTAAAAAAAAAACAAAGTTGCCGCCAATTATGCAAAAGACATTTGCTTGTTATCAGCCAGTAATTTCGAGTTCTATGGAATCGCTGTGGACCCCTTCACAGTGATAATCGCATAAAACGGAAGCCTTTGTGTAGCGCCGACACTCGAAATTATTAAAGAAAAACAATTAAAATTATGTGCTGACCTTAATTAGCTGATTATAAAAGCGATGCGATGCGATGCGATGCTTGAATATTTTTCCGAGTCGCCTGAGTCACAGTCCAAGTCACAAGCGGAGTCACAGTTTCTCTTATGACTCAAAACAAGTCATAGATCTCTCTGGCTGTAACAAGTTAAAGCAATTAGGTCGAACCATGTTCAGGGTACACCCCCGAAAATATGAAACTCGGACTCTGGACCACACACAGATGGCACTGATTGCCTGGCTGTCTAAGTGCCATCGTCGTCATCCACTTGTTGATCCACTTGACATGCGTCAGGGCATTTGTCGCAAATGTCAACGACATGACGCCAGAGTTCGACCACACACATAGTCCGAGTGGACTATAAACCCGCCTATATCGATGCTATCTGGCCAGACATTCCGCACGCGTTGACCAGTCCGTGGACAAAGACGAAAAAACGTAACAAATTTCAAACTGAAACGTTACTCATATTTCAGGCATTTCGAAAACTACGCGCCAAACTGGCAAAACTATTAAAAAATATAAATAAAAACAAAAAATTTGACAGAAAAAAAAAATAACTGCGACGCGTCGTAATTCGCTTGAAACTGTGATAAGTCAGTGGACAAGAGGAGAACTGGGACTGGACTGATCTGGACTGGAGGATCGTAGGGCAGAGACAAGAGAGCAAACCCTCATCAAGCAACGAGTTCATCATCTTTTTGACAGCCAAACTAATTGACGAGACGCGCATGCGCCGTGGCCATAACAAGATATATGGCCAAGATGACAACCAAATGCTTTAGCCAAGTCCCAGTCCCCATTCCAAACCCAAACTCAAACCCAAACCCAAACCTATACCCAGTTCCCTGGTAGTGTCTATGTTTGAGGCTTTTGTATAATTATGAGCTTAGCGCCGGCTGGCTTAATTAGCGTGCAGCAGCATTCTGTGTATTGGTTTCAACAAAAATATCAATCAAATGTGAAATTGAAACTATTGAGCAAATGCTTGACTGCTTGACTGACTGACTGACTGACTGCCTGGATGACTGAATGAATGCCAGACAGCCTGACCAACTGAGTGGCGTGTCGAACAATGCGGCTTTGATTTGCCAGCACTGAAAAGTGTCAGTGAAATCAAATCAATTTTAATTAGGCATTCGAATCAACTCGATTCGACTCAACTCAACTCAACTCAAGTCTTGGTTGGACTCAGAGTCATGTGTGAGGTCTGCGGCAAGTGGCAGCTGATTAAAAACAAAGCAAAAGCCGCCGCGGGCTCTCAAAACTTTAAACAAATCTGTGGACATTATATGAATACCCCAACGTGCATTGACACCAATTGAAATGAATGCAATGGAATTGTGTTGACCCCAAGCTGGTACTTATCACCAGCTCCAGCTCTAGGTCCAATTCAAGCTCCCACATAATATGCCCAGGCATTTTAATGTTCAACTTGGAATTGTTTTTCTTTTTTCGGCACGGGCCGTCAAATGTCCGCGTACTCGTACTTGTCGGGCCAATTAGCTTTAATAAAAAATATTTCAATAAATTATAGAATTTCGAATTTTTGACAAAATAAGACATCATTATGGCCTGGCATTTCATTTGCATTGATGGGCAGTTTGGCTTCAAGGGACCGTTGACCACATGAAAGGGCCGCCTTGGAAAGTAGCACAAATCGAATTACACGGCAAGTGGCACAAAGAAACCGCTCCGAGGCCCATCACAGTACAGAAGAAGAGAAGAAGCCGCCTTCAACTGCTCGACTCGACTCGACTCGACAGGGCAAATTACATAATGGCATGCGCAAATTTCTTCTTTTAGTTCTAAAATCCCGACTCTTACTCCATATCCGACACCGACTCCGACTTTGGCTACTGTGCGGCTACTGAGCACTTTAGGATTACGATTACATGGTTCAAGTGCTTCAGGTTGTAGTGCAAGAGACAAGTCAGGCATGCGGGTGTTCCACTTGGCACAAAGTTAAGCCACACACATATGTGAGTGTGTGTTTTCAGTTTTCCCAAAACAATTAAGGATCAAAGATGCACTCGCATCCTCTGCCAATGTAATCCTCTCGTTCAATAGGCACTAAATTGGCTTAAATTAAGTCAAGTATGTGAGTCGACTCAGTATTTTGATGAACTCTCCCTCTCTCTCTCTATCTTACTCTCTTACGTTTCCTTTCATTCTTTTCAATAATTTTATAATGGTCGCATATGAGTTATATTATCCTTTTTTTCTCATTATCTTGAGAATCACTTGGGAGACTTGGGATTGAAGGGTGCTTGAGTTGACTTATTTCTGGTTGTTGACATCTTGGCATCTTGTTGACTTTTTTGTCTCGTAATCCTAATGAATTTAAACGACGTGTCCTTGGCTGGGCGGTCTTTCCAATTTTGAAATGAAAAGGGTATTGGAACAGGGGCGTAGTGTGATGTTGTATATTATCAAAAGGGTGCAACCTTTGACTGTATCCAATCAAGGGAATAATTAAGTTTTTTCTAGACACTATTCCTCAGTATTCTTTCAATCCCTCTTCAAATTTATTCCACGCCACTGTGCGACATATGCATCATGTTGTTATTTCTTGTTAGGCAACATGCTTGAGAAGTGTGAATCTATTAAAATGTAAACACAAAAGAATTATAAATGGAGTTTTTTAATTGAATTCATAGAAAAGAGCTGCAGTTGAGTTGAAACTGGAACTCGTTATGTATCCTCAAACCAGGGTAGATACACAAACATAAGTATATGTATATGCATAGATAACTAGACATGGACATATTTTAATTATAACTTTAATAAGCCAAAAGGCAACACGCACTCGTCCCAACCCTCATTTGGAAATCTTCCATTTCCATTATCATTTCCACATTCTGCTGATGTTTCCCCTCTGTAGTAGAGCGGCACTTCATTATTTCCCACTTTGTATTTAAATCCGTTTTGATCCTCTTGTATGTTTGTGGCTTAACTTTTTGGCTCTTTCCGCTTCAGAGCTAACTGAGCAATGGCAATGGGCAATGGGAATATCTTCCAGCAGGAACACCCGCGTTTTGCCAGTCGCTGACTTTTGTAACAGGATCAAAATGTTGAGATCGACAACGATCTTCAGGCGATCGGGATCAGCATCAGCACCGGCATCAGCTGCTTGCCGTTAACTTTGAGCACCTTCATGTGGTCATTGTCTTCCGCTTTGAGTTTGAGTTCATGTTCACAACTCAAGTGCCAGTTCATTGTGCTGTCAGCAGTTGAGGGCAGGATTTTGGCCCTGATCCAGTTACAGTTGCAGTTGCAGTTGCAGCTACTGTCGGCTTGTTTGGGCTATTGAAGCTCATATATGTTACATTATCTTATTGTTAGATCGGCTTAGTTGTGGCTGAACGATGGCTACTGTTTTCTACTTTGCTCTCTTAGGTAGCTCAACAATTTTGAAATATTATTTTTTTTTTCGAAATGGTCACAGTCTAAAAAAAACTGTCAAATTGCAACTGCCATTAACTCATGTATGAAATTCTTCCAGCTGACGATCAGTTTATAATTCCACCCCTTTTCATTTATAACAATAAAGTCCTGCTGCACTTAATCAACACACAAATCCTTTTAATTTAACACACGCGCGCTCTTAACTCTCTCCCCACGTTGGGCGCCATTTTGAAAATATCCGGATAACAACAACAAGAATAAAATAATGGAAACACAAAGTGGCAGCATTATTTGTCGCAATCAAATGCTGATGATGTGCGCTGATTATGTGCCTGAGAAAAAATGGCACAGACAACAACAACGCACTTTCTCGGGGTGATTGGCTTCAGTTTCGAGTCCTTCGGCTTGGGATGTGTTCAAGTTCCTTTGGGTTGGGGGGTTGGAAAACGTGCCAGACGGCGAGTGGCAGGCGACAGCGGCACAGCATGAAAGCAAAAATTATTTAAATGGCGTATAATAATGGCAGTCGCAGGACATGGGACGCAGGATACGCGGCAGCCTCATAATGATGCGCCTCATAAAGTGTGCAAACTGTTGTCATTGTTGTTACCCGCCCAAAGGGGTTGAGTTGGAGTTGGCCTCGTGGTCGGGCTCTCTGCCAGGACGGTTGTTTGCATTTGCCAAGCGTCTCTTCCAGACAGAACAAACAGCTGCCGGAGACCGAGTCGGAATCAGAGTCAGAGTCGGAGCAACGGAGCCGCAGCTTATTATAAAACCCATCTAAAGTGACATTGCAATCAGGCAGCGCTTATGGCAATTCATTTGTTTAACGACGCCGCGCGACTCTGGCAACAAAATGGCGGCTCATCATCCTCGTCCTGTTCCTAATTTCGCTTTTATTAGGTTTCCCAAAAATAAGAGAGACAGAGAGAGATAGAGAGGGGGAAGATTGCTTCCCTTTCAGCTTCCATTTGACATTTGGCAAATGCCATAGGAAAAATTGCGCACAAAATGAGTCGCAATTTACAGAGCTCGTTGTGTGTAAATTGAGTCATCTGCAATGCGCCCCGCGATTCGTTCACATTCATAGCCAAATCCTCATCCTCATCCTCATCCTCATCCTCATCATTATGTTGAGCTCTATCCCATTCCCATTTCCATTCCCATTCCAAATTCCATTATCATTGTTGTGCTCGTTTTTTATTTATACATATATTTGGCAGCGACATTTTCAAGTTACATGCACAAATTTTCTATCGTTTGTCTTCATCCCTGACTCTTCGCCCCTCGTCAGCGCACTCAACCATGTCCACGTCCCTATTCCGATTCCTCCTTCCCCCGAAAATGCTGCCGTTTTGAAATTTACATTTACATTTTCGGGCATTTTTACAAATTTACACATTTGTTGGTATTTTTTATTGGGTGTCATCATTAGTTTCGATATGCTTGATGCATGCACGATACTCAAGGGGAGGAGGGGAGCATACTTAAATGGGGTGTAAAGTGCGACTGACAAGTGTGGGCGTTTCGTTTATGAAGTGTTCCTTCCCTTGGGGAAAGCTATAGACCAGAACTCAAAGCTATTTGACGGTCGACAGGTCGTTGAAGGAAGGTGTTAAGCTAAGAGAATTAAGATAGGAATATGCAGAATACTTTCAAATAATACATAGAATAATTATGATCTAAGAATTTTAAATTTTATATCATTTATTTTAAATTTTATTTAAAATCTTTGAAATTAAAATAATTCCTGAATTCATGTTGTCTATCCCAGACCAATTCAATTGAAAATCTTGCTGCGATTCATGAAAAGTTTTCATATCAAACTAGAGTCCCACAATCAGAGAAACATTCCGACTATATAAATGGCTATCTTATCGTTCGATCTATCAAATAATACTTGTGTGTAGTACGCCGCCGGTTCATAAGTCGCATTTTGCTACTACTTCTATGACTTCTTAACGGATCCCGGCCAACGATAATGACACACGAACAAAAGTGCCTGTCAACCAAAATATTACATGGCAGAGTGTCAAAAGGGGGCAGTAAGGAGAGCAGGAGAACTCTGCCTCGTATGTAGTACTAAAAAGGACTAAAAAGTAGCGGTGGAAAGCCATAAAAATTACGTTGATTTTATTTTCAGCAACTAAGATTTTTCTACTTTTATATTCGTTTGTTATTGTTGTGGCTGGTCGAAAGGATGGCAATAGGGTTAGGGTAGGGTATAGGTTTAGATTTAGGTTTAGGAAGAGGGATTGGGATCGGGATTTTGTTGTCCTTTCCCGTTACGGAAAGTGTCATAAAAATGCCAGGTTCTTGGATAGTTTGGAATGTTTTGCGCACGTACCGAACATAGGCGAAACGATATCGGGGAAAGTGGGAGCCAGACATTTTTATGACATTTCTCTGACTACCGTATTTTCTTTTCTTTTTTTTTTTGGTAACATCATCTTGTTGGCATTCGTTTTTGTGTTCCATTTGAGCCCTTTTCCGACAATTTAAAGCAATGTTTGCCGTTGCTGACAGCTTGTAGCATTTCCCATTTTCCATTGTCGCTATCGTTATCGTTGACATGTCGTTTCTCTGATTTTTATTATTGTCAAGGATTAGATATAAATATTTTATGACCCCTGTCCCTACCCCTCTCTCCGCACAGTTCACTCAGTTGTTGACCAAAAATTGTGTTTTAATAAGATTTTATGGTCTTTTGTAGTTATTGTACAATAGTTGAGCTCGTAGTTCTCGAGGTTTTCTTCTTGATTGGCCCCGTTCTTCGTGGCGTGTCCGAAATATCAAATATGTTACTTATAAATGCTGCTGATCCTTGGGCCCTTCCCCTGGTTACCCCTTGTTAGCCCTTGGCGTTGGCATTTACCTTGTAATAGGCTTTTCCCAGAACTCAGTGCCCAGTTGTTTGATGTTCTTATTCCACACGCGCCCCCGCTTCTCCAGACCTCATTTTGATACTCTCATGCTTATCATCATTCGAATTGGAAGCGCTGTCAGTTTGAGTTTTTCTCGGCTACCATTTTCCCCCTTCTTCGGTTTTCAAGCGTGAAAATGCAGCCACAGAATCATCCATCATAATTTTGAGAGCCGCGTGGATTTACAAGCGTACAAATTATGAGAGGATCGCTGGGAAACGAACTTATTATAAAAACTGTGAAATTGATAGATCTTTACTAAATTCTCGGAATCGATCTGCCTTCGTGACAGAGACACACACACACTCGCATGCTTCACTTTTCCTTCAAGTTCCAATAAAGGTAAGTACTGTAAATTAATTACATTTAAATGATCGCTGCCCCACACTCATTTATTATTGAGATTTCTATATAATTGTGCCATTTTCAGCGTAAAAATAGAAAACATCACCACAAATCCAAACAGAGAGAGAGAAAGAGAAGTAGAGACAATTCAAATGAATTTAGTCGCACTCCTGAGGGCACTCGAAACACTTGGAAGAGTTCTAATCGCCAACTCATCATCATTAAAGTCAATTTTTTGTCTATGTTGTTTCTACCATTTTCGTTGCTTCTCAACAATTTCTTGCCACTAAATTAAACAAAGGGAAATTTGCCACGTTTTTCATTGTTTTCCACTCAGAC
The DNA here is from genome assembly GCA_037043435.1 of Drosophila suboccidentalis. Taxonomy (NCBI): domain Eukaryota; kingdom Metazoa; phylum Arthropoda; class Insecta; order Diptera; family Drosophilidae; genus Drosophila; species Drosophila suboccidentalis. The sequence continues at coordinate 82,067 of JBAMBK010002605.1, read as the reverse complement.
AGGCAGCTAGCAAAAGTGAAACTGCTGTTTTTATTTTGTATTTTTTCATCATTTCATCCGAAAAATTGTCTTACAATCCCGGCCATAGATCTTCTCGAGTGAGTGAGAGGGAAAGAGAGAGAGAGAGAGAGAGAGAGAGGGAGAGAGAGGGAGAGGGAAAGGCAAAATTGCATCACGCTGTGCGGCTTTTTTTCTGTGGAATTGTTTGCAGCTCGAAAATTGTTGATTTTGACACCTTTCGGCCGAGTTCGCATTGTGCTCGGAGGCTGCAGTCGTTTTATTTCCATCTAATAAATACGTTTTTTGTGTTGTTTGTTCCCTTAGCCCTTGTCTTGCATTTTTTATGGTTTTCATTCGCAGTCATACTCACAGTGAGCGCCATGCGAACTTTCTGCATGTGGATACCCTGTAATCATCGGGTAGCTCGTCTTGTAATTGAATCACAACTTATTTCTAATACAATAGTAGTTTAAAGATCTACAAGTGTTACCACTTTTATTTGACCCATTTTATTATATTCCACATATGTATATGTATTTGAATTCTACAATAAAAATATCTAAAACAAAACTTTTACAATTCAAACTATGTAATTTTAATGATTTTTTTGTGTTGTAACACTTTTGTTTAATGTGTACAATTTAAATATGAGTTAAGTGATTTACAGGGTATTTAAAGGGTCTAGCTGTGTAGGAGTTGTCATCAATTGGGTGCTCAGCGGGAGCTAATGTTCTGGCTATGCAGCTGGTAAGTCGGACATCTATTTAGTCGATGAGGATGCTGATGTTGCTGCTGGTCATATAGATATCTTTATTTGCTCATTAACAGCACAATTGTTGCACAGATCCTGCGGTGAGTGCCAGGCACTCGTCCTGTGTTACTGTTCTTGTTCTTTGTACTACTTCTTATTCCTTGATGTTCCCTGATGTCCCAAGGTGGGCGTGTGAATTTATAATATAACCAATCTGAATATTTAGAAATGATGTGAGTATTATTTTTGCAACTTTCACATTATCACATGTTTGTTTACACGTTTTGTCCATTTAAGACGGAACTCTGAACTTTCCATAATTTTGACTTGTAAACGAGTCCCATTAGGCGGCATAATTATGCTATAGAGTATACAATGTGCTATGCCATTTTGCTTAATTAGCTGCCCATTAAATTGATCTTAATCTGAAAGCAGCAACAACACGCAATATAAAATTCAAATGTTGTTTATTTCGAAAGTCATAAATTTTGTGGATTGCCCCAGAACTGATAACCCCAACACGTGGTAAGTGGGAAGTGGTAATCAGTTCAACTCAACTAGAAAAAACACAAACAGTGTGAAAATTATTTGTTTGAATTATTTACTGATTACTAATTGATATTTGCGCCTTCGTTTTGAATTGTGTCCACGTTTTGGCAATTTTTGTCGTTGCTCTGATTTTGCTTTGGATTTCGATCAAGCATAAATTATGCAAACTTTGTCGTGTGCCAACAAGAAAAAAAAGTTAACAATATTCATTGAAATTAACATTTAAATTGTAGTGCATAATGCTTTATTGCTGACCCTAGATAAAACTGTCTCAAAAAATGAGCTGGTTGTATGATTTATTGGCACAGTGGGAACTTTGAAGTGCATTTGTGGTGCGGAATTTATAATGCGATGGATTCTGGTCTGAAAGAGTTGCTTAAGATAGTACATATTTTGATTAAATTTAATCAGCATTCAAAGTGTTGCACACAAAATCCATAGAGCGGCATACAAATCACGTGGCGCTAAAATGACGCATTCGATAATTTTGGGAACATGGAATTTCACGAGATTGATTTCCCAAAACTTTATCACACAAAATTCGAAAAGATTTGCAATAAAATTCAAATGTAATCAATATTGAGAAATTAGAAAAAAAAGCCCTATGCTACCATAATGCGTGAAAGTACCGCAATTACTAAGTGCTCTATTAATAGTACGCTATTACAGGGAACTTAAACAAATCTATGGAATAACCTGCTATTTTGATAAAGTAAATTTGTAATAGTTAATTGGAAATATAAAAAGGTTTTGAAATGGAAAATTATTGACTTTAACCTATTTTTATAACATTATTTTTTTGAGTAACACAATGCTATAAGCGTAATATAAGTAAAAAATAGTAGCTTTTATATTAAGTAACTATGTATAACTGGCTAACTTTGGTTAGCACATTCGAGATTTCGCTTGTTTTCAAACAAAATAAAAACATGAGAATCTAACCACAAAAACTATGAATGGCAGTTTAAGCCAAATTACACAGAGACAGCCACAATGCCAACAAAAAAGAGCAACAACTACTACAGCAACAATCAACCACCACAAGCAACAACAATAATAACAACAACAGCAGCTGAGAAACACCAACGGAAGCCATATGCAGAAATATACACAAATACAGTGAAGCGAGGAACGTGGCGAATTAAATTGTACACGCCTCTCCGGCGTATAGCATGTACAGCTGACCCGTACAGATAATGAGACAGCATGGCGTGGCCAGATAAAATCCACAAGAAGGCGAGAACGCAATGGCAAGCGAACGAAGAGCGCTCATTGGTCAGTGCATTGGCGTGTGCATGCTGTGCTCTCGCTCTTGCACACAGCACGAGCAATGCAGTCGAGAGAGCAACAACAACAGCAACAAGAAGAGCAGAAGTGACGCTCAAGCGCAGACCGGTTTGACGTGTTTTTTGGGAAAGCGAGCGAAGAGTCAGAATGAGGGAGTGGGAGAGAGAGAGAGCAAACGAGAGAGAGAACGAGTTGTCGTGTGTGTGCGTGTGTGTGTCGTTGAATAATTCCCACTGCCTGCACTTGGTGCCTCTGCGCTGCTTCTCTCGATTATTCAGACTGTGAACGTCGTCGAGTAAACACGTAACGAGCGCGTCGATCGCAAAAACACAAAAATTCTTCCGACTCTTCGCCCCGCTAGAAAGTTGTTTACGTTTAACAAAGCAAAAAAACACAGAGCCATCAAAGAGTTAAAGCCAAGTGCAAGTGTTAATTGTAAAGTGTTAAGTGAAGCGCTCAAATGTTGCGCCAAGTGTAACCAAGAGAGGCCGACTAACTAAAGGATTAACCTGAGATTAACCGAAAAGCAAAGCCGCCAACATAGCCGAATTAATCGCCGCCTCGCCCTCGCCCCTCGCACACACAACGCGCGTATTTATGACTAAAATGATTCCGCCGGTACCCACCTCAGCCGTCATGTTGCCCACGCCCAAGCAGAAGATTGGCTTCAGCATCGATTCCATTGTTGGCAACGATGCGACGGCTGTTGCCGCCGGAGGCAATTCCGATCAGTGTCAGCAGCAGCCCGGCAGCCCTCAGCCGGAACGCAATGGACCCGGATCGCCGCCACAAACGCCGCCCGCTGCCGCCCTCACGCTGCTGCCAGCGACGCCGACGCCACCTCATCACTTGATGGCACCGCCACCACATCACGGCGCTCACGTGCTGTCACCTCACATGGCGCCGCATCCGCATCCACATCAGCATCCACATCTCTCGCCAGCTCAACAGCATGCCCTGCACCAACATCTACTTCTCCAGCAACAACATCAACAACAGCAGCAACAACAGCAACAACAACAGGGTACACCAAAGTCACATCATGATATTCAGGAGCTGCTCCAGCGTCTGCATCACAACGCCGCCGTCGCCAGCAGCCTCAGTCCGCTCCAGACGCGTCTCTCTCCCGTTGGAGATATGAACTCTTCTCCGATTGCCGTCTCGCTGAAGCGCGAGCGCTCGCCAGCTCCGCCCGGTGCTGAGCAACGTGAGAATCCCGCACAGCGCATCCAGCCGCCCCACACGCCGCCCAAGTCAGTCTCGCCCCAATCCTCGCAGCCGTCTTCGTCGCCCACACTGCTGGTCAGCAGTCCGCACAACACTCCGCCACAGCAGCATCAGCCTCAGCAGCCGCCCAGCTACCCGAAGCCACCTGTGATGCACCCATCAGCCGGTCCGGGCTCAGCGCCAGGTCAGAATCCACTCATGCTGCCCGGTATGCCGCCAGCCGGCTTGGTGCGTCCCTTCCCGATGGGCCCAGGCGGTCCACCGCCGTCCGGCCAGCCCGGTATGCCGGACATCAAGGCGCTGCCGCCGTACATCAACACGCCGCCGGAGCTGGCACCTCAGCACAATCCCCATCTGATTGCCGCCGCCCAGTTCCAAATGGCCGCTGCCCTCCAAGCGGGCCATGTGCTCGGTCCGGCAGCCCATGCCGCCGCCTCCTTCATGGGTAATCCCGGCATGCCGCGCGAGAGTTATCCGCTCTATCCCTGGCTGTTGAGTCGCCACGGGCGCATCTTTCCGCACCGCTTTCCAGGAAGTAAGTATACAACTTAACCCAGTGACCATTCCCTGGCAGCTAACTAACTTCCTTTCTTCTCTTCTTCTTCTTTGTAGACTTCCTTCTGCAACCTTTCCGCAAGCCGAAGCGCATTCGCACCGCCTTCTCGCCGTCGCAGCTGCTGAAGCTGGAGCACGCCTTCGAGAGCAACCAGTATGTGGTGGGAGCGGAGCGAAAGGCGCTCGCCCAGTCGCTGAATCTGTCGGAGACGCAGGTGAAAGTCTGGTTCCAGAACCGACGCACGAAGCACAAGCGCATGCAGCAGGAGGACGAGAAGGGAGGAGGCTCCGGATCCGAGCGGAATATGCACAACGGCAGCGGAGACGAGGACGATGACGAGCTCATCGACATGGAAATGGATGATTGTGCCAGCGATGATGAGCATGATCTTGATCAGAGTCATTAACTTGCCATGTCTCCTCTCTTCCCTTCCTGCCTGGGCAAAAGTTATCCGTGAGTTCCTTATTGAAGAAGAAGCGCCAAAACTGCTGAGAGTTGCTTGTGTGTGTGTGTGTGTCTGTGTGTGTGTATCTGCGTGTGTATGTGAGAACTTAAAATTAGTTATTTGTGATATATTCTTAAAATGAAAAGCGCTAGGCTTTGTGTATATATGATACTTAACATCTCTCGTCGAATCTAGCGAAGCAATCACTCCCTGCTAAAGTATTATGTGCGAGCCGAGGGGCGTCCACTTGCCACGCCCCCAAAACTGTGCCAAATCCAGGGTATGGGGCGCCCCTCGATTAAGAAATTATACCCTAAAACGAGTTGAGTTGAGCTCAAATTTAAAACCGACAGAAACTAAGAGAAAATCTCTAAACAGAGACAGAAACAGAGAGAAAGAGAGAGAAGGAAATTGTACAAATTAAATTGTTTAAGCGTGTAAATATTATTAAAGCGAAAAAAAAATAAAAAATACAAAGTGCGCAACAACATTAATTTTAATTAGCGAATCTCCAGCACAATTAACTCGTACTTTCTATACACTTAACTTTCGAGTACATCAACTTTAGCATTTATTTAGAGCAATAGTTATGTTAATAATTGTATTTATGTTTAGCCCTAAGTCCACAATCCGATAAATTTAATTTTACATAAACAATTCATTTAGTTGCTTTAGCTTTTAATTTTTAGTTAATAAGTCAATAGAGTTAAAAAACGAAAATGCTTAAAAAATATTATTATATAAAATATAAAATATTCTTATTCAAGAAAACAAATATAAATCAAATGCAATCTTTATTGGGATATCAAGAGGGTAACTAATAAATTATATTTCCAGATTGGTTGGTACTAATAAATACTTATCTAGATACATATATCTAAAATTCTCTAACATGCTTCCAATTATAACAAAATACTACTCAATAAACAAGTTATAAATATTTTAGTTAAAATTATTGATAACATTAAATTCCTTAACTTAATTTTGTATATTCGTTAATATACATTCATTATTCTTTTAGTAGTCTTAACTTTGTTCCGTCGGTAAAAAGCAAACTAAAAGCAAAAGTGAACGGCTGAAATTAGTAAAAATTGTTAACAATTTAAAAAAAAAATCCCTTCAAGCTTTCGCAGTAAATACTTATAGCTTTTACTTAGAAAGGCGCCTGACATAACGTCGAATGTTGAAGTAACCACAACAACAACTATACCTACTATATAACTAGTCTGCTATAATCGTAGTTATAGTATCTGTGGCTTTAGTTGTTAGTTAGCTGAGTTAGTGAGCTGCAATCTCATCCATTCCACTAGTGACAGCGTTAATTTATGCGATGCTAATTAATTAACGTGTGACATTTAGCGTTAACTCTTTGCTGTTGTTGTTGTTGTTGTTGCTTTCCGCAGTTGTTTACGCTGCTTTTCACAATGTAGAATGGAAGAGGAAGATGTATGGTGGAAGTAGAAAAGAGGGATGAGGATTGAGGGGTCCATAAAATGCATTTAACGATTTTAATAGATTTCATAAGCATTTTAATTGCACAATTTAAAATGCAAATCGTGTTTTATTGTAGAATTTAATTGAGCGCAGCTCGTGTGAGATCAAAAAAGCAACAGCCATGGGCATGCAGAAAGGTGACAAAAGGGGGGGTGATGGGTGGACAGTGGGAGGTGTGATGGGGCCATACCAAAAACAGGTTGCTTGGAAATGGAAATGGAAATGGCAACGCGGCACTTTGACTTGAGGTGTGCTAATGATTTGAAATCCAAATTTATGATTATTGGTATTCAATTTATGCGTCCAACGACAGATCGAAATCTTGCTACGTATCTTATGAATATGCAATACTAATTGCTGAGGGGAATAAACTATTCGTTCAATCGAGAGTGCAAGCTGCAAGTGAATGCAGTGCGGGCCAATTGATATGGCTAATTAAGAGCCATATCGAGGCTAATTACTAGCTGTTAACAGCACTAAATTGTGGTGTTCACTGTCAGAGGTTCTCAAAGGTTTCACTGAGTTGGTTGAATAACTAACAACTGTCGGCCAACAATGTACATCAAGTTTACAGAGTCGGACATAAATCAGTGTCAGAACCTCAACTTGAACTATACTCAACCCTACAAAACCCTTCAAGCAAATTACATAGCACATATAGGACTATAAACTGATTTCAATCGCATTTACCTATAAAACCAACAACATATTAAGTGCTTGGCCGAGATATATGCACAGTTCGAGCCATGTTTGTTTAGTAGCACGCACATTTGATCCAAAGATACCGGTGCTGTTACCTCAGGTACTTTAAATATCTCTCCACTGACTGTTGTCTATCAAAAGTTGATTATAATTAATAATAAATAACGACGCCCACTTCAGATCAGTTCATTTCAGTTGCATTTTGTCTTGGGGCTTATCTTTAGCCCTGTTTTCTTAACGATATCATTTCAAATGTTTCCCTAGAACAACACACATTAGAGCAGAGACATACAACAAGTGATGTTGGAGGGGGGGCAGCCTTTTGGTAATTCTCAGAAATTAACTCACATCACAATTTTTGTTCATATATCGTACAACTTGTTTTGCCTCGTGGCTGATTTTTTGAATGCCACAAAAGGTTTGTTTCGTTGTGGCGCGCCCCAACAATAACAACAACAACAACAACAAAGGCATAAAGTGAATGCTTTGTTGTTGTTGTTGTGGTTGTTACGACCAAGTTATTTATCCAATAAACTTATTAAGTAATCCAATTTGGTTAAATTAGCTGCGTCTCTTTTTGGATTTTGAAGTTTTTCTTCTTCTTCTTGCTGTCCATAATTGTTGTTGTTGTTGTTGTTGTTGTTGCTGTCTCACTTGATTTTTATTATTTTTTATTTGATTTTGGTTTTGCTTGTTTGACTTTAATTGAGTTTTGTTTTTGGGTCTCTCAATATCTGAGCATCTATCGATTGTTAAGGTGTTTGCCGTGTTCACATGTTCGTTTAATTGCCGAGTATTTTGATTTTGATGAGTTTTTTCTCTCGCTCCCTCACTCACTCACTCACTCACTCTCTCTCTCTCTTCTGTAGTATATGATATTAATTAGCTGATCGCACTGATCGATTGCCTGCCTGATGCAAATTGTCAAAAGGCGATGACGATATATTCAGCCTGGCCAAGTGTTCATTTCATTGCATTGCCAATAAAGCCAAATTGATGCTGTTGATTTTCATGGCCTGCTGATGATCATTACCAGCTCGGACCGTGCTACAAACACACACATACATATATGAGTGTGTTTCTCCTGATTTCTGCTGTGCTTTTCGCTGTGAGTGTGCCGTGTTGTGTTTAATGTGTGTTTCCAGGAAGATTAATACAGCGAAATTAAGGAAAATAAATAAATGTCAACGCAGTACAAGATCGTTATCTCATTTAACAATAATTACCCTGATATGGGATATGCTAACTAATCTGTTATGCCCCCATCTTCACTCTACAGTCCACATTCGAGAGTCCACAGTCGACAATCTCCTGGTTGCAGGCTTCGGAGACTTTGTCGTTTCTCAGTTCGATCGCCAACAGGTTTCGCCTTGAGGCAAATTGTCAATGTTAGTGCTTTGTGTTGTCGTCTGAGATGTTGTTGTCATCGTTTGGGATGTCATCGAAGGTGTCGCTGTGCCGTGTGTTGTGTTAAATTAAGTAATTAATTTAAAGTCCATGTTGGGGCATTTGTCTAAACGAATGACTTAGGCAACGAACTTGCTCGCTTACCCAGTGTCGGCCATTTTGGTTTGCAGATGAACCGCTGGCCACGCTTGTTAACTTTTCAATTCACTTCCGTCAGTTGGCCTCAGATATTGATCAGACCCGTAAATACTTGAATTTTCTTTCAATTGCTTGTAATTTTGGGTCCCTCCCCACAATTTTGGAACTTCCTGCGGTTAGCCAGAGATTGGCATCACTTTAAATACACAACAACAACAACAACAAAAGTCTCGACATTTGTTTGTCATAATAATTCCTAAGCGTTTTAATTGAATGATTATAAGGTGGGCGTTGGTTCCAGCTCCCTCAACACAAATACAAAAATACAAATACAAATACACTCAAGTCTCAATCCAAAACGCTTTGTCATTGCCCAGCGCTTGAGAGTTGGCTTTAATTACATTGTGCCCCTGCCTGAGAGTCCGAGTCCGAGTCAGAGAGTATTTGTATTCGTATTTTGTTTGTATATTGCCCGGCGAGACTTTACATAAACATAGAGCTAAACTCTCAAGTGCTTAATTAAGATCAAAATTTGTTCGCATTTATTTATTTAACCATTTTCTTTGGCCAGGCCCAATATTTTGATGTTTTCTAATTGCCTCAATTATGCTTGTTGCCGATCAACTCTGTTCCAAGATCGACTCTGGCGCCAGCTGACACAGCGCCATCTCTCATTCATATGCAAAGTACTCGTATTACCAGATTCCAGCACTCAAATCTTCATAGTGTCCCGTGTCCACTCTATGCAGTGTCCACTGTTCAGTGCTTTAATTTGGTATATCAAAGAGAGACATTATGCTGCTGCCTGTGGCAGAGTGAAGCGGTCGTAAAAGCGTCAAATTTCTCGATTCTCTTGTGGCCAACTCGATGGGGCGCCTGGCGTGCTTCTAATTGTTGATATGCATCTTGATTTTGTGGCGACTCAACTCGAATTGAGACTCTTAATATTATTTGGTGAGTTTTATGTTTTATGTTTGATTTCAAATTAGTCACATAAATATGCCATCTTTATGATGTTGCCCCATCTCTGTTTTATGGGCGCCCACGCGGCGTTTGATTGTTTATTTTGGGGCAACAGTTGGATACAGCTAAGACTAAGTATATCTAGACTTACAAAATATTCGTATATGTATATGTTATGATCTGTTCCACCCGCAATGCATTATTCAAAGGGGCATTAGAAGGAGAAAAAACCCCGCCTAGCCATTTAGTTGGATAAACAATCAATTACCGAGCAGCCACAGCTGAATTATGCATACCGTTATTGAATTATCATAATTGAATGAATTACCAATAGACCCCTCCCCCTCCCTCTCATCTGACTACCCTTAGTTGGCAAGCTCGCCAAATGCGTCGATTGCGTGTGGTCATTCCCATGCATCAGTTGTGTGGAGCACCTGGCAATTAACTGTGGGTTTGGCATTCAGTTGCCTCCATTTGACGCCGCCGCCGCCGCCTGTTGCACATTGCCGGCTGTAAGCGTGCGAGGGTGGGCTGAAAAGACATTGAAAAATGGAATGGCTTTTTAACATAATTTTTTTTATTTTAGAGATCGGTTGTCAGAATTCTTTATTTATTATTTATTTATTTATTTATTTATTGTCAGGCTTTAAGCAGCCGACACAACAATTAATTTAAAAATATAACATTAAAGTTAAGAAAATATATATATTTAAATAACAAAAATAATTAAAATTAAAAACTAAAATTAAAAACTCTGGGGAATCTAAAGTGAAAAAGAAAATGATTGGGGAAAGCCCAGAAAAAATAAATAAAAGATAAAGACTATTATAATCTGCACACAGAATACGAAGAGGTTTGTGCAATTCCCAGTTAGTGGAACAACGTTACGTTTATGCTTTATAAATAAAAAGATGATCTTACTTATTTGAGTGAACTTCTGGATTTCAGAAAATATTCACTTTTCCTGATTTAAAATACTTGTTTGTTAAAGTTGAACCATACCTCGTAAAACTTAACTAGCCATCAGTTAATGAATTACATTATTAATCAAAATTTAGTTTAAATAAGTTTGGTTTTTCCACCTAGGCCAATGAATTATCAGACAACTCTCGCATGTAAGTCTGGCCATTTTGAGCCAGGCGTCTAATATTGCAATTACCAAGTGCAATTAGCCCATTTCGAAGTTCCAAGACACGAAACACACTCTTTGTATAATTAAAAGCCAATTAGAATATTCATTATGAAAATTGCTATACGCTTTCGGTTTAAAACAAAAAACAAATGTGCATAAACAATTCCATGCGAGTTGATTTAAATTATAGAGCGGGTGTTGCGGCACCTTCATGTGATTCGATTGCCCAGTTTGATGTCGTGTCGATGTCGTTACTGCAACTACTGCGATAGACAACTTATTTTATTTACATTAAATAGTTTAACTAGCGGATTATAAATAGAGCTTTGTCATTAAATTATCAGCACGTGATTGTGGCTTTCTGTATTCGAATATGAAGCAACCTTGAATCTTAATTGAATTGTTGTTAATGAGAGTATAATTGGGGATATTTAGAAATGGCTTCGAATTTAATTAGATTCGAAAGAATCAACTCGAATGGATATAAAAACGCATATAATTATTTTGAATCTTAAATGAATAATCATCAGTTTCTGTCGAATTAAAATATTATAAGCTGAACAAGTTCTGTTCTTTGTTGCCTAAGACATTTGTTTGCTCCACTCGAACCCCTTTTTTTCTTGGTGTTCTATTAGAGATGTCTTATTTACAAAATAGCCAATTCGTCACACAGCTGGCTAACACACACTTGGCCAACTAATGCGCACCCACACGCACAACGAATCATATTCGGAGTCGCACTCATCGATTCACACTCCGCTGGGCTGTTAATGCCCAGAAATTAATGAATGCAGTCAGCGCCTAACATTTGTCACACAAATTTTCTATAATATCCAGCAGCAGCAGCAGACATGGAAATTATTGGGAAATTATACGGCCAACGTCAGGCAATCAAACAATTAAATATAAATTTGTGGTATTCACGCCCAAATGCGTGAGTGGCAATCGAGTCAGACCCATGATGAAGGCATTTTTAAAGTTGCTGCTGCTGTTGATAGTTGTAACATACGGACATCCATGAAATTCACAGGAAAATATTGTCAACATAATGCTCGTAGATTATCAAGAGCCTCTGAAGCAGCAACAACAACAACAACAATGACATCGACCACAATCCAATACAATTTTGACAGCGTATTTCGTAATAAAATGGAAAATTCATTGAAATTGAGCAAGACGGCAAGTGCATTTCAATTAGCTCCCTCGAAGCCATATTTAGACTTTTAATTAATCAAACTCTGTTTTGAAAGATCAAGTGATAGAGCGGGACAACAACAGTTGTGCGATGTTTTGCTTTATTTTGACATTTTCTACGGATATTAGATTAACATCATTTTAAAATCAAATTAAAACATTAGCAGGGCCCACCCCTGACAACTATCAGTTGTTGTTGTTGTTGCTGTTACTGTTTAGGGCTTGGCCCATTGGAATAGCCGTATGGTAGGGGCACCTACTCAGTTACCCAGTTGGTCTCTCTTCGTCTCTTCGTTACGGCAACTGCTGTTTTGTTTGGCGTAATTTAGATAACAGCTACAATAGGACAGGCCTTTTGGCCTATTGACAAGTGGCATTTTCCGGGAAACGGACAAACCTCACTTCATCTTCATCGCCCTACTCATTTCATTACCACGCTTGACCAGACACCAGTTAACAGTCAGCAGCCAGCAGTCAGCAGCAGTCGCTGGTCACCTTCGATCCACAGTCCAAGTGCATCGTTCAACTGGTCAGCCGCAGAGCCAAGTGTCAGACGTTTGCACACACGCAGGGCGAGAGATCCTTTTTAGCTTAACATCTACCTGTGGCTGTGTCTTCCCTCTCTTAAAACAGTTGTCAAGCAGCAACACCAACAACAACACCATCAACAACAACAACAACAAGTCATGTCGTGATGTCAATGATGATAATGCCAGGCGATCTGACTCTGTCTCTGTCCCTGTGTCTGACTCTGACCTGCTGTGCGTAGGCGTAGGTGTGTGCATGTGTGTATGCATGTGTGTGTGTAGTATTCACTGTGTTTGCTCTTTTTAATTGGAAATTAAACAAATGGCCCAAACCAGCACAACGAATCCTGACTTGAGGTTGAGTCTCATTATTATTACTCTTATGGTTTTGCGTGATTTACCCCAGGGCACTTGAACGGCAATTGTTGTGGTGATGCGTATTGTTGACTTGATTGTTTTGTTTTGTTTTTGTGTTTTTGATTTTTTATGACCCGAACAACCGTTAGGGAGTCGACCAGGCCAATATTGTGCCATGGGAACAATGAATTTCGCTGCGAAATCAATCTAATTACTAGGAAATTTTCAAGCTAATGAAGTGAGATGATAAGAAACAGATGAAATGTATCCAGATAGATGAATTCTGAAAAAGAGAAATAAAAATTAGAAAAAACTGTATTGTCAATATCCGTTATTCATTTTAAAAACATTCTTAAGTGGGCAAGTTCGTTGCCTAAGTCTTTTGTTTCATGTATTCAAAGAGTATACAAAACTGGTAAAACCCACTGAAAACCCCGCTTAAAACTCATTTTATAAAAATCACAAGCCAAAACGCAACATTTAGTGCGTCCATTGGCTTCCGTTGAAATCCGTTGAGACAAAAAACCCCCCGTCCGGAAGGTTCCTAAACGAAGCTTTGCCTCTGCCATCAAAACTGAAACAATAAGTCAGGCAAATGACACACAGAAACCCTTTTGGTTGAAATTTTAAGAAAATCTAATCATCTGTTGCAACGCCCATTGAAGAAACAAGTCCAAAAGACTACGACTCGAATTCCGGGGCCAAGAACTAAGCAACAAGCAAACGTATTAATTAAATGTGCGCAACGCCTCCCAGTTTCAGTTTCAGATTCTGTTTTTCTGTCTCTGTATCTGTATCTCTAGCTGTAGCTATAGCTATAGCTGTTGCTGTATCTGTATCTGCGTCCGTTTCTGCGCATTGTGTCAGAGCTGAAACCCTTTAAGGGCATCCCGCTGACAGAGCTGCATTCCGAAGTTCGCTGTAAAATTATGATTATTGCCATTATGTGCTTATTAAATATGTATTCTGAGTCTGGAAGGGCACAAGGCACAAGGCCGGTTGACTTGTGGCTCGGACTTGTGACAAAAGGCATAAGTCAATGCCGGGCATGCAAATATAAGCGGGGGCGTGTCAGCAACCCTTTTGGCCAACTCTGACGAGATCTGGACAGCAGCAGCAGCTAACTCGACTACAAACAATGACAAGCTGAAAACATACCAACTGCAGTCGAGGATTATTCATTGAAAGAATTCACAGCCCTTTACCTTCTCTGTGCCCGTGTAAGCCTAACAGGATTGCCAAAGTTAAGCCACAAGTGCATGTTGTTGGTGGCTTAAAGCAAGTCGGGCTCTTCTAATCCTGTTCCAGAGAGAAAGAGGGAGATGGAATGGAATTGTAACTGGATTCAGCTTAGGCCAACACACTGCGAAAATCCCGCTGACTCTCTCGGCTCGAATTCTATTGTAGTTTGTGTGTTGAGTCTGTGTCTCGGATCTGTGGATCTTGCAGGTAAGCACAGCCTACTTACAGGAATGTATCGGGGCAATTTCCCAAATAAATAAACAACATTTGATTGCCAAAAATGAGAGCCAATTATGGTGGCTGATTGACATCTGAAACGCTTGTCAACGCTCAAATTTAAACTAAATATTTATTTTGTTTATGTTTATGTTTACGTTTCGGCTGAACAGAGAACACAAAGTCTCGTCTCTTTTCAGGCTTCATTGGAAGACGTAAAGATTTCATTCGCTTTCTTTGCTTTCTTCGGTTTTCCGTTTTTCTTTCTCTATTTTTCCCATTTATCCATTTTTATCGTTGCATTCATCTGTGATCGTTCCCAAAAAAAAACTAGACAGCGTTTGCCCACATTGTTGGCCCGCTTTTATGGCCAATTTACCAACTGAATAAAAGTAAAACGTAACAAAATCTCTTGGCCCAGAGATTCGACATTAATCTCAAATATATTACCACAGTAATTTGATATTTTCTCTCGCCGCGCGCGCCAACTACACAAAAACTTCAATGCAATAAAATTAATTTAAATTCTCGACTTGGCTAACACACACACACACACACATACAGATACAGATACAGCTACGAAAATGACTAAGCGCCTTCGCCTTATGACACCATCTGCATCTCCAACTTGAAGTTGGAACCTGGCTCATAAAGCAGCCAGGAACAAATATCTGTCGTTTATTTAAATTTAGCTATCAAAAATGTTTACGATCCACATAACTGACTAAATCACCATAAACACCCTGTTCGGTGTTTGGAGTCCGCTGCAAATCGCCTCTCTGCCACATGCGGCGCTTGGCTAGACCAAACTCTAGACTCCAGACTCTGACTCTAGACTCTGGTCTGGACTCGTGTCTGGACTTGACCAGCATCATCATTCGCAGCATCATCATGATTGTGTGCCACAATGGCGCATTTGGTTACCCTAGGTGGTAAGTTGTGGCAACAAGTGCCTTGCCAGAGATGATCCTACTCTCTCTCTCACTCACTCTTTCACTCTCCCACTGATGGACTTCTCTACTTGGCTCTAATCTCTGCTGGCCAGGCCACGAACAATCTTTGGCACTTTAGCGTGTTGAATGCGCTCATTTATGTGAAATATGATACGGGCCATAATATGCAAAAACATTTTAATCAATTAATTATCTGCACAGCTCTTGAGGCAACACAGAATCCCGCCAAGAGTCGCCACAGAAGGCGTTGCTGATATTGCTGCTGCTGCTGCTGATGTTGCTCTTCGTGTTCAGTTTGTGTGTGTGTGTGTTGTTGTTGCATGTAAATAATTTCAAAAGTTGCTCATGTGATATGTGGCACTTAAATAACACAGCGGGTGGGAGCACTGACTTCTGGGATATATACTTATGTGATTACAGCCAAGTCAAGAGCACATAATGTTGTTTCACAAGAAGTCATCCCAAGTGAAACAATCACTTTTCACACCTTTTACTGTACGAATATATCTTAAAAAGTATTCAACTTAAGGAATTGATTGGTTCACTCTGCAACATTCATTAAATTCTTTTAATATTTTTTTGTTAACATAATTTGAAACTTTTCTGCCAACGGTCACTAATTGTGTTTTATTGATTTTAAATCGCATGCCAATCTCATTTTGAGCACATTTTCCACACATGCTGACCTTTTTGTACCCTGTAAAAACAATAAAAGGTAAGACAGGGTATATTATTACTAATGTTAACAGGTCAAAATTGCGCAGTTTGGTTCTACAAATTTAATATAAATCGAAAGAGGAAATATGTGTGAATATGGCTTACTCTATATTCCGTTCTGTCTCTCCCTCTCTCTTTCTATTGTATTCTTCTCCAAATAAAGCAGACTATTCTCTCCCTCTTCCCATTAAGTGCAGGGTATCTTCATGTTAACCACTTTTGACTGACAACTTTTATTTAGCTGGATCTTAACTCTCTGTCTCAGTTTCTGTGCGATGTCCCATAAATTTGTTCTTTTGTCTGCCCCTTTTATGTGCTGTTAATTTATTAATGAACCGCTTCGAACAGCCACAAATAAAACTGAAGAAGACGAACAAGAAGAAGAAGAAGAAACTCATTTGCCAATCGACAAAATCCCAAACGGTTCACCGGATTTTGCTTTGTCTTTTTTGGCCAGTGCCTAATTAAGTTTTAACAAAACTTTATAATTTTCGCTGTGCATAATTTAGCCAGAGAACTCCGAGAACTCAGGGAGAGTAAGAGGAGATAAGAGGAGAGAGAGAGGTGGGGGAGAGGTGGGGGAGAGGGAATTTCATTGCTTTCATAAAATGTATTATTTATTTACTTTTAATTGGCTTCATTTGATGGCTTTAATGATGCGCAAATATCGGCAGCAGTAATTTTTATTCCACGCTAATAATATAAATTTCATATTAACCTGAACTGGGGCTGGGATTCGAATAAGGGGGGCAAAGGGGAACAGGCAGGTAGAAACGTGCAATGAAACGGGTTTCAAGCTGACTACAGGGGAGCTAATGATATCACACCCAAAATACCCAAGTCAGAGTGTGTGTGTAAGGAAAGTGAAACCCATTTGGGATGCTGATGCTGAATGCTTCTCACCTGATGCGCCAGGCAAAACACAACAGGAGTTCGAACTATGCCTTCCCTCTCTCTCGCTCTCTCTCTCTCTCTCTGTCTTGTTGCTCTGTCTCTTTCTGTCTAAGTTGCCACCTGCTGTGCGCTGATGCCTCAATCGTTGGCTCTTTGCAATCTCATCGGAAATCACTTAGATCCCAATAAATAAAACTGCATACAAGCAAAAGGATTTTCGAACCTTTGCCACCCTCTGGCTGCAACCTGCCCCCAATTTCCCCCCTCCCCCCTCAATTTTATGGTGACTTGCAACATTAATTACGCGTTACTTAAATTCTAATGCGCTGCGATTACAAATTAAGTTGTTGGCTTTAACATTCATGCGAATTGTCATGCTGAGCTGGCCATATATGTATGTATGTATAAGATAGTGGCAACTGGCGAGTGGGATTGGATTTGGGACCAGTTAAGCACAGCATGCAACGGATTATGGCTAGGAAAATATGCTAATTCATCAGCATGATCATCACTGCGGACGGCAGTCCGCGCTAGTGACGAAAGCAGCACGAAGGGTGCGAAGGCGACTAGCATATATACACAGGAAGAATGGAAAATTTGCTATGACTGTCCGATCAGGTCGAGTTATATACCGATCGAAAGGTATCAATTTAACTTACAAATGTGCATACTAAGACTTTTAAAAACTCACCTGGTTTGTGAGACAAACAGGTGTAAGTGGGAGGGGAATAATTTAAATGATTGGAGCAATTGGGGCCGTTGCAGCCTTTTTGATTTTTTTTTTAATTTTTTACTATTCTAATCAAAAATACGCGTCGAATGACACCTTGATCATCAAAATCCGATCACTGGTTCAGAAGATAATTAATTTTGAAATTTTTGGTGCCCCTTTCAAAACGAGATGAAAAGTCAGTCTGTTTGTTTGTTTGTGTGTCTGTTTGTTTGTTTGTCTGTTTGTTTGGATCAAATCGTTGATTTAGCTTAAAAGTTTGAATGAGGACTTGTTCCTGCTCAAAAATCTATAAACGTTTGTTCAACGACTTTTTCGAAAAATTGCTAGTTTAGCGGGAAATCGCTAAAAACCGCTAAAATTAAAACCCTTATAGCATCCAAACGATAAAAGCTACAGATGCGATCTATATATCGTTGAAAAGGTATTTTGAAGGGCTGTTATGCATACGTTTTGACTTTTTTTCTAAAGTACATAGGTAAATTGCTACAGGTGACATAAGGTATTTTCCCCCACATTTTGGCGGTTTTTGAGAAAACGCTGCCTACGATTTTTTTTAATTTGCAATATGTTATAGTTTGTGCAATTTCGCGTTTTTTGATGTATCATGCAAAAATTGTAGTCGATTGGTTTGGAAGATATAACCAATTAACTAAATACAGTCGAACTTCCCTAACTCGAATCACCATTATCCAGGAAAAAAGTTCGAGTTAGGGAGACTTCGAGTTAGGGAATTTTTTTTTTTTAGTTCTTTAAAAGAAACTACAAATGCATTCAATCATAAATATATTTCAAATTGCAAATTTTTCTTGTAATTTTCAACAAAAAAGGATTCCAGTTTGATCAAGACCTGTCGATACTCTCAAAATTTAGTTTCTTCGTTCTTTTGCTGTATCCAGAAGAAGTTCCCAATTCAAATGTCATCGTAATTAATATATCATTTTTTAATATAATGAAAAATGTTTTTGCTGACATACCACATTTTCAGCAACTTTAATTTATTTTGTCTACTTTCAAATTCCTTAACTACTAATAAGTTTGAATATTTCTTTAAACATTTTTAAACATTTAAGTACACTGATGCGCTGACAAAGAAGTACATTTCGAACATCTTTCCTATAGCAATTTCACAAGCCTAAATAATGGTTGATGCAATATTCTATCATATAATCCATATGTTAATGTACATCAATATTACATATCCAAACGAGTCGGTAACAAAAGCATAAAACAGAAACGAAATAAAAATTCAAATTTTGTTGGAGATTTTCCCGAAAAATTCGACTTACAGAAGCACGGGCCAATATTTTTGTTCGAGTTACGGAGGAATTCGACTTATGGAAGTTCGAGTTAGGGAAGGCGATTTGTATGAAATTTGCTCAGTAAACGCTTTTGCCACTCGATTTTGTTCGAGTTAGAGAAAATTCGAGTTAGGGAAGTTCGAGTTAGGGAAGTTCGACTGTATATACATTTTACTTTGAATTGCAATAGGACGGCAGCAGCAATTACATTTGGCAAACAGTCCAGTAACAATGAAATCTATAATTAGACAGTCGTTCATATAGATCGCCAGTAGCGCAAAGTGTAGAGCGTCCGGTTTTTGCATGAATTCTCAGCTCGGTATCCGGGTTCGAATTCTGGCACGAACAAAACTTTTTTTTTTATTTTTTAAATGCAATTAATTTGTTAGTAGATGACTATCATGCATAAATTTTTGTTGATTGGTTTGGAAGATATAACCAATTAACTAAAAATCTATAATTTGACAGTCGTTCTTGAAGATCGCCAGTGGCGCATAGTGTAGAGCGTCCGATTTTTGCATGAATTATCAGCTTGGGGTCGGGGTTCGAATCCTGGCACGGACAAAACATTTTTTTTTTAATTTTTAAATGCAATTTTTTTATATTTGCGTAAACTGATTTTAATATAAATATAATTTTTTTTTTTAAATTTGGGGTATGCATATTAAAAGCCTTCTAGCAAAAAAACAATGCCAGAAGCATATGTAAAATATTTATGTGAAGCGAAAATAGCCAGTGCTGCCAGACATATTAGTTTTGTTATGTGACAACGCGACTTTAATTTATTTAAATGAGTTAAGCATTAGAGTCTCTCTGTAAATTTATTTTATTTATTCTTCTTTCCTATATAATTAATTAATTGCTTAATATTGCAAACAGAAAGTGTATCTTTATACTTGTGCATTGCACCCAATGTTGCCATACAGCTCATTTTCGTTAAATAAGAATTCGGGCTATCATTTATAAATGCCTTTTGACAAAGTAGTTTTGTCAAAAGCAGAGGCGATTGCAAAAATATCTGATATCCCCCAAAAAAACCTCTACGCGGTAAAAGTCTAGTGACGAAACAATTCCATGCCACAAAATTTCTGATATCAAATTTTGTGACGAAATATATTAAATTTTTTTATATTTTAATTTATTATATACTAGGGGGCTCCGCCCCCTGCTCGCTTCGCTCGCCAACCCCCGCTCGTTTATTATATATGCCAAAAAAAAATTAATATACATACAAAGTAAAAAAAAAATGGCATTCGGCACTGCGCAAAAAGTTATTTTTTAGGTGCAAAGAAGCTGAAGCTTTTTGCGCAAAGTGCCGAATGCCATTTTTTTTTTACTTTGTATGTATATTAATTTTTTTTTGGCATATATAATAAACGAGCGGGGGTTGGCGAGCGAAGCGAGCAGGGGGCGGAGCCCCCTAGTATATAATAAATTAAAATATAAAAAAATTTAATATATTTCGTCACAAAATTGGATATCAGAAATTTTGTGGCATGGAATTGTTTCGTCACTAGACTTTTACCGCGTAGAGGTTTTTTTGGGGGATAATAATAAACAGAGAGAGAGAGGGAGGGAGAGAGAGAAAGAGAGAGAGAGAGAGAGAGAAGACGCCCCCACAGCATCCACGTTGGCCATTAACTGACATTACAATAAATATGAAATTAATATTAATTTCAATTAATGTCAAACATTAATGTCCACAAAAGCGTCGGGCATCATTTGTTGCTGTCATTGAGGCACAATTGTTGTTGTTATTATAATTATTATATCTGTTGTTGTTGTTGTTGTTGTTGTTGTTGTTGTTGTTGTTGTTGTCGATCGTCTGTTTGCTGTTGGCGACTTGGCGGCTTTTGCATGCGATTTTATTAGCGTGATAATGTCACAGAGTCCGCATGATTTATGAGGGACCCCAAAAATCAATGCCTGACTCACAGTCAAAGCTAAATTCAAAGTCGAAATCGAAATTGAAATGTGGGCCCAGCGAATACATTTTTAATTTCTTTTTAAACAATTTTCGATTCGTTGGAGCAGATAAATGCGACTCATTAGGCCCCATAACGGTTGACTTTACGGCATTCGCATTGGCGAGAGACAAAGCCAAGAGTTTAGGCCCTGTATTATGCAAAGCTTTAGTACTTTCAGCTGAAAGTTATTGTCATCGCGTTAGCTTTCCCACATGCTGTCTTTTAGTCTCTTGGCCCTGCTGCTGCAAATTAGCCAAAAGTGTCGTTGGCCAAGATCGTTACTCTGTTGGCCCGAAGATCGATTGCTTAATTAAGCCGCGATTTGACAATGTCAAATGTCGCGCACAAACACGCGGACTATCTTTCAGATACAAGAGCTACAAGTTTCCAACTCTTCACTCTTTGCTGCTCTCTGTTCTCTGCACTTCTCTCCTCCCTCTTCTCTCCCCTCCGCTGCCACGCCTTTGAGCCAACATGCAAATGAGGCGTTGGCGTTATCGATCGCAACATGTGTATAAATTTTAACTCGATGTGTATTTTGTTTTTATTACTGTCGATAAGTCGTTATAAATTGGGTTAGAGGTGCGTTCCGATCACAGCGTTGGCGCTATTGGGTTTTATATCTTATCTTCTCTTTCCTCTCTTCCCTCTCCTTCTCCCCCCTCTTTCCACTGTACATTTGGCATAGCTAATGCGTTTAAAGCTTTAAATGATTGTCAAGAGATTTGCATAATTGCTGCCTGGACTAAGAAATATTTCGATGTGGCTAAAAGATCGGTTTATATGCGATCGTGGACATATGCTTATATGCTTAAACATTTTGAAAACATGCGTCAACATAATTTTAACGCCAAGTGACTTAACATAATTGATCTTATCGCAGATGCCCCTCTCCCTCCCCATGCAGCCAGAGACAGCTCGATATTTATGTTAGCCTTGGTCATACATAAAAAGAGAGGGGGGTATTTTGGCCTTAAATCAGTTGCTTACCATTAGGAGAGCTGTATCAGCCAACGGTTGGAAGGAAGTCATAAACCAATTTGGTGCTGCTCGTGTGCCTGGCTAACCAAATCGGAGCTGGCGCTCACTTAACTTGGCTAGAACCAGAGAGAGCCCCGTGCCTATTTAATATGTCGTGCATGTGGCTGTATTTAAACAGAATCTCGTGCGTACGTGACTTTCAAGGGGTTCTGGCCAGAAGACGAGTAACCAACGTTAAGAGTGAAAATTGTGGAAGGTTTGCGCAGGGGCGTCTTAAAAGAGGATGGAAATACAAGGGAAATACTTTATAAAACCCCTCTTCTCTATTAATTTCTAATTGATTCCCTTTTTCATTCAGTACCTGCTACGCCACTGTCTGATTTTAATGCTGGCATCTTCCATTGAAGCGCTTCAATTGACTTCATTCACACTTTTCCCTGTCTGTTGTTTACAAAGAAAGATCGATTAAAATCAAGTCTGAGACAAACTAAATTCCTTAATGAACTTGTTCCAAATTGTTAAGGTTTATTTGACACTCGAATCTCGAATCAGTTTGAATCCATTTACAAACTGCAGCCCTTGATTGCTATTGATAGGCAGCATCCTGTTTCCGAGGCTGCGATTGCACGTAGAATTTTAATGAAGTGAAATGGGAGTGAGATAGAGGCTGAGAGATGAGGCCGTTTAATTAGCCAGACGGAAATGCTAACTAAGAGAGAGAGAGAGAGCTAATTTTAAACTTAAACTAACCCTAAAGGCGCCCACATCTTTTTATCCCCTCATCTCGCAGAGATCTGTCAATCTGCCAACTGACAAAGCTGACAAAAGCCAAATGAAAGCGCGAATTAGTGTTGATTAAATTATGTTAATTTTTTTACTTTATCACTGTTGTTGTTGCTGTTTTTACTTAACAGCTATTGTTGTTATTTTTAACTCGCAACTGTCACATTTCATTTGTAAGACACTAAAAACGTTTTGTTCGTTTTGTTGGCAATGCCAACAAATATCGCATTTTACGCCAGACATGCGATCACATATGGCAATATATGCACATACATCGATCGGACTGTGTGTGTGCTGTGTGTGTGTGTGTGTGTGTGTATTTGAGTTGTTGTTTTTTATGATTTTTCGCTAGGCCCGCATCGTGTTGCAAACAGCTTGTCGAACTGTCCACACAAAACGCGCGACAACAACAACAACAACAATAAGAGGCACAACAAGAACAACAATGCAGAGACTTCAGCTCTTCAGAGAGTGAAAGAGATGGAGAGAGAGACGAGGAGAACAAAAAAATGTTGTACGCAAGTCCATTTAAAATGCATTTACATTAACATTATGATGAGGACGCGAACGAGATCGAGGATGAGGACGAAGTTTGTGTGGCCCAGAATGAAGCTCAGGTCTGCGGTTCGATTGTGACTTGGCATACAACAATTACAATTGTATCTCTGGGATAGGTTGGGATTGGCAACTTGGTCCTAAGACCTCTCCCGATGCTCTGTCAACGCGATCGATCGCAGCGATAGCTTTGAAGTCGTATTTGGTGTGTTTTTAGTGCAAGATTTGGCGCTTTTTTCAAACACACACACACATACACACACACAGAGTCCGAAGGGTGAGCAAAAAAAAAAGTACAAATCGAAGGGACCAACGATACTTTGTAGAAATGATTGTTAACAACAGAAACGACAAGAGGCCCAGTTTGAGCATAAGACTTGCAGCTTGAAAACTTGGTGGAACTTGGAACTTGGCCACATAGTGAAAATATTTACGAGCCAATCAAGCATTTAAGTATCACATTACAACGTGTTCAATGTTCGATGAGTTGTCAAGTCATGTTTGCTGTGTTGTGTTGTGTTGTGCTGTGTTGGGCCCTGGGCCATGGCCTTTTATATCTGAAATGTAGTTTTGTAGCTTTTAAATGCATTTTGTTTGTTTGACTGGCCCAATAAAACACACACCACACACACACACCACAAACACACACTCTCTTAGCCAGTTGAGAGATTCGTATTTAGATTGGTTTACATGCGCATAACATGACTTGCGACACGCTTTTTCCGACCCAAGTCCACATTCAACACAACAACAACAACAACACATCCACAGCTCATCCAATTCTAAGAGAAAACTACATACATTCTTCTTCTACTTCTTGTTGTTTGTAACGGGTGTGGAATTTAATAAGCGTGTTTAACAAATTTCCCAGTCAATGTCACATGACATTGAACTTGAAATGTCAACTGGTCCAGTCTTTGTGTAAATCTTCCTCTTTCGTTTTATCGCTGTAGCTGTTGTTGTTGCTGTTGTTGTTGTTGTTCCTACTTAATTTGCAAAAGCAGCAACTCGATGTCCAAGTTCCATATAAGTAAGTGCCATCTAATTTAGCACCGTGTTAGCTGTCAATTTGTGAGCAACATTTGTGTTCACTTCAAAGCTCACCGCTCACTGCGTAGCAAGTGCCGCACTCCGTGTTCCGTTTGTTCAACCCGTGACGACGACGGTTGCCATACGTCACATAACTCATACGCCGCGTAAGCCAGTTACCAACCAACCAAGCAACCAAACAACCAACAAACGGACCAGCCCACGCCAAGCTCGTTTCGTGCTCACTTCATTGTCTCCCGATATTTGTACGGTGCTCGAATTGATCGAAACGCGTGGAATGGATCACAGTGCGCACAGTGGGTAAAAATTATACGGAAATATTAATACAGAAAATAAATGGAAAAATTATCAGTTAGTGAAAATTTAAAAAGCCAAAAAAAGACAAGTAAGTTAGCTGACATCGAAATAGTTGAAAAACTAACTAGAAAAGGTGCAAAGGAAAAGAAGACCTATCCCCAGATTGAATACTCTCCTTTTATAGTAATACATAAGAGATATCTCTAGATTGACAGATTTCCATTACCTTTGTACATTCCATTAGATACTTAAATCTATATTCTCAGAATATTTAAGAAAAATTAATGATTAAACATAATTGTTTTGGATATTAGATAGCCCTCCGATTGGACCCTTTCAAATCAGATGGGAAACTAGGTATTGTTAAGGAATTTAACTAGAAATTTCGAAATATTTATTTATATAGAATAATCCTTGCATCCTATTGCTTTCAGTAAAGAATGAGAGTCTCCTTAAACTGATAGATATCAAATGATCTATTCAGGAACATCAGCTGATGGAGAAGTTGTTGGTACAGAAAATTAAATATTTTTATTAAATATTGATTATTTTGGACATTTATGGTATTTTCAGAACACCTTTACACTCATTCTTACTCACATACTTTAAGCTGTAACCACTATGGCTATTCAATCCCTTAGCATTTACAGGCTTATCTAAAAAAGTATTTTTCCAATTGCCACAGTGTCACTTAGTTAACCGAAAAACAAAACCACCAACACTTTCATGAAATTGGCCAATTAAATTAACAATAAACGAAGCTATCGTGCGCTCATACATATGTGGCTGGGGATGTGGATGGGGACCGCCTGCTGCATCGATGTGAAACAAATGGAGGCCATTCCTCTAGAGCAGCTGGCCACAAATTCGCAGCCCACGTTGAAGAGGAAACCGGGCAAGATTTGAGGAAGACGGCAACGACGGCAACGACGACTACGACGATGCGAGCGGCGCGATAAGGCGCGAATTGAGTTTCGAGGGCGTCGCACGCTCTACGACCAACTATAAAGCCATCATATAAAGCCAACTCACCCTAGTGTGTGTGTGTGTACTTAGTCAAAACAATAAACATGGAAGGTGGAACCTATTGCGAACGTAAATTAAGTCATTAAAAAATGCTAAGTTACCGGGCAAAGACTGTGAACAGGGGAAACTGAGGAGAGAAGCGGAGAGAAGAGGCTGCTGATGTCGTGGCAGCAAAATGTTAAGGCGGAGACTATGTATGTGTGTGTGTGTGTGTGTTGGCCCTATGCAGCTCTCAATGAGGTTAAGTAAGTCATTAAATTTGTCGCTAGACACGACCATGTTGGTCACAATGGCGACAATGAGTGGAGCGAATCCAGCGCTGCTGCTGCCTTTCCTGCTGCTAATTCTGGTTCTGGCTCTGTTTCTGCTGGGGCAGATGGCTTAGCTCGATAATAAAACAAGTGAGAATTCTGCAGTCGACTAGAAGATACCTCTGAATTACCATAACACATGATCAAACCAATTTGAGAAAGTCTTCTTACACTTTAAACAAGCACAACTTTATTTTACAGGGTATAAAAACTGAAACATCTGACAAGAACTGAAACAAGTATTGTAGTTAACTCATTTTCGAGTGCCTACAAATTAAGAAAGGAAGTGACGTTGCTCTGATGATGATGATTAGGTTACACCTACAAAAACACATGTAAATAAGCGATACTTTGCCAAACAGTTAATAATTTTATGGTCAAAAGACATAAAATCAAGTTTTGTGCGGTGGTCTCTACCCATAATTAGGCAACCACTTGGCCTAAACACATAAAATGTGTTAATTGAATAAGCAAACCAATGGATCGTCAATCAATAGTTGGCGTTTATGATTCAATAATTAGTGCGTTCCAATTCGGCACAGGAACTTGGACTAAAAGTCAACTGAAATATATTTTTAATGAATGAACGATAGAAAATAGGTAGTATATGACAAGTCAATCAATAGGTCGAAGATGCTTTCTATCAAGCATTCTATATAGGGTATATTAATATCTAATAAATTTCCAATTATATATTTATTTATGAGCTCTTTAAGCTGACAGATTGAAAGTACTTCAAGTGCCTCCAAGTACTCCAAGCTAACAGCGTCAAATCATGCTTATCTTTCGCATTAAATGATATTGTTATATATCCATTAAAGATGCACTTTGCCCTTTTATTCCGTAATTATATCCATATCAAAAATGGCTGTTGGAGAAGCGACAAGCCAAATGTTCCCATGAACATTCAGCTCGCATTAATCGACATCCAAATTAATTATGTAAAATGTTAACTTAATTGCAAACGGTTTATCTAAACAAACAAATCTTCACGTTGAATTCGAATACGAGCAAAAATTAACAAATGTTTAATTTAATAAAATTAGTTAAACTCTTCTCGAGACGAGCGATAAAAATTTGAATTTTTAAATAGTCAGCCGGAGGAGAGAAACAAAAACAGAAACAAAAACAAACAAAACAGACAGAATTGTTGTATATTTATGTCAGGCAGTGTATTGTATACGATGGTATTGTGCGAGTATCTCAGTTCCAATATCTGAAACCCATAATTTCTAAACGACAAACACACAGCTCGATTTATCTTAAGTGACTTATCTAAGCAAAGCGCTCAGCTCTTGATTACGCCCCCCGTTCCCCGTTACCCGCTCATTTGAGAGACTGAGACAGAGACTCCGACTGAGACCAGAGTCTGGATTTGGGTCCCTCTTGGAGACGGTGAAACGCCCGCGCAGACGCTTGAGTATCGAATTCGGTTTTCAGTTTTTATGTACGACATGGCGATTGTTTATGAAACATTTGGCTTAATAAAGTAATCATAGCATGTTTTACGAGCACTCGCTGCCTTCCTTTTACCCTTGTCAGTCCCAATCCCAATACCATTCTGAGTCTCAACTCACTTTCTATGCGAAACGAGTTGGAGTATCGGTTTTTGGGTTCTTGGCCAAGTGCGAAGCACATTAATGCCCCGCTGTTCGAAATATATCTGCGCGATTAATGAGCTTTAATTTGCATTTAGCAGTTTTTAAAGCTCGCCGCTGTCTTGAGAGACAAACCAAACCCCAGTCAGAGTCAGAGTCAGAATCAGAGACAGAGTCATATGATTATATGGCGAAGCGTGCACAATATGACATTTATTTATATTTGAATGCCGTTTAGCATTGCCGGACTCCATAAGTCCATAGTTTATGGCTCTGCGTGGGCCGTAGCGCAAAAATAAATAATAAAAATAAAAATAAGAGTGAGCAACAAAAAAAAAAACTTAATCATATTTAATATTTAATTATTTCAGTCGAGCGCACAATGGAAACTTCCGCCAAAAAAGCAACGAATTTAATAATTTATGCGCCCAACAAACATGACAAAATGTGGCTTATGAAATTCGCTGGACTGTTTGACATGCAAATGTTGTGTTTTATGGCCAATTTGGCATTAATTACAATAACTCATCATCCACATATCATTGCTGCGTTGTCTGGTCAATAGATTGGCCTTTTGAAAGTTCATACTCATGCAAATAGCCCTTCACCTGCCCTATTGTATTATCTACTACTTGAATCTATCTATCAGCTTAACTGTCCGTCTATCTGTGTATCTATTTCCGGTTCCCAAAACGGTAGTTACAAAACAATTTAACAAATAGCTGAAAAGATATCCAAATCAATTCCCATTGGCAATTCTACCCGAAAATCAGTGTAGCACAAAAAAGATACAAATGTATCTATGGCCCGAACCGGCACAATTTATGCACAATTCACACCTCGGACAATGTCTAAACCCTCCGTCAGTGGCAGCCGGGCGGGGACAATTGCGTGTTTCCCAAGTTAAATAACAAATTCGCACATCAAATGCCAAAAGAAGCGACCACTGCGGACTGAGGACTGAGACTCGGATTCGGATTCGGTCTTGGACTTCTCTATCAAGCAAGAGTCTTGTGCACAAAAAAGGTAAAAATTGAACCCAATTTCGGGCTCAGACTGCGGCTTATTGTCACCTCAAGCAGTGTGGACCGGACCCAAAGGCTGTGGACCGAAGTGCTAAATAAAGTTGCACTCGACGGTCTTCGTCTTCGTCTTTCGCCTCTCTCCTCTCTTCTTTCCATCTATGTCTGCTGCGCTGTGTCGTGGGCCAATCTAAATATCTTAATCTGGTGCCACAAACTGAAACTGAAACTGAGACTGAATTGGGCCTGCAACTGGATTTGGGTGTTTGTTAGTGCGTAAGCTTTTTGATAGAATTGAACGATTAGAAGTCCATAAAGCGACAAAAACATGACAACTTACGCGCAGCGGCAACGCATTTAAGGCGTTGCCAATACAAATGCCGAGTACCTTAGCCAAAGGATTAATGATGCCAACTGATTCTGATTCAGGCAGAGACAGAGAGAGAGAGAGGGCAGACGGAGAGGGAGACACTCTGCAATATCAACTGTGGCAGTCGCTCAGTTCAGATTCAGTTCAACTTCAACTTCAGCTCCAGCCTCCGTCTTCAATCTTCAAGTCTCTTTCTTGGTCGGCTCAACAGCTCGTTAGTCGTTTTTGGTCAAACGAGATTGCTGCGACAAAAAACTGTGTATATGTTTTGTATCTTTGAGGGCGCAGCAGCAGCCACAAATAATCGCCACGATCATCGTCATCATCATCATCATGATCATTGGAGTTGTTGTTGCCGCATTGCTTGGCGGATTAAAGCAGCAACAGCAACTGCTGCCTGCCTGGACTGTCCAGACCAAGCCAGACCCAGCGACGCGTCTGTAGAGTGTCACCAAGTTCCCCTCACCTCTCCCTATTCCCACTCCCATTCCCATTCCCGTCAGAAAGGTGCATTGTACCCAGTTCCATGGTTTGCGGCCCATTTAAAATGTGCGCAAATAGTTGCGCATGCGCACAGTTAATCTCAGCTTCAGTTTGTATGTGTAAGCGAGTGTGTGTGTATGTGTGTGTACGTATCTGAAGCTGCGTCACACTGTCTGGCTGGTTGGTTCTTTGGTTGCCTTGTTAACCGACCATTTGGCTGGCAATCCTCACACTCGCCATCGTCGCAGTGGCAACTTTCGTCGGCCTCGGCACTTTGGAGTGATGGAAAGTGACGCGTTCATGTTTTGTGTCATTCCTCAGCCATTTGATGTATTGTGACAAACATTCTTGTTCGTCTGACGGTCCTGACGGTCAAAGCCTCTCCGCGATACAGATCAACTGGACACAGTGGCTACAATAGTTTGCGGCTAAGTGGCTACTTGGGCTGTGGCCACTTTATGAGTCTCTCTCTTCACAAAGTTGGTAGCTAAAATTAGTATGTGATTAGTTACAATTGCATCGGTAGTTCAGTAATTGCCTGTAACATATGTCTGTGTACTCCAATTAAACTCGTTCTTGTTAACAAGAGTATATTTTAGTTCTAGAAAACCTCAGTTGAACACATGAGTTAGGTATAATTGCAAACGATCTGTAAATATTACTGATTTAGGCACTTTTAACTCAAAGCTATGAAAATAAATTGAACATAAAAAAAAATATATATATTTTATTCAATATATTATTTATGTATATAATCAAGTTAGAGTTCAAACAATGAAGGTTTGACAAAGTTATGACAGTCTAAAGTTAATGAATGGTTGATCTTTTAGTTCGGGCGTCAATCAAAAGTTAAACGTTAAAAGTTTTACATCACGACTACTATCCGATTCATTTATACTATGTACATTAAGTTACTCAAAGAAATAGTTAATTTATTTTTATCATATTA
This sequence comes from Drosophila suboccidentalis, assembly GCA_037043435.1. NCBI lineage: Eukaryota > Metazoa > Arthropoda > Insecta > Diptera > Drosophilidae > Drosophila > Drosophila suboccidentalis. The sequence continues at coordinate 51,893 of JBAMBK010002605.1, read as the reverse complement.
TATTATAGGCAGCTTCAAAATATTTAAGCTTTAATCGATTAATCCTTATCAGTTCTATCAAGCTATTACTAATTCATAATTATATTTATACTAACAATATTATTATTTTCTGTTGTATTTTCTGGGACTATTTGAAAATCAGAGATAATAATTCAACAAAATAATATAATTTGCATAAATAACACTCGAATTGAGTTTTCAATTAATTTATTTCATGTCAGCCAATCCGCAAACCAATCTCTATTTTGCTTACACAGGCCGCCTATCGTCCTGGCCAAAAGAACACACACACACACACGCACACACACAAAACTGTCCAGTTACCATTTTTGCCGTTTGCTGTCGCAACCCACAAACGTTGACCAATAACAATATCGGTAAAGATACACAACTAGCAATAAATGAACAAAAACCAATTTACAATTTTATTATATTTTCGCAGAGGATACCCACACACACAAACATACACACTCACACACATGGTAAAAAGAGAGCCGAAACGGGACAAACAACAAAATGGCCGAAAACGTCATGGAAAGAAAACCAATAAAAATCGAAATTGTCGCATGCGAAACGGCGCGAAATTGAATGGGAATCAATTTGCTTGCGAATCATTGAACAAATTGAAAAGGACATAAGCACAATACACATGTATATATTGTACATACATATGTACATACAGAACACTGAGCACCGAACAAAACAGGACAATGTACAGTGTACAATGTAAGTGTCTTGTGGAATGTATGTGGGCTGTATAGGATGAGGGGCAAGGATAATGCACTCACATTGAAGCAAGGAGATAGAGAGGGACGTGCTGAAATTGCTTGCAAAATAAATAAACAACAACAAATGGCTGACAACGGGTCTTCGAAGGGGAGTCCTGGCAGTCCCGGAATTGAGCCAAAAGTGTTATTGATCCTTCAGCTGGGTTGGGGGCCAAAGCTGCTGAAATGCAAACAAGCAAAAGTATACGAAGTAAAGGGGGGTGGGGAAGGAGCTGAAAGGAGCAGCAAGGAGTGGTCCTTGCTCTATGACAGTCTCTGTGTCAATATCTTCGTGTTCCCGTTGCGATTATGTTTGCGCAGCCATCTTGATTGGCAATGTTATAAAATAAATACGCTACGAGGGCGGCATGTGGTATGTGGGTATGTGGAGAGGGAAGGGAAGGAAAGGGGATTGATGCCGGATATGCCTGGAGCGAGAGTCATCCAAAAGGGGATGAGGGTGGGTGCTGAAAGTAAATGGCTGGCAGGATTAGTTCACTTTGCCAGCAGCAATTGCTGTGGGATTTAGCAACATGGATGGGCGGTAAATGTAACTGGATGATGCTTGCTCCCTTCCCTTCCCGCTGCTCTCTTCCTGCTCCTGCTGCTGCTGCTGATGCTCCTGCTGGTGGCTTATTGGTTTTGGCTGGCTGCGACAACGGAAGGATAACGTCAACGGCTGGCTGTTTGCTAAATTGAGCAGCGTAAAGTGCGACAGCAACAACAACAACGAAATTGAGAAAGTGTCTGACATTTTTGGGGTCAGAAAAGGAGTCGGCAACAGAGAGGGGGAAGGAGACGGAGACGGAGACGAAGTCGTAGTTGGAATCAGCCAACCAAGCGACAATGACAATGGCAATAATAATTTCGCAAAATCGTTTGTCATTTACGCATGGCAAACGGTTTTGAAAGTAAACAGCCGGGTCGTCATGGACCCCAGACTCCGAACTGGGATACAACACGCAGTTTGTACCAAGGGGGAGATGTTTTCTGATGAGAGATAGAGAGAGAGAAAGTGTGAGAGAACCCCAGAGATATTTATGGCATATAGATATTGTTCATTTCGCTGTTGGCAGGCAATTTTGTGACTAATGTTTGTTTAGCTGTCGTTGCGCATTTGCGATTCGATTGCGTTTTGGGCCAGGAACCAAGTAAAGGGAGACGAGTAAGAAGTTAGTAGAGAAAGTAGCATATCAGTGTTAAGTATGTTGTGGGCTTAAATAGATGAAATAATAGGAATATATACATATGTATATCATAATTATTGTACAATGTTGGCATATCTAATTTCTATTGGCATTTTATATATAGTGGTACTAAATATATTTTCAGATCGCCAAATAAGTATAAGCACAATAATTTAAAAATTATTCACAATGTCCAGAAAAGATTGCAGTTAGCTAGCTGAAAGGTATTCTCAAATATAAATGTATAGAAATTAATTTTAAACTCAAAATTGGTTCTAAATACGGAAAGAGATTTGTTATTCATGTATCGAGTGGTATTCCCATTTGGTTAGCCACTCCCTAATGAAACTCAAGACACCTTTCGGAAACCGTTGAGATTCTCGTATAATTATGATGATTTATGTGAAACAAATATACAAATATCTCAGACAAAAGCAGGCAGCGCCCACGCCCCGAATTCGACTTGGAAAGCGTTTAGCTAAAAGCTATATATACAAATAAACAATATCATATTATAATGATTTATGTGGCAAATCTGAACAATAGATCTTATAGAAACTAAGCGTGAGGCCTTCGGAATTAATTTGCTGTCATTAGGAGTGCATTGTGAACAGCGACAATAGGAAGCGAGTGTTTAAGATCATGTTTCAAAGAGAGAGTGATAAAAAGAGAGACAGAGAACTAATTCAGATATATTAGAAAATTCCACAAATCGTTATACAAAAACAAACACAGAACAGAAATGAAAGAGCAATAAAATTACGTTTTACAACTATTTTAGTTCATTTCGGATTATAACGCGGATCATTAACAAAATTGGTTCCGCCAAGTTGACAACTTTAAAACGCGTTTCAAACCCAAAAACTCGTCCAATTCTTTTAGCTGCAATAAAATTTTATTTTTTCTGTATATATTTTTTTTTTTTTTGGGCTTTGACTATGAGCTATTGTTGTTGCCATTCTTTTCGGGGCTATTGTTAAACATTAATTCTTTATTGGAAATTTTAATGTATTTCTCAAATGTATGTGCGAGTATGTAAATGAGCCTGCTCGCATCGAATCTGGCAAATTTGTATGGCAACGAGGCGTATGCTTAATGTGCCATTAAAATCAATGAGAAAATGCCGTTGGCTCTGCTGCTGGTGGCATTTGAATTCTTATGGTACTTAACGAGCTGGCATCTAATTTTTCTCATTCTCATGCCACTCCCGAGCAATTAGTTTATCGCTGCATTCGCTGTGTGGTCCACGCTCAAGTGCGTCTCCTGGAATTCCCAAAGAAATTTCAGTACAAGTAGAACAAGTAGCTGGCATGCAACTGTAGCGAATGCTGTCATTGCTTGCTTCTTATGTAATTATGCGTCCTTTGCCATGGCAATCAAAACCAGCAGCCATGTCCTTCAAAAAAGGAAGGCAATCGCTGCTCAAGTGGCACGCAACGGCATGTGTGTGTCCTTTTTGTAACAACCCGAAGGATATTTAAATTTTATGCCAAATTAAAAATACAATTTTATGCCTCATAAACAAGGAACGCGGCTGCTTTGTGGCAGCAGATGAAATCAGCAACGGGTTGAATTTCATTTTAAAGCGTCTCATTAAGCAAAATGGGAAATGCTGGCACCTTTCTTCGAGTAGAACTCGTAACAGTCTATTAACTAACAGTTTCCAATTATTTAAACACAAAGAAAAGAAAGAAAGAAGTACAAATAATATCCATTGGTAAATACTCCATCACATATATAATGAAATAGGTATATACTTTAACTTATATACTGCGCAGTCTCTGAGATGCACAGCATCCACATCCTTCCAGCTGCTTAGATAAGTCGGGGCGTTGCCCAATCTTCAATTGTCAGCTTCCAGCGCATGCGAATCCAAGAAAAGACACTGCGACCTCCTCCGAGTTTAGATAATTGTGTCGCAGAATAGACTGAAATTACAGCCATATAAGTAACTGAATAGGGCGCGTCATGTGGTCCATTAATTTATGTATGGCAAGTGCTCGGTTTTGTGCTCATTTAATAATTGCACGATGCCTCAAGGTATCATTACCGACGCACTGAAGCACCCAGCTACCCATTAACTGTGTGCGTTTATGTAATTAACTGAAATCACAGGCCAGGCTGAGAAGGAGTTGTTCAGAATGAAAGGGGGGGAAGGGGAAGAACTGGAGCCCAATGGCAAGTGGCTTTTCAATTATATAAAACAAGTCGTCGAGTCAAATGTGTTTCGGAATTATTTAAATTAACACGGGTCTGGAATGTCGGAAGCTGAGAGACTTAAGCGTCTGATAAACGGCTTCAAAACATACAAAACGTTCGATTTAACTCACAGAGTTAATAATATTATCGGCTTAAGACATTGTCGCCGATCCGCTTCGTTGTGTTCCAGCGATTTATTAAAATGTCAGAAACTAGTTTTCAATTCAATTCAACTCGACTCCACTCAACTCAACTTGGAGGCTTTACCACTCTATATATATATGTACGAGTATATATTTTGATCTTAATGCGTTATAATTTCGCTATAAATCAAACGCTCGGCTTATGACGACCGCCAGCTTCAGTTTGAGTCTCAGTCTTTGGTTTAAAGGCCTTTCGTATTCATTTCTAACACCTGAAATTTATGGACCCCACAATCATTGTGCTTCCTCAGCAGCTATCTAACCACTTCAATTCGTATTCTAATTCCTATTCCAATGCAAGGTCCAATTCTAATGCAGATTTCCATTCAAGTTATTGGTTGAACAGTAGCCTTACAGTTCGTTTACAGCTGCAAATGTATCAAATTGTTAAGCTATTATAATGGCTTTTTAAAGAATTTTCCATTTCCCATTTCCATTTCCATTGCCATCACGGCAATGCGGCTTACGGCAGCCGACGTGTGCGGCCACCAACTAAACTAAACTAATCTTTGAGCCACCCAAATTGAATACGGTTTCATGTTGAATGACGCGTAATTTGCATCCAAATGGTGCATCATTCAATCCATCCAATCGAAACTAGATTTCAACTGTGATGAGGGTGCTGAGTGTGCAGAATTTTGCAGCCCCTTTGGACAGATTGATTTAGACCCCTAGTATAATTTATTTAGAGTTCTGTCCGGTTCAGACTTTCTTTCTGTCATTCCGTCAATTCATCAGTCAACCCCGTTACGCCGTTGTCGCCGTTAATTAGAAACTATTCAAAGTCTACTTAAGTGCGCACTTCCTGTGTGTGTATGAGTGTGTGTGTGTGTGTTGATGCGTAACCTCAAGTGGATAAGAGTATATAAGTATTGTATATACTCCAGTATGTATCTTGCCGGTAATTGTAATTGCCCTGCATTTCAAAAACTAACGAGACAATTTGAAAATAATTGCCTTGATATCGCGGCCATTAAACAATGCGTGCTCATTGGTTGTGTTTCTGCGGTTCGCTGAACTTTTATCTGTCAACGTTTCGAGTGCCTCTCGCACCACTTGAGCGAACTGTACTTGTGACTCTCGCTGTGGGGTCCCAAATAACTCACAAATGGCTGCGGTTTCCAAGCAATTCACAAACTGGGCAAACTAATGAGAGTCATTGTTTCTCTAACTAGAAAAGAGGGCTAAGAGAACTAACTTGGCCAATAAAAGTGCAAATAATTATATGATATTTAATATCTGCAACTCGAATTTGTCCTTCAACAAATCAAACAATCTTTCCTCTTCTCTCTTTCTCTATTTTAACTCGATTAATTAATTAAAATCAGTTTTGATTTGTGGTCATTTAGTTTGCTTGTGGCTAAAATAGTAAATTGGCCATGGATTTGGTTGGATGGGGATCAGGCTAATTAGTTGGCCAAACTATCATTATCTATCATTCAATCTGAAAGATCGAGAGACGAGAATAGCAGCAAATAAATAAATAAGTTGAACAAAGTTTCGACTGTTGATGTGAAAACGTATTTGTATTTGAATTTTTTGGTCTTTTGCGGTTCGTCAGAGATTTGTGATAATTGCTTAATTTAGTTAATCAACATTTATAATGGGAACTCATGCAATAAGCGCATAAATCACTTCATTAACTGTGCGCCACAGACTGTCCCTGAGACTTCAACCGCAACAATTGGTGCATCATAGAAATGTGATTAGCATTTGACTGCAACCCCCAACCCCCTGTAGATGTACAGCAACCCCTGCTCCTGGATGTCACTTCACTTCAACGAGCTGGTAACTCATCCTCATCCTCGTCCTCGTCCCACGGTGCGATACTCACATTTCACCCCAATTACCTTATCGCCAGCGAGCCACTTAATTTAGAATGTTTAACATGAATGCGCCGCAGTTCCAGTTCCATATCCATCTATGTATATTCATGCCTGCCCCAACCCCAGACAAGAAATCCACCCCTTGTACAACAATTGTGGTTCACAACCACCATCAGCACTGGCCGAGATTAACGGCTAAAGTCAGCGCCTCTGTCTCAGCCCCTTTCCCTGCCCCTGTCCCTGTCCCTGTCTCTATCTCTTAGGTCTGTCTGACACAGGCAATTTTTCGGTTGGCGTTTAAGTGTTCCCCAGGGTGAGATACATTTTCGTCGACAACAACAACAACAACACTGAGTTCGACTTTACATCATTTTCATGGTCGCTTCCATTTTGTTGCTGCGGTTAGACAGAGAGGGACAGCGAAAATGAGAGAGAGACAGGAAGTATATGCTATCTCTATGCTGTGCTGCGCTCTGTCAAATATTAAATTACGCTTGTTAAATTGTCTTGTTAAAATCAACTCCGTAAAATAGACGCAATTTATCATATTTTAATGGGGTTCAATTCGGGAAAATTGCTGCTTATCGCCAAACTGATTGGGGGGATTGGAACACTTCTCTCTGAATCTTTTCTAGGGAGCCACTTCCTCGGACTTGGGAACTGTTAACCGAGAAGACTCAACTCGACTTGACTCGATCTATGAATGTCGATGAGCTCAATGAGTTGTTGATTTCATTTGTAATGGACTTTTATTTCACTCTTCTAACGCAGCTGTATAATTTTCATACTCAGAGAACTCCCTGACCCATCTCCCACCTTCCAACTCTCTCTGGTCTGCACCTAATAATTGAGCAATTGAGCTGCAACACGAAAAGCGTCTTAACATTTGAACCTCAGCAACACAGCTCGTTGGCTGTGCATGCTTATTATCACATTACGGGCATATAAATTATTCCTAGACCTGCGCCAATGTTAGGTTTTCATTATGTGAGATATACGACTTACAAGTTGCTGACCAAGGGAGAGAAGGAGTCTCTCGATTATGGCACGATAAACGGGAGTTCCGCTCAAAAATTGGTCAAATTATGTGCAGAGAATTGCTTGAGTAAAGATTTAAGTAGAACGATATTTGCGAAAATTATCATTTTGGTTTTTATATTCATCGAAATTGTATACGATATTCAGTTTTGCATTTCTTCTTCAACTCAAACACAGTGATGACGGCAATTTTCTGCCTAAAGAGTTTGTTTTTTATCAATCATTATCGGTCATCAACATTTCCACACTCCAAATTGGCCTTTGGCCCGAACAAAAAGTCAAAGTATAAAAGCCCATACTTAAGGTGTATTTTCAAAGACCTTCTTCAATTCTCTTCAATCACGCACAGTCAAATTTGTGTACAATTTTTCTTTTAGTCTTTTAGCTTTTTTTGACTTTTTATTGACGACAAATTATAATTAATTGCATTGGTCACGTGATGGAGCTCGAGCTGACTGCAGATACATTTCAGCAGGCGCAATTTATACTCAAACTGCAGGTGTGAATAGGCCACGCCAAGGCTCCAGGGCATCTCATGGGTATCATGGGTTTCTCATGATCAGTATCGGGATAAACGGCAAAGCTTCCAAAAGTGCAATAAACGCTTACGAGTATAACAAAAATGAAAATAAATAAATAAAAAAGGAAAATGAAATGGCCAATACGAGTACATGCAATGGTCGACGCCCTGGTCTGAGTCTGGACTGGGAGATGGGAGATCGGGTGGAAAGTGGAGAGTGGAGACTGGAGGCGAGTGTGGACGACATGCCGGTCACAGCAGGACTCTTCGCAATTCAGAAATTGGCCAGGCAAACGCTGCACAAAATTATTAACACGATTTAAAACACTTTTATGGCATCGCCCGCTGTGAATGAAGTTGTTATGCATTTTATCGCGAGATTTCGCTGAAATGCTGTCGCGGCAGAACGAAGGAGGAGGAGGAGGACAGTGGGCATCTGGGAGGAGAGGAATATAACCAGTTGGTTGGCATGCAAATCCAAATGAAATTAACGCCCTGTCCGCCAGTTTTAGCAGCATTTATTTACCAATTCCACAGCCATTTGGGCAATGCGTGCAAATCAATTTGACACCAACTACCAATATAATTCTTCCTTCTCCTTCTATGGAGGGATCAGGAATCGGGGTATCCTATTGACTTTGTGACTTTGTGAGTGCAACTAGGTAGTTGTTGTGACTGGCGCATTTGACGCTTTAATTCCATAGAAGTCGCACCCCTGAAACACAAACGGCTGAACAATAAAGCAAACAATAATAAAACAGGATCATCATCAGGACAATGTCGAGGCATTCAATTCGAAAATTTGTTTTAATTGTTTTGCCATTATGCGAGTGTTTTTCTTTTCTTTGCTCGTATTGGTATCGAATTTGGTTTTTTGTTGACTCGGCAAAAAGGAAAATGTGCAAATCGAATGCCGTCGCTTCCAGTGAACAAACAGTCAAACAATGACCCCAAAAATCCCGAGGATGAGCCCGTTTGCCAGATTGTTCTCACCTTTTTTTTGTTGTCCTCTTGATTTCGTGTGAAATCAAGGCAAAAAATTGAAGATGAAAAGGTGTTGCTCGGTGGCAATTGAAAGGCAATAATTGAGATACGAGGATGGCCAACAGTTGACAAAGGGCCGCCTGCCAAAGCACGCGTGAATATTTGTTATAAATTTGTCATTGGCCAAAAGGGAGACAATGAATGCCATTGGTCTGAGATCCTTGGGTTCTCTGCGGCCCAGCAGCTGCCAAGATCTTAGCACGGATAGTACAGAAGGAACACGCAGCAGAAGCAGAAGCAACAGCAACAACAGCAGCAAAGTCATTGCATTTCCATTAATTAAAATGAGAGTCAACTTTATTGGGCATTCGAGTGTACGATAGAAGATGTGAGATCGTGTGTGTGCCACGCCCACAGTTGTCGCTTTGTTGCGCCTTTGTTCGCCTAAGTGGACATCGTTTATTGCACTTTTGTTGGGCCTCCATTGAAAATTAGTTGCGCTATTCAGACACAGATACACACACACACATACTTAAGCCATTTTATGCCACTGCAACTGCAACTCTACAGTGCTGTAAATTACCTTGCCCCGCACCCAATTCAGATGTTGATTGCACCCACACGCTCCATGCCATTGTCCACTGTCCATTGTCGATTCCATGCCATGTGTGGACCCGGACCTTCCATCACTATCCCGATCTCTGCCTCTGTCTCTGTCTCTGCCTTTGCATCGCATTTGCCACATGCGTTGTGTCCCCTCGTTTAGCAGCTGTTGCAGGCAGCTAGCAGCTAGCGAAATTATGTTAAATGACTTAATTTATTATGTTTGGTTTGCTTTCATTTCGCTTCGTTTCGTTTCATTTCGTGGCCAAAATGGAGCAGCAGGAGAAGAGAGAGAAGAGGGAAGCGTGTGCAATCCAATTGTAATACGATTGTCCTGCGGAATGTCTGATCATTTCGCAATATGTCGCTGAGGGGAGAGTGAAATGAGAGTGAGTAAATGTGTGGTGTATATATGTATGTATATCTGATTAGGGTACATACTTTATAGCAGCGGTGGGCACGAAATTTGAATTGGGGAGCAGGCGCTGGCTCCCGGAGCCATTATGTGCCCACCGCTGCTTTATAGAGTTAAGAGATAAGTTTAATAATTTTAATAACAAGCCTTATACAATCAAAATGCTTTAATTTAAAAGAACAAAAATTTTTGTTATTTTAATACATTTATACAACATTTTTTTTATAATATCTAAAATGTTAATTATATTTTATAGTTGGCAATAAATATTATATATAAATTTCAGTTACTTTAAAAAAATTTAAATAAATTTATACATTTTTTATAATATCAAAAATTTTAATTATATTTTTTAATTGACAATAAATATATACGGGGGTGCCACAGAAATCGCTTTCGCTTGAACTTCGCTTAAATTTCATACAAATTCCAGTGAAATTCAAGCGAAAGCGATTTCTGTAGCACCCCTGATAAATTACAGTTACTTCCATAAATTTTAATGTACAAATGCAAACAGTTTTTCTTATTTCAAAGAATTTATACAAGATTTTTTACAATATCTGAAATTTTAATTATATCGTCTAGTTGGAAATGAATATATAAATTACAATTCCTCCGATAAATTTGGACTAACCAAATAAATTTAAACAATGCTAATTTCTACAATTTGTTTATCTTTTCTATGTTTGTTTCACAATATTTACTTTATTCAGTTTCACTTAACCCATTAATGGCTGCCCATAGATCGGCTGGTACGATTTTGACGAAATTTTGAAATGTGTGCCTAGAAGACCATAGAAGTTGAAAGAAACAAAAAAAAATGTTTATCTTAAAATTTTATTTTTTCGATTTCCATACATTTTTCAGCTTTTTTCGCCAACAATTTCTATGCAGAAAAAAACCTAGATATTCACCTGTAAAAAACTACAGGTATAACAAGGATAACTAAACTGTTCAATTTTTATACTTATATTTTTATTATTTCTCTTTACTATGAAACAAATTTTGCCTCGATATCTCTCACATGTCCCGAGCTAGAATTTTTAAAGTGTCCATACTTTTTTGGGTATTTAAATACCCATTAGCTTAAAATGGGTTAAATAATGAGATTAAAATGTTTCTTAACCGCTTCGCTGAGACTAAATTTATTTACTTTGTACCGAGCACATAATCTTTTCCGCTTTCGTTGCAGCAATTTCATGACAATGTTTCAACGGCAACAGAAAGCAAAGCACCTGTCCGTAAAATGAAAACAACTGCTCTGTGTATTTATTTTTTTATTTTATAAGCAAATCCTCCTGAAGATCACAGTGCTCTCCAGCTCCATCTGCAGTTGGCCATTAACATCGAGCAATCGAGCTTACAACAGGCAACAACTTGGCAGGCTATTAAGCTGATTGAGTTGAGTTTTTGAGCTCATTTCCCATTACGAGTTGATCAGTTTTCTGCAAAAAGGGAGATAGGAGACGGAGGCAGTGGTGGGGAGGGGGAATGACCATCGATCTCTTTAATTTTACTGCTTGTTTGCTTTCACACTCTCATTACACCAACAACAGCTCAACCACTGGCAGGAGAATGATCGAGGTAGATCTGGTTCCAATAGTTGTTCCACTTTTCGAGCATAGCCCTTGCTCTCTCTCTCTCTGCTCTCTTTCGCTCTGCCCCCCTTTCCGCTTGCTTTGAACGCGTTTCCCGTTTGCAATTTTCACTCTGTGGATGTCTGATTATTATATTGTACGCACATGTTCCGCCATTATGGAGTTATTATGATCAATAAGACAACTTAAATGGTGCAATTAAGTCAGACCAGCGCTTTTTTTTCTGTTTTTTACTCTGCTTCTTTTGACTCTGCTGATCGCGTCCCAAATTTGAGACTTGGCAGCGCCAATGGCAACAGCAACAACAACAGCAACAACAACGGCAACAGGAACATCAGCATACATATTTTTTTTTGTTCTTTTGCATCGCGTAATTGGCGCTTAATTCTCCTGCGGGATCATTTAATTTTACGAGCCCGGCCAATTGATTATAATGGACGCCATCAGACTTTTACAACATGCTAAATGCGCGCGTAAACATCGCGACTGGAGCCGGAGGAAAGAGTAAGGAGACAGGCGGAAGATCGTAGGATCGTAGGCCTTGGACCACTGTCAATCAGTCGAGCCAAGATTGAAGATCGAGATGCGTTCAAGTCAAGACCCAGACTCCAACACAGACTCAGACTCCGCTCGGCATTTGTGTTGAGTGGCCGTCGCCATTAGGCAAATTCAACGATCGATTGTGGAGTTTGGGGCAGAAACGCGGATGCATCGCGGTTGCTGCCACCAATTTGAGTTTTATCGACGGCAGCAATTTGCAGTTACTTGTGAACTACCTGAGAAGCCGTTGCCAGATTTTTACCACGGCCAACAGACACGCATTGCCAGTCCTCGAGTCCTCGATCTTCGTATTAATAACCACAAAAAATAACGATCGATTGCGGTTATTAGAGGCAATTTGGAGAAACAAGATTTTGGTCTGAACTAAAGTTGAAACTGAGTCTCAGTCTGCGTCTGGGGTTGGATTTTTGGATTTTTTGATAAATTGCATCAAATTTATTGGTTGATTAAATGTTATTGCACTCGCGCCTAAGTGGTTAATGATAGGCATGAGCATACACATAGGAAATCTTACTCCAGCTACACCGATATACTCGTCCGTCTGCTTGTCCTGCCATTAACTCAAAGATGGCAACGAATTAGATTTTAATTGACAAACACGTCAAACGAGTTGCAAACAAATTGGCCCACTCGATGGTCGATTGGCAACAACTTTATCATCTCTACCACATCCTTGAGATCCGACTGAGATCGAGAGACAATCGCTATGGGCGGCAACCCGGCTCCATTAGCCACATCGATTGACGAGGCCTCAAGCTGGCCCAGAAGCTATTGCCAATGCGACCAGCTGTTGCCAATCCTCTCTCTCTCACTCTCACTCTCACTACCAATTCCTCTATCTCTAGCTGTCTCTGTCTGCTGGTCTTAATGACACTTAAATGATCGTTGTGTATGTTCGCCGAGGGGTTGCTTTGTTCCCATTTGCAAAACTGGCCAAGTGAGCTGGCAATTCAGAGCACAATTCTCTTCTTTTCTCTGAGTTCTGTTTTATTGTATTGCAGTTGTCTTTTTGTCGGCTTGTCGCCGCTTGACCGCTGCTCTCATTGCTGGCTGGGGTGTCAAAAGCAACCTTTTGACATTTATACCCACTGACAATGGCCAGTCATTTATTAAGCAAACAATGCGACTTCCAAGTGCCACTCAAAGTGCCCATTCGACAGCCAACAGCCGCAGGACTCTTAACAAGTTTTTGTGCCAGCAGCTGAGCAACAATCGAACACGATCAGCAGGATCGCCATGTGCCTCGGGCTATTTAAATATGGTTTAGTTGGAAAGTGTGAAATTTTGTGGGAATACTCGTACACATTATTCGTACTTGTTGCGAACAGACATAAAGAAAATCCATTTTCAGGTAAATACTCGTAACAGGATCATACTTAAAACATTTGCACCAAATTCGATCAGTTTCCAGTCAAGCGATCTACATAAATAAATTCCACTCAAGACAAATTCATGTCGTTATATTTAAAATATTTAAAATCGTTCAACTTAATTCGAATATTTATGTTAAAGTCAAGATTTTTGAATCTGTTGTTTAAGCAAGCAATTTTCAGATATTTTTGAGAATGTATCGAGTTCCTTTGTGGAATGTCAACAATGTTTTCATTTGGAAATATTATAATTATAATTAAAAATATAAATTTATGACTAAGTTAAATAATGTTTATAAAATTGTCGAATCATGCTTTTTTTTAAACCCAACAGGATTAAGATCGATATATCCTGATTTTAACATGCATACATACATATCTGTCCAAATCGCAGAGTTAATGGTATCTTTACCAAGCTAGCTAAATTTACCATGACCAGGCAGAGATTGTTGGCTTTATTTTGAGCTTCTGAAGGTATTTGCATATTGCTCACGAGTTGCCAAATTGCCGGTTTCATGTGGCGGTCATTTGGAATCGTGTCGGTAATTGTTCAGTTCACAAATTAGGCCCAAAAAGGAATAATAACGAGTGCAGAACTGAGTCTGGAAGAAGCTTTCCCCTTATTGAGGAAGCCCATGAAAACTTATTGACAGGCCGAAGCAATTGCAATTACAATTACAATTACCCAAAATGCTGATCGGGCCCGTTGGCGAGCACGCACCGAAAAACTGAGTCTTAACTTCAAGTCTCAGTCTCCGATTCTGTTGTCTGGTATCTCATTAAAGTGTATTTAACGAGGGAAGAGACGCGTTGGCAATTGCCAGTTGACTTCGATTTATGAGCGCTAAAATGCAGCACAATAAAAGGGCGGCCAACGAAGCGCAAACTGGGCTAATGAAAGCGTTAATGTAACGTAGCACCGAACTGGCTAAAAAAAAAGCAGAAGTTGCTGCAACGAAAACCAGCAAAATGCAGATAGAGATAAAGATTGAGGCGGAGGATAAGAACAAAGAGGTGGATAAGGATGAGAATGTGAATGTGAATGGGAATGGGAATGTGGATGACTGGCTGCTATTTGTTTTAAATCATTTGGCCAAATGCCAGACATATTTCATGCTCGGATATAGCGCATACGCCTCCGTGTGCCACGTAACTCTCGGCCAGGCCAGGGCAATGCCAAGTTTCGTTTTGGGCCATATCTTCTTTTTCGTTTGCAGCAAAAAAGGAATTTGAATTTGAACGCCAGACATTTGGGCGTTGCACGGTTGTAAATTCATTTGTTAAACGATGCGCTCATAAAATTTGCGCCCTTTTTACGGCGCTGGACTGAAAACTCAACAAAAAAAAGGAAAAAGAGAGAGAGACTTGACTCGATCTGTGACTCTGACTCTGTGGTTGTGTTTGTGTTTGTGGGTTTGCCTTGAGAAGTTGCCAGGACACCAAGGGGCGTGACTGACTTCGACTGCGACTTCAAGTTGGACTTGGCTGTGCCATTCTCTGGCTCTGGCATTGCCATAGAGACCATCCTCCACTCCACACCGGAGGCACTGAAAGTTCAACAGCAGCGCGATTTATTTGCCAGCCACAGACGGCGCCAGCTGAGGCCCCGGTTCTCTGTTCTGTAGGTTCTTGCCACAAAAACTTAACACTAATTATATGTTTTGGGCCCGCTTCACAAACAGAGACAGAAACACAAATACACACCAAATGCAAATTGTGTTTGTGGCCATAAGAAATTTCAGCTAATTTGCCAAGCATTTAAATACACACACACACACAATGCTTAGGTGTTGCATGCCCCATAAGGTTGATGCTGCGGCTGCTGTTGATCCACGCTGATCCTCTCGCAGCTGCCCCAAAACTGACAATTCCACTTGCACATCCACATCCACATTTACAGCCAACTTGAGCGTGTTAATTCGACATGTTTTTCGCCAAAAACCATTTAGGGCCAAGTATTTGCACTGCGTGCGGCTGCTGCGAATGTTGCGACTGCTGTTGTTGCAACCTTTGTGGATTTCAGGGAATAAAAACGCGCGTAAAAAACGTCAAATTGCAACACCTCGAGGGCACACACAACAGAGCCAAGTCAGAGTCAAGTCAAGAACCAGAACAGCAGCAGCAGCAGCCACAGCAACGAGGCTAAAAGTAACTGCTGGACAGTCCATAAGTCAGTCGCAGTTTCCCTTCTCCACATTCCCTCCTCTTCTCTCTCTCTCTCTCTTCCCGCTGCCTGTCTACCCTCATAATAATTGCGTATCTGGCAGATGCAATTTATCCGTGAATTTGTTTTTAATTTTCAACACATTCGCTAATTTGATTTTTAACTTCGTTTCGAGCACTGCCTCGGTCTCAATCACAGGCAGCCCGTCCAAATTGCTACACCTAATCGTGGACGTGGATGTGGATGTGATCGTGGATCGTGGATGTGAATGTGGATGTGGTTGCTGCTCGTTTCGTTGCTCTCGACACTGAGATCCTGTCCTGTGAAACGGCGTCCAACACCCGCTTTCATTTATAATTTTGTGCAACTCACTTTGGCTGGCTCACCAGGCTCTCTCTGTGCCCAGTGTCCACAGATCGCGCAGCCTGTTCCCAAGTGCCCAAGTCCATCCATGTCCAAGTCCAAGTCGAGGTTTTGTATCTTTTTTAGCTCTCGGCCAAGTTGGCATTGCCTGCTGTACGGGGCGCTGCTTGTTAGTCGCGTAATTTATGTTCCACCAGATACTCGTTGGCGTTGGCCTGAACCATTTGGCCTTCTTGGCCCCCTTGCCCCCTCCCTGCTTCTCTGTCCCTTTTGTGTCTTTGCTTATTCTCTTATCCGTTCTTATCCATGGGCTGCGTTGTTTGCGCAGGCGCAACCCAAACAAATCGATTTTCAACGCAATGCGACGTACGTCGTTACTCGTTCCTCTCCTCTCCCCCCTCTTATCCTCCTTTCCTTGTTCTTCGTTTATTGTCTTTACTTGGTCTACTTGCTGCAAAATGCACAGTAAGCGTGAAGGGAATAAGCCTTATTAGTGTTTAAGACAAAACTGTCCTATATCTATGAGCTCTTCTTTCTTGATGGACACAAACTTAATAATTACTTTATTTAATAATTAATTAAATAAATTGGCTTAACAATGGTTCAAAACTTTTGTTCCTTTTAATCATTATTAAATAAATAATTAACCAATTATCTGTGCGATTTATTTGTGATGAATTTGTGATTTATCTGAGCTCCATTTCTTTTTATGGATCTACTTGTAAATTCATTTTGCCCTGATATCGTTAATCGTTGCACTCCTTAGACTCCATCCACCAGTGGCTGTCGACTGGTTGGCTGGTTAGCTTGGCTTACTCGTAAGCTACCAGCCAACTATAATCCACACCTTAGCTTTATTGCCAATAATTTTTAGCATCGGCCAGAAGAACACGAACCGGAAACATAACAAATCATAAATTAAACCCTCGTTAAGCGAACTTATTGCACTTGGGAGCCCCAAGTCTTGGCCGGGTTAAGACGGGCTGGGAAGGGAGTTTCGCCCATGCGCCATAACTGGGAACCGGACTGAGTCTGAGCTTGAGTCTGAATCCGAGCCAGAGTCTACAGTCTGTCCAGCTCTGGCCTGGCATCATTTGCTTCATTTTATGCCTTTCAATGCGGGGCTGTGAGTTTTATTTTATGTTACTACTTGTTTAAATTATATTGCGCTATTAAGCGAATTTAATGAAAACGCTGCAAGGCGAGCGTGCGAAACGAGAAAGGGACAGAGAGAGATAGAAAGAGGAAGGGAGAGGAGCATAGTTCAGGTAGAAAGAGACAGTCTTAGTGTAGTCCGGGTAGGTGTAAAATAAATCCAATCCTCTCAACTGGTCAATTGCTTCAGTCGCAAAAAAAAGGAAGATTTAGAGAGGAATTCAGTGAGTGGAGCCCACTGTCCAGTGTCCATTGTCCACTGTCCCTTGCATGCCGCACAAATTGCGCTTAATCCATTGGCATTTCATTATTAAGCAATTTTCTGTATTTGCCACAGCATTAAAAAAAAAGCCCAAAAGTTCGCTGGCCAATTTAAATTTTTATGCAATTTGTACAAAAATGCTGTTACTTTGTGTGCAAAAGAAGCATAATTATTTCCGAGAAGTCAGAGACGAGCCAGAGCCGAAAGAGCGAAAAGCGAAAAACATGTCAAGCAAAATCATTGCAGACGACACATTATCCTCACAGCAAAATGATGCTAATCCATCACAGACCCACGTCCCGCAAAATGTCACTTAAGCATGCGAACAAGATCGGTCAGTGGATCGATTCCCGGTCTCAGACTCGGACTCAGACTGATATCATAGCAGGACGAGGATGAGGACGAGGATCGATTCCATTGTACTCTTGCTCCCTTGTATGGAGCGTAAACCAAGTGCGAGCTGGCGATCAGCGATCAGTTATGAGATCTGAACAAAAGAACTTAACTGTAAACGAGGCAACAGATAGAGAGAGAGAGAGAGAGAGAGAGAAAGAGAGAGAGACCCCAGCACGACGCTCAGTCTGGCAAAACGTGAACGATCTCGTACTCGATCAGTGAATTATGCGCGACATCATTTTAAATCGTTGTAGCAACGTCAAAGCTAAACACCGATCACAGGTCAGCAAAAAAGTCAGTCAACAGCAAAAGGCAAGAAGCAAAAAAGGCCAAAAACCCATTGTCTTTTGGGTAGCAGTCGTCGGGCTGCCGCCCTAATTGATGCAGCACGGCCATAAATTTTGATCTTGCAACGATCGTCGATCGTCGAGAAGCGACGTGTTGGCCTTTCAGTTAAAGTTTAAGGTGAACTGCCAAAGGAACGCCTAAATATTGCCATGAATACATCAGCCATCAGACATCCGCATCAGTTTCAGTTGCAGCATTATTTTCGTTTATTAAATATATTTTTTGAACTGATCCTCCAACGAGAATTCAATGTCACGAGGTGAAAAGTTGTTGAGTGCTCAGCTAATGCATCGAATCAATAGCTCCTGGTTGGCAACCAAGAAGGTATTCTCATCTAGGAAGCAGCTAGGAATATTAGCGATTTCATTACATAAAATCAAAATATGTAGTACAATTATCAAAAGAATTAAATATAAAAACTAAAGATCGAAAATTTTATTTAAAAGTGCGTCAGATAGTGTAACCAAAATTAAGACTAACTAATCTTATGATGCCCAACAATTTGTAGTAATAAATAAGAATGTATTTATTAAATGTTGGCACTGATAAATATCTTTGAAATGAGCTTATCATCCCGCTGTCCATTGGGAATTGCCGACAATTAGTTATGAGTCAATGAAGTGCTTTGATAACGAGTTGTATCCCAGGGTCTTTTATCAGCAGGACTTGTTGCTTAGACATGTGTACATGGTTAAGCTATCAAACGAGCCCTTAATTTATTGAGTCGACCATACAGAGTGCGCCGTTGACAAATGCCGGCAATTTGATACCCAACAGCAACAGCAACAACAAGAAGAAACGCGGAAAGACGCAACTCGGTTTCATTATACAAATTGAAATGTTTGTTGCACCTTCCCCCACTTCAGTCCGCTTCCTCGCATTGATCTTGGCCTGAACTTGGTTATGCCATTGTTTAGAATTTTGTTAATGGGCGCCGCGGGGTGCGCGTGGTTGGTGTTGAATTTGACCAAAAACCAAAGATCGTCTCACATTTTGTGGACTTCACTCGACTGAGACTGTTGATCATTTGTGGGGCTTCTTTTGTGTGTGCTAGATACTCAATATATTATAATCATGTCCAATATTGGTGTGCATATTAATAACATGAACTTATAAAGCAATTTTATGGCATTTTAAAAACGGCCATTAACAAATGCGAGAGAGAGACACACCGTGCACAAACACAATAAGAATTGACACCGCACCTCAAGAAATCTGACCAGAGACCAGACCAGAGACAATGCCCAGAGTGAATACCCAAAATTGTAAATAGAGTTATAAACACATAACAGGCGCTCATTGTGGACACTAAGGCGACGGCTTTCACAAATTTATATGGGGCTATCAATTAATTAGACCCCGATGGGCACCTTCAAATTTTCACATTTCTAAACGATTTACTGTGGATTAAACTATCAGAGGTCTAACTTCGACTCAAACTCAGACTTGACAATGCTGAATGCGTGCCGAAATAAATTTGTTAAGAATGTCGTTAACATTCACAAATGTCTACTTTCTAAGGCAGCTTTTTTGATTGCCTAGGGTCACAAATTGGCCGGCATTGAACGGCCCATTTTATGATAGTTATTAGATTTTTCTTCGCGTTTTATAGCTGCTAAGAAAAAAAAATAAACAAATCCAATTAAATAATTCTTTAGTTTTCTCCAAAACATAAACAAAAAATCAGAACAATTTAGAAGCAACTTAGAGCTTAATTTCCCAGTCTATAAAAAACATTTAAACTCATATATAATGTAATTTGAAATTGTATTTTCCAGTTTGTACTTTCTGAATAAAGCCAAATTTGCCATGATTATAATTTCGGAAAGATCACTGGACCAATAAAATAATAATCCTCTATTAAATTGACTTCTTATGAGTCTTGCTTGGTAATCAGGTTAATTTTATGCATATTTATACTTTTATACCAATGTCGAATTCAAATTCCCAAAAGAATTTTATGCCGCCAACGCCTTGAAATTGAACAATAACTCTCCTCATAATCTGCCAGCCCCAAAAAATGTTTATGGTTAAAATTTAATGACTCTATAAACCACTTTCACTACCAAACCAAAGGTGAATAAAAAGACAAACAAATTGTGCAACCTGTGCCGAAAATTTTACTACATAAAAAATGAGGAAAACAACAAAAAAAATTCGTCATAATTTTGAGCGTGTCATAAAAATGCTCCAAAAGTGATCGAAACAAATGATGGACTTCATTAATCAATTTTGTCACAAAGTAACAATAAAAAAGAGCATCACATTTGTCAGTATATGAGCATAATAAAGTATGTATAATTTTAATGTTGCAAAGTTTTATGCTAATTTGCCATTTCTGGCGTTCCTTAATTAGCCCATCGGATCGTGCCCCGCTCGGTGTCCGGTGATCATGGAGTCCATTTGCTCATCGTGGTGACTTAAAAAGCTGTTAACCGTATGGCACAAATCTATTAATGTTTACAGCCATCAGACTGGCGGTGGAGACGGCAACCGAGACGTGGACAGTGGGCCATTGCTAATGCCACCCACTGTGCGCACGAGTGCAAATAAAATTCGTTCGTTGACGCTTTGCATATCGAATCGTTGTTGTCGTTGTTGTTGTCTCTCCTCTTTGACATACATACTTGGGGGCAAGTCGAGTGTTTGGTCATCCGTGTATTTCCAAATGTTTAACATCCAATTATGAATGGAGATGGCCTGGAATCGTGCCGTTTTCACCTGCTGACCCATACAGCACACTCGTAAACCTCTTCAATTTATGGCTTAATTATGCATTATGACCGCCTTGGAATTGATTGCACACATGCATACTTACATACATATGTATGTACAAACGTATGAATCTGTATATGAAACGTTACATGACAGTTGCGAATTGTAACAAATGAGAAGACGAGGATTCAACTAGGGGATGGTCGCTTCATCTGCTTCCAGTTAACCACTTTATGATGAACTAATAATATTAACATGTGCACAATAAATCCCTGTCAATTGGCATCGAAAGAAAATCACAGAGAGCAGTGGTTGATCGCTCTATCAAATTCATTATCCATTATTGTGCTGTGCGCCATTACAGTGTCCAACAAAATTAAGGATGCACTGAAGTCAGAATTCACATTATTATTTTACACTTTTATAATCAACTTTTGTTTTACAAACTGTCCGATAACATCAGCTTTCGTTGTGCCTATCGATACGATATCGATAACGCTGGTAAAAGTGATATTTGCAGTCACTGTGACCGTGACGGGTACTTTTTATATCGATTGTCAGTCACAGTGTGACGAATGAGAGAAAACACAAAATTGCTCAGCAGATTTCCAATTTGAATGAACACTTTTTAAATGTTTGTAGCATAGTGTAGATTTTGTTAGGCAATCAGTCATCGATTACAACTGAATTCATTGCAATTCCAATTATGTGTAGTTTTCGCTCCCTTTTACATTTCCACTCTTCTGATTTTGACCAAATTTAATTGCTGGTTGTGGCAAAAATTTGATTGATGCAATTATTTTTGGCAATCAAATAAATATACTTTCTGACACTTGGGAATTTTAATTAGAACGCTTTTGTTTCGTTACTATAAAGACACTTGTTAATGCCAATAGCTTCATACAGCTAGTACAAAAATTGTTTTGACAAATTAAAAAATTCCCATATTTGATTTTTTTGGAAACAAAAAATTTAATTATTTCAACTTATTAAATAACAAATATTTGTATTTCTTTGCAAAATAAAATGTATGTGAATTTTAAGCTTTGTCAAAACAATTTGTTGACTTACTGTAACCACCAAGTGTTGGCCCCAATGAATTTATTTGCCAATTAGCGCCCCCAAGTGGCCCAGAATCGTTGGCAGTTGGCACGATTTG
Source organism: Drosophila suboccidentalis (assembly GCA_037043435.1). Classification (NCBI taxonomy): domain Eukaryota; kingdom Metazoa; phylum Arthropoda; class Insecta; order Diptera; family Drosophilidae; genus Drosophila; species Drosophila suboccidentalis. The sequence continues at coordinate 30,060 of JBAMBK010002605.1, read as the reverse complement.
AGTGCGACTGATAAATTAGCAAATTTTAATTTGATTTCCTTCACAAATTTCCGGCGAATCGGGCAAAGAGCAGTCTGTCTGTCAGTCCGTTGTCCGTCTTTCGTGGTTGCAGCAAATAAACAATGTGAATTTATGGCCAAGGGGCCGCAAACACACACGTGTGCGACATGCCCACACATTGACACCTTCTGGCTGGTTAGTCCCCTTCCAAATGGTCCCCCCTGCCCCTGTCCTACTGCAGTCCTGGCCAGCAGTGTTTGTGTACAGTTTGTTACAATTGCAGGTCCCTCGGCGCGCTTTGTTTTTGTTTATGCTGGGCAGGCACAAGCTGACAATGCTCCATCATGTCCAGTGTACGTGCGGCCAAGCAAATTACAGGGGCACCACGTCACCTGCAGGAATTTCCAAGTCCACATTGTCATCCATGCCATCAAAAGTTGTTGGACATGTCGTAACATTAATTTGACATTTTACTGCACTAGACGTGGGCTAAAGCGGGAATTGGGGGGTAGACCCCAAAAGGGGGAAGAAACATAACAGATATTATGCATGATAAATTGATGACTGGAGTCCTTAAAAATCTGTCCAGGATTCAAACCGCAATGACACAGGACAACATTAACTCTCGCACACAGACAGACAGACAGCTGTCAGGGAGGATGCTGCAACATTACCATGTTGCATGCAGCTGCCGCAAGCTGTTGGAGATACTCCGAGTATCCGACTATCTCGTGATCACAGCACATCTTGTTGCAGGCCTAGTGAATCTGATTTGTGGTCAACTGCAACAGCATCAGCAACAATAAGAGAAAACAGCAATATTCGTCTTGTTAACCCAAAATAATTACACTCAGCCCAACAATTATTCGTACACTCACGTTTTATACTTCAACTGATATTGGAAGTCAGGTTTTCATAATTTACTGAAAAATCTTGTAAATAATGAAAGCAGTTATTTTGGAATAAAGTCCGCATAAAATATAAGTATTATTTTCATTTACAAAATCAGTCAAGCAAAATAGCCAAAATGCGTCCAAAAATTATTCGAGCTCCAATTTCATCTCTTTTTCAAACATTTTTTTTTAAATATTTTTAAAGTGTGTAATAGAAATATTCCGTAATCAAGTTAAAAAATAAATTTGTTTAGTATCGAGTGTACGAAAAATTCTTGGGTTGAGTGTAGGTGTGTTAAGTGTATGAGGTTTGCACCGCAGATGCCAGTTAACTGCAGCGATTAATTTGCTGCGGTTCTGATAATTTGTTAATGTTAATCACAGTTTGCCAGATCAGCTCCCGTTCCTGTTCCCATTTCCCAATCCCAATCTCAATTCCATTGCACTGCTGTTCTCCAATTTAAGTGAAGAAGCATCTTTAAAAGTAGGGTGGGAAATAAGTACATTTTGCACTGAATCTGTCAGTTTTATAGGCAGCAACTGTTTACGATACCATTAAGCTAAACTATGGCGTTCCACGGGATTGCCAGGGTGTCTCTGGATCTGCTGATGCGGCAGCTTTTAATGCGTTGCCATTTGTGAGGCAATCGAAACGTGACGCAGTGTATCGTTTTCGATTAGCTGTGCAACAAATTTTGAGCGTCACGCAGTCGCCATTACGCCCACAGACACGCCCACGCGATAAACGGAAAAATGCCGAAATTCTTAATAGCCGTGTGCCACAAAATTGCAAATGGAATCATACCACACTTTTTGAAATCAAGAAATAAACGAATTCTACTGAAAACAAATACTAAACTTTATCAGGAAGAAACTTTGTTAACTTAATAATAATAATAATGATAATTGGCCTTGGCCCTAATCCGAGTCCCCGGTTATGTGTATAAATGGCAAATTGAACTTTGATAGCTTTTTACCGCCATCCAGCTCAAGTGACGATGACGTAGCTGACTCCGTAGACGAGTTTGCATCGTTTTCCCGCTCCAAATCTTCACTCTCCAAATCGGATTTGGCCTGGAAGTAGCCTTTGTCTTTGTCAGGCCTGGCCACTGATTTCTGTATGTGATCCATGGCGGTTTTGAATGAAGTGATCGCTCTGTTCTTCACATCTCCCAGGCGCGTCTTGTGTTTGTCGTACTCGAACAGCTGTTGGATGCCAACTTTGGCAATGTTGCAAGTGCCGTAGAAATAAACTTGATGCATTCTCCTCTTCTCCGTTTGCAGGATGCGTGCTGGCCAGGCACGAAAGCCACGCACCTTGGCGAACACAAAGTCGCCCACATTGAACTGTTTCACATCCTTCTTGCCTCTGCGACCCATTTTGTTAATTACAAATTAAATGATTGATAAAGTTGGCATAAATCAAATTGCAATGCGCTAAGCGTTTGCCAGGCCAGCGTTGCCAGATCGTGTGCAGGCATGCGACAGTGTTGAGCAACGCGTGCAAACTACAAAACTTAGCATGCCAATCGAAATTGGGTCCCGCTATGTTAATGGTTTCCTAATAAGCTGTGATCAACTCAAATTGACGATATTTGCATTAGAGTGACCATTTGCTAACATGACTTTGCATGTCTCTCTGTTTTTGTATGTCAGTGTGTGTGTGTATAATTCTGTTTAAGATTTTCGCTCACGTTCGCCGTATTATGCGCAAATTGGCTTTTTAAATTGTCGACTTGGTTAAAACTAAACGCAGCTACACTTTATGGCCATGTTTCGTGCTGCATTTTAAACCATGCGAAATTCCGCAAACTTCCCAGTAGCACTTTTTGTATGGAAAAGTATACAAATTTCCAGCCGAACTTGCAGCCGGTATGTGCAGTCACTTTGTGTAAAGTTCTAATTCGCTTTTACATTGGCGTGGCCGGGGTAATTCGGTATACGCTAGCTGAAGACCTGCCGAAATTTTCCGGCACGGTTTGCGGGGGTACCCGCTGAAGACGTGCGAAAATTTTACATAGACGTTCAGCGGTGGGAAATTTTTGCCCTGGCTGTAGGCCACTGGGAAATCGTGCCGAATTGGCGGCAAAAAATTATGCACACAAGAAATTTATTAACTTTTTTTTATTTTAATGCACTTCATTTATAACTAAATATCAGTTCACTTATAATAAAACTTAAAACTAACTTTACTTATAATTTAATTCCTTCTGGCCACAGCATTCGGTTGAAGGGTCAATCTGAAATTTAGAATCAATTAATCGTTTGTTGGAAGAGCATTAGAATGATTAATTCTTACCTAATTGTTGGTCGATTTGCCTCCTAAAGAGCCTCCTACAAGTTAATTCAAAGAAAATACAATAATTATAACAAATTTTGTGTCTAATTGATTATTTGTGTAATTTACTTACGTGTGATGCTCTCCTGGACTTGCTGGCAACAGGTATGATCTTCGTCATAGGGCAATTAAGTCAGGCGATCTATAAGGTTAAAAATACAATGAAAATAATCATTAATTTATATATTTATAGTTAAAACTTACCATATTTTACACTTTCTGCACAATGACAAAATACACAAACGAAGGGCTGCAATGTCTTCGGTAGCCGATAATAGCATTGTCAGCATTGTTATCGATAACCGCCACGATAATAATATTTAATAATAAAACATAATTTTATCATATTTTAAAAATGCTTAATTAATAAAATAAGTTATTCGATATATTACGTTTCTTATGAATTCTTTTAACCATAAAGAAATACAGCATAGTATGGTTGGAAACTTATGAAAAGTGTTTTCGATATTTATTGCCAGTCGTTTGCAACGTTAAGTTGGCTGCAGCTGCAGTCCCTAGGGACTTTTTTTCTTGCAGCAAAAATTACCACTGAAGTGTGTAAGAAAATTTCGGCTACCTTTCAGCGGCCTCGCCCTGAAAACGTAGCGGAAACTGGCCTGTAGCTTTGCCACTCAATTTTTCCGGCAGAAGACTGCGTGTATTTTGTTCACCACATGCCTTCAGGTTCTACTGGGTTAAGTCGCACTCCCCCCTTATATTTTTACCGCCTCCCTTTGCCATTCCCTTTAGTCTCTATCACACTTGCTAACCTTGTTAACTCAATTATAATTATTGTAATTGTAAAATTGCATTATTTAACAGGCATAATTACAACTATATTTTTTTCCCTTTTTTTCTAGTGGCATAAATAGTTGAGACTTTTTTAACCATTAAGTGGACATGTTTAAGGAAGATGCAGCAAACTTAGAGATCGTTCTCTACGCGGGATCAGGAAATAAGAGTTTTCAGATATAGCCAGAGTATTTAAAAACCATACTTGGCTTGGGTTGATAGAGGCCCACACCCACTTGACTGTCACTGGACTTGACAGTGCTCAGAATTCAATTAGGAAAAGCAATTTACGATCCGGCCACGAGACATAATACTAATACCAGCAGCACTAGAGGCCGAAGCGGGGGCAGGGGCAGCAACGATAACTGCCTGGCCGCATGGACAGTGGACAGCGGACAGAGAACATGGGCCCGTAACCCGCCACAAAGCACATTAAGCAAACAAGCCGAAGGCGGCACGGGGGCATAAGCTACGCATGTAATTTGTAAGTAATTTTTTCAACTATCAACGTACCAGACAAACGACGACGACGATGACGGCCACGCACTTTGCCAGCCAAAACGCATTACAGGTGAGTGAAGAGGGAATGGGAATGGGAAGCGAAAAGGAACCGAAGGAATAGGAGTATGATCAGCAGGCACAAGCCAGCACGTTAAGTTGAAAAAATTAAGTAACGAAAGCATTGAATGGCCAACTGAATGACTCTGGGAACGGGTATGGCAGTCAGTGGGAATGGGAATGGCCATGGCCAGCGACAGGCAAAGAGTTAGGCATAAATTATGAATCATTTAGACGCTTCCTTATGACACCAAAACGAAGAAGCCACCACCACCACCAAGCAACCAGGCCCGACTTATCCCCATGATAAATACATGGCCAACCAGGCGAGTAGGTGATTAACAGACGACCACGATGACTCTCTACTCGCCTGACGACTCTCCTCCCTACTTCACTTTGCATTCGATTCCAACTAACTAGTATTTATGCGATGGTCTCGTGCCTCGACTTTGCGTCTCACTTTGTGCCATTTTATTAACACAATGGCCAACATCAAAATCATCAATGTTTACCTTAACTGTTAGCTGTCGATGTCTCCACAAATCCAAGTCTATTTCCACTTCCATGTCCAAATATGTGACAATCGCTGTTCCAATCAGTGCACAGGGAAAGTGGAACGAATGTTAGGTGTGTGATAAGTTATGGCATTCCATAACACCTTTGGCTCTGAGTCGGAGATCTGCATTGTGCGATCTCTCACTTGGCAACTGGTCACCTCACGCACTTCGGCGAAGAACTTGAAACAAAAGACTTAAGACACGAACTTGGCCCCGTCACAAGTCACAATTTCCTGGGGTGGGCACAAAAGCGCACAGCGCACACCGCAAACACCTTTTGCATAATTTGCAATAACTTCTGGCCAAGACAATTAAAAAAGTCTCTAATTAAGTGATTAAAAACGCACACAGACATCAAACGGTGGAAATATGCAAGTCAATAAAAAACAAGTGGCATGCAACCCACAGCTGGCAGCCCCACGCAATGAAGGGGCAGACGAAGGGGAGTCGGTGGGTGTACGTGTATCTGTTGTTTTTCCAGGAATAAACACGCTTTTGCATTTTAATGCCGCGCAAATGAGGCGACGTGGCCAGAAGCGGGAACAGTAAACGAGCCGCAGCGGCTGTTTGGCAGTTGGCAGCAGTGGTCAAAACCGAATGTGTGTCGGGGCATGAGGAGGTGTCAGTGTGTGCGAATGAGTGTGCAAGTGAGTGTGGCTAGCACGCACACACGCACACACACACACAGACAAAGATATAGAGTCATTGGCAATGGCTTGTTTCTGGCTAATAAATGCCTTTTTAATGAATAAATCACTCAGAGATAAGCATCTCTTAATAACGTTCATTTAAAGCAGCGAAAACAAAACACAGTCTGGCTAATAAACAAGCCAAGTGAGAAGAAAGAGAAATACACACACACTCACACATGTGTATGTATGTGTGAGTTGAAAGTAGCGCCAAACACTTGGCGTTGATTTTGAGCATTTACTTTGAGAAAACGTTGAGAGATTGGCGCTAGAAACGCAATACCTGTCCATGCGAACTTCCATCTTTCAGTGGCTGCTGCCCCCTTATCCAACTCTTTCCCTTTTTCCGCCTCTCTGGGTCTCTACACTTGCGCTGTCTGCTTGCTGTCTACAAGTGCCACAAATTTATTTGTATGTCTTCTTCATGTCAGTTACGACGACTTCAACTTTAGCTGGTTGGAGTAGCAGTAGGAGTTGGAGTCGAAGCCTCCTCCGACTACAGCTGAAATACGCAGCTCAACTGTCAGCTCAACTGGCCCCGATATGATTTTTTAATAATTTCTTGGCATTGGCATTCCCGATTCCTATTCCGAGCACGCTACGCAGGCAGCAACGAACCGTTCTCAGACTTGTCCAGAGCCACAATCATCAATGTCAATTAAATGTTAATGCCAAATTGTGGAGATGAGCACACTGCGTGTGGGAGTTGACCAGGATACGAATATGGCCATTGGAATGCAAGGTGTCTGCCGCAAATAAAGCTATCTCAAGCTCTCTCTATGAGAGAGAGAGCAAGACACGTCGGGTCACATAAGCTGACCCTTGCGAGACCTGCCACAATTCATTGGCCATCGCATAAATCTTCAGCTAACGCCTCCAACTCGAAAATCTACATATTAACGCCACGCCAGGGCCAAGTCAAAGCCAAAGCCAATGCCAGAATCAACAGACAGCGCCACAATTGGCACAGACTGAACGGGGCCAGGTCCGCGACGCGACCCAAAACGACGATCACTTACTTTATGATCACTTGAAAACCAATCAAGCATAATAAATAATATCAGCGAGTGGCACGAGGGGCACAGGTTGTACCCGGCGATATTGAAAATGGCACACACACACACAATCTCAAACACACATTAAATTATATTCACACTCTGGCCTCCAGAAAATGAAATGGTTTTAAATGCGAACGAAAGCCAAACAAGCCAAGAACCACACGATTCTGAGCTGATCGCGTCGAGATCAGCAAACAGAACAACAACGTCAACGAACACAAAATAAACTAAAAGAAATGAAAAGAAGGAGGCAGGATGCGTTCCATGGACTGCATTCAACATGACTCTGCATTGGCAGACACACAGACCCCAGTCTCAATCCCACTCCCAGTCCCAGTCCCATTCACAGTGCCCAACTGGCCAGAGGTGAAACCTGGACTTGCTCTCGCTCTGCAGGCAGCCACATCCAGAGTACAGAGCACAGCACGTTGGACATGGTTGCTGCAACGATCGCTCGCTTATCATCATAACAATAATGTTAAAGTGGCAAAATGGCAAACTATTCGCAAAATGCATAAAATTTATATGCAACAGGCAACAGATTTGTTTTTTATTTATTTTTTTTCTATATGTTTGTGTTTCCGCTCGATTTGTGGCCAAATTCTAAAGACGATTCCAATGCCCAATAGCTGCAGACAGAGGAAACTAATTTCAGTTCTTCAGCTGTCAATTACTGTAAAGTGAATGCCCATTAAAGTGAATCTCTGATAAGTGATGCAACTCTAAGCATTGAATTGAATTTCATTTTAAAATGTAAAAATCGACAAGAAATTAATTCCAATACCGATATATCCAGTTTTCTCAAAGAGAAGTTTTCAAATAAAACGTTATTTTAAACTAAATCCAAAATAAACTTTGGCTCATTTATGTAAATTTCGACTTGTTAAGTTACTGGGTCGAAAACTAGACCAACTTCAAACGTTCATAGCTTTATCAAAACTGATCCGATTTTTAAGCGGAACGTCATTTTAGTCATCGCTTGCCCACTAAATTCCTGCATTTAAATTTCATTAATTTCGATTATATATATCCAGCATTTAAATTTATTTAATCTTGTTTAAACATATGTATGTCGTAGATCTCAGTAATTGTTAGTGTTAATTTTGAATGTTAACTGTTAAGTGTTAACAATATCGACAGATATGTGACAGAGACGTCCGATTCTGTAATACCAGAGTTACTACTGAAAGCAAGGTGTGAGGTAAGGATTGCCTCTGCCGAGCATGGCCCGAGAGTGTTGTTCAATAGCCAGTGTTGAAAGTATCCACTGACAGGTCTGAAAGACAGTGTCAGATATGACAGGAGATATTGACGAGTAAGATGACAAGTGAAAAGTCACTCTCTTTCCGGTTGGACACTCCAAGAGTGTAGACGTGTGACGGTCGAATCGAACAATAACTGCTCGGGACTTGCTGTGCTTACAGTGTGTGCTTTAAAGTAAAATTTAGAATACCGTCATCTCCGACATCAGAAGTGGGATCGCCGCGTCCACAAGAGCATTTTTATACGTTCGCTTTTAGCAAAACCTATAAAAAATGTATCGAATTAGTGAAATCGATGCAGACGCCGGTAGAAACAACAACAATACGCGAAATTTCGGTGGCGCTGCCTACATCGTAAAACTGCGGATATGCAGTGAAATGCAGCAGCAGTTGAAGGCGTACGCATCTGGACCAGACCTTAGCCCAAGCACGGGCATAAAATGGTGGAAAGCCCCGGACGAGCATGTGTGAAGTGCTAAGGATACGGCAATGTTGGCCACATTGCGTTTATTTGGACGAAGGATGCGGCTACAGAAGCGAGTAGAACGATCCGTCAAAGTGGTGAGCCGTATCAATTCTTTTTTGATTCAAGTGTCGAATGCTGGTAAAAGATTACAATGTGGTAGTGCAAAGAGAAATTGGAAAGAATGTTGTAAAAAAGTAATTTGTAAATTTAAGCAAGAACTTAAATTTCTCATTTTAATTATAAGGTTCTATTCTATGTTGTGATAGATAACCATTTAAATACTTCAACTTGGTTTTCGCATTACGATGGATTCGGATAACCCAGATATGTTAAGAATTAAAAATGTGAATGTGAATGAGTTCAACCAGTTTCAGTTCCACAATGAAGGCAATTCATAGGACTTGTATCTTATTTTAGGCAGTTCCTGCCACGTCCAAAGATTATACAAGCGCTGTCCAGTGCTCCGATATTGATCATCTTTGATCCACAAAACCCTATTGAACTGCACACAGAAGCAAGTGCAGATAGATATGGTGCAACGCTGGTGCAGATAGAGTTGACGGGAAGTGCAGGGTGGTAGAATACAACAGCAAATGTACCACTGCAGCAGAATCCAAATATCATTCTTATGAGTTGGAAACTCTGGCAGCGTACAAGGCTGTGAAACACTTCAACCATCACCTGCATGACCGAAAATTTGTAGTGTACACAGATTATAATTCATTAAGACGAATCGAAGAAAAATAGAGATAACTGCAAGGGTGCATCATTGACGGGTTTACAACGTCTGCTTTACTATATTTTAAACTTAGATACAGAAAACTGCATTAACACAGTTAAATTAAACAATCAATCTTTGGAGTATTTAATCGTAAAGCCGCAGATCAGGGCAGAAGCTTTAACGTTTTAAAAATTAAAGTAAATGCTATGAATGAAAAATGGCCAATAAATAATAATAAGGCAAAAGTTGCAAGGCATAAGGTTGGCAATCATGTCTTGCTGAAATGTGAGAAACGGCATCAGACAAAGTTGGCTCCAGAGTTCAAAGGACCATTCGTGGTAATTGAATTATTGGAAGGTGACATCTTAAAGTCAATAACGAATTAAAGAACATGCAAGTATGCGCATGAGAGTTTGAAGAGGATGATTACGGTGAAAAAGACGTAGATCATCAGTCGATCTCTGGCACCAAGGGTGCAGGGAACATCACACATGGGGGCTAGATCCAAACAGCAATAGTCATGCCAGCTAAGGGTGATATTGTCTGTCGCGGATGGTTGATCTGGTGATGGATCAAGGCACTGCAGGTGCATAGCGTCGCAAAGAGGCGGCAAGAGCCCGACAACCATGTAGTGATAAAACTGATAGCCAAATGGGCGAGTTAACGCAGAAGAGTACGAGCTACTAAAATGAAAAAGAGAAAGTGATATCCTGCTTAACTGACATTTGAAGACACTAATGAAATGAGTGTACGAAAATGAAATTAAATGATTTATATTAAAAAGTTGATTCGTTTGCTTGAAGCAAGATATGATGCCAATCAAATGCTAGACAAACTACACACACGAGGACGTGTGATAGTCAGGAAGGCCGTGTCGTAGATCTCAGTAATTGTTAGTGTTAATTTTGAATGTTAACTGTTAAGTGTTAACAATATCGACAGATATGTGACAGAGACGTCCGATTCTGTAATACCAGAGTTACTACTGAAAGCAAGGTGTGAGGTAAGGATTGCCTCTGCCGAGCATGGCCCGAGAGTGTTGTTCAATAGCCAGTGTTGAAAGTATCCACTGACAGGTCTGAAAGACAGTGTCAGATATGACAGGAGATATTGACGAGTAAGATGACAAGTGAAAAGTCACTCTCTTTCCGGTTGGACACTCCAAGAGTGTAGACGTGTGACGGTCGAATCGAACAATAACTGCTCGGGACTTGCTGTGCTTACAGTGTGTGCTTTAAAGTAAAATTTAGAATACCGTCATCTCCGACATGTACATACATATTTTTCCCCTAATTGATTTCAATATTGATTTTTAAGCATGGTTCCTTCTATTTTAAGATATTACGTATTAAATAGCCAGACAAATTAAAATATTATTAATAAATATTTCACTTATTAACAATTATACATATTTCAGTTTTGTTTGCAGCCAAATAGTGGATCATGGCAGTTGCAGAAGGAATTACAAATGAAGGAAATGAACTTTGGCGACTGAGATCTGCACCGCTCTCAGCAGCATCACTCTCTGACGTCTGTCGCCTATTGTCAATTGCACCAATCCGAAACTGGTAAAGACAAGTTCTATGTTGAATGGGTAGACATTTTGGAGTTGGCTGCAACGAGTGTCTAGTTGATCGCGCTCTTTCCCTATTGCGCATACGCCCCGTCGCCAATACCTTTGACGTCAACTATCTACTGAGCTTAACAAGCTGAACGCCCCCTTGGTCAATAGATAGAGATGGATGCCCCGCTAGGTAATCGACTGCAGTGCATAATTTAAAACAGTTATCAACATTGTAAGCTTTGTTGTGGCATCTTAATAATCAAGTTAACAGCAAGGCAAAGCCAAACAATCATCAAAATGATAAAAGCCAACAAATTTGTAGAAGCGTTGAAACTCGTTTACAACACCTCAGGGGAGGAGCCGTCCGTCGCGAGTAGCCAACAACATTGTGGCCATAACAGAAATCAAGTCACAACAAATTTAAATATTTTTATATTTCAACATTGAGAGAAGAGAAGCAGCGATGACGACGCGACTGGCTTACTTTTTGCTTTGGCCGATTAATTAAAGACTCATTAAGAATTTGTTTAACTCAAGTGATTAATTAAAAGGCTGTTAGACGTGCAAAGGGTAAACAAACAAGCGATCAACAATGCAAATAGAAACACAACACAGAACATGTGTATACACAGCTCAAATGAATACATTTAATTTAAAATATTGCCCATAGTACAACAAAAGACTTAGGCGACGAACTTGTCAAGGCAACGACAGCGATTAAGGTATAATGATCGATCGCATTATTCAATTAATGTATATAAAAAATATAATATAATAAAAAATAAAAATATAAATATTGATAATATAAGAAATTTAATTATAAAGAAAGTAAGGATTTTATTGAGGATCAAATCAAATTTTTTAGCCTTGGCAGTTAGGCTATATCTTAAATTCTATTAAAATGACAATTTGAAAAAATTACTTGACATAACATCTATTTAAAAGATATTCTATTTAAATTCATATGTACTATATATTATATATTGCCTGTTTTATAAATATACACAAATTTTAATTGATTTGGATACTTTTTTGTTGGCTTAAGTTCATTGGAAGGGCTTCGCTGAATTGACGAATGCCCATGGAGATGACGATGCTTCAGGCCAAGCTGTTGAAAAATTGTTAGCCAAAAGATCAGGCAATGGAATTGAAACGTCAAGAGTCGAAATTGGCTAAAAGAAAAACGACAAAATGTTTGATGTGTTGCTGTCGTTGCTGCTGTCGCTGTTCTTGTTACTCTCCTGCCATGTTACATCCCGCATGAATATTAACACATTATAAGCAACGCGTGCGTTTGAGTGAAAAATTAACCCGAAACGAAACGAAACCAACATGTTTTTGTTGTTGCTTCTGCGGCGTGGCGTAAATTATGCAAAGTCATCAAGTCAACGTTATCCAAACATCAATTGCTTGGACTGAGTCTGGGATGCGATGCCTGGGAAAATTAGCATAAGCCAAGCGATACACAGCGAGGAACAACTTGGAACTTGGATGAACGCTGGGCCCCGTAGGGCAGCAGTCAATTCTGGGCATGGCATTACAGGAATGCCACATTGATGCAGTCACTTTGATAGCGCGACATTAGCAGCAATTTATATGCAAATGCGTCAGGCGAACTTCTGGTCTGGGATGCAACTGGAGAGTGGACGCGGTGCAAGCTGATTGATGGTCTCATTTCATAAGATGAAGCCGGAGCTGAAGCTGCACTGAAAGAGAGAGCGAGTGAGGCCGAGAGAGAGAGAGTGAGATCGAGCGATGTATTCAGCATCATTAATGCGAATCATTAGCAATGCCCGTCGATAAGATCGGGTGCAAATTATGCGGCAGCCAGAGCAGCCGAAGCAGCAGCATCAATATATGTATGTACATTCATACATACACACACACATTTGTTGTCCCATTCCAAAATGATTCATGATATTTCTACATACATACATATGTATAAATACGCTAAATGGGCGGTGAGTGCGTAATTTTTAATTGCCAATTAAAACTGGTTCAATTAAGTTGTGAAAGCTGTAAAATGTATGTATTTTAATTTATATTCAAAAAGTGCGAAATAGTCCCTAAAATATTTAAAAAATGAAGGTTAAATTAAACTTGTTTTAAAAAACGCACACAACTTGTTTAAATATTTCTATCAAATCGTTAGGAATAAGTTGTGACGTCACAATCATCTACTTTTAAAAACAAAACTATAGGCGGCGTATTTTACGTTTCCCAAAATTGACAAAAAGCGGCGCCACAGCTTTGAAAAGTGTGGTAACATTGGTTTCCATAAGATACATTACGAGTCGTGACATCAATCGAAATTGTTGTTCATATTTGTCGAATTTTCATTCAAATTTAATCTCCCGAGGGGTAAGGAACACCCAACATTTACAAAAATAATACATTTTTCGTAGCCTTTTAAAATCTCGTTGAGAGATTGTTTTAAATTTTAATTTTATACTTAAATTGCGCGCCATGTTCGTCGCTCATTACTTATGAACAACTGAACTGATTTAGTTCACGAGTCAAATACGCTTCAATGACTACATGTTTTTTGATATCGGCTGTAGCTCTTTTGAGTTAACAGAAATATAAAAATATTTATGAAACAAGATTTATTGATAATTTCTTAAATATTTGAATTTTAAAATTACAAAATAAATCTATTGTACAGAGTTGGCAGCGCCATACCGATATATCACATCGATACTTCGATAGGTGTGGTGGGAAACGATATCAATTATCGTAAGATTATCGAGTACTGTATGGAAATTAATGAAACCTTACAAAAAATCAAATAATGTGAAAAGTTTAGCATTAAAGCCGCAGAATGGGGGAAAACATAAATTTACTCCGCGCTCTAATTAACTGTGCAGAGAAGGCGGCAAATATTGCACGGTTGTGTCGCTCCAACGAAGAACTGTTGGCGCTTCTGGTTCAGGAAAAAACTGGAGCTGAGGCAAATCAACGTTTTGAGCATGATTTCAAGACGCTGGCTGATGTGCTTATACAGGAAACCATCAAGCATGAGATTGGCGAGCTCTTTCCAGCCATGCGTGAGGCCATACTAGGCGAGGAATCACCGAGTTTCACCAACAAACTGGGTGAAAAAGTCACCATTGTTGTGGGCGTCACAGAGGATGAAACTGCAGCCTGTCTGGGAGCTGTGCTCGGTGACCACAAAGCCGCTGCCGATGCGCTTGCTGCTGAGGTGCATCAGAAGGTCATATACGACAACGCCCAGTTGGGCGACATTCCGGAGCTACCAGCTGAGCTTGACTATAGTAACTTGGGCATTTGGATTGATCCTATTGGTATGTGATGTGCAATAAGTGTTCTTCTATGTATATTTTTAATAAACTGTCTTTTTTTTAGATGCCACTGCCGAGTACATTTCTGGCGACACCATATTCACAAACTTCCCTGGCATTACTTCCACGGGATTAGATTGTGTTACAGTGCTGATTGGTGTCTACGAACGCGACTCCGGAATACCAGTTATGGGTATAGTCGCTCAGCCTTTTGGAAACAAGCTGGAGGAGCATGTTTATAGTTCTTCCTTGTATTGGGGTGTCTGCTTGTCCACACTGCAGGCCCACAACTGCAACTTTGCGGTACGCGAGGGTCACGAGCGTTGCAAAATTGGCATTTTCTCCAGTTCCGAGGATTCAAAAATACTTCAACGCTTTTTGGATCTGAAATACGAGTTGGCCTTCTCCGCGGGGGCTGGTCACAAAGCGCTTAAGGTTATTTCGAACGATGCGAATGTTTACTTTTTAAGCAAAGGATCCACATTTAGATGGGACACCTGCGCTCCCCAAGCAATTCTGCGCGCTCTAGGCGGGGATGTCCTTGACTATGCCACTAGCGTCGCAGAGCAGCAGCCTGTGCCCATAAAGTATCTCGCACCCGACGCAAATCAAATGGAATCTGACTCTGACTGGAAACGCAATGCCAACGGTTTAATAGCCGTGCGTAATCTTGAAACGGTAAAGGAGCTTCTCCCCAACCTGAAGGGGGACTGAATGTTGTTATTGTTATTGCTGTTGTACAATTTGTATGATGTTTGTATCAAATAAATAATAGATCTCACCATTTGAAGAACGATTTTCACTTTAATTGAAGGAAATTCAAATAAAACGAAAAAATCAAATTTATTAAGAGATTCGTAACTCGGAATCAACAGTAAAATACACATTGGTGTACATTAATACAAAAAAAAACAAAACATGAAAACGTTCCATGCAGTCAATAATGAAATTACTCGTATGGGGAAAAGACAACTATTTCAATCCCTTGGACAATATTTTGTCCAATTTTGGAATGTTTACCAGACGAGTGTTGGGTTCTGGTCCTTTCAGTATATTGCAAAAGATATTATTATTGACTGTAAGATATTCCTCCAGAATCTTAAAGTTCTTGGACTTGCCGAAGCCTGAATATTTATAAAAAAAAAAATAAAAAAAATCTCAAATTAGTTAAATCAAGGAGGCATATCCAAGTACTCACCATCAATAAAACACTTTGTGCCATAAACAGTCTGCAGCAATTCGGACGGAATGGGCTTAATCTTCTCCAAGGGAACCACCTCCGAGTTGCCAAAGTCGCAGTACAAAATTTCGACATCAGAACCTCTGGCCTTAAGGCAAACACCACGGTACCAGGAATTATCCTCGGCAAATAGTGTCAAGCACATTTCACCAATACTGTAAAAGAGATTGATTAATAATTAACGTATTTAATTGTCGACACACACTTGATTTACTTACTCCGGTAGATATCCTGGCAACAGCTTGTCGTCCTTGCCCATATCGGCCACGAGAGTGAGCAGATTTTGAAAATCCTCCGCGACCTTCTCGCTTGAAAAGAAACATGCGGTGAAGTAGCCAGTCTTGTGCAGATCCATCGAATTCAGGATCAAAAGTTGGACATTGTTGCCGAGCGGAGGCAGCTCGCGCTTAAGGTCCTCAAAATAATGACGTTCAATTTGCATAGCGATATCCTCCACGATAGTCGGTGAACTAGGTGGTGACGGTGGCAGCCGCGGCGCCTGGTCAAATTGCGGCACATGCACGGGTGCTTCGCGTAAGTCTTTAGCCGGTTCATTATACTCTGCATTTGGTTTAAAAATGAGGGTCAGCAATCGAGCCACGAGCGAAGGCGTCTCTGCGTTGGTATCTAGTAAATCAAGAGTGCTACACTCGGAGTCGGCGAACTGAACCTGCAATTCGATCTTGTCCTCACACAGCTTCGTCAACAGCCGCGTAGCCATTGTATTAGGAGGCACTATCTCCGTTGGAATTTTACATATGGTATTGATACTCGCACGGCATTGGCTGACAGGCAAGTTCTCCAGAAAAGCACAGGATTGGCGCAAATAAGTTGATGGAACTTTATACGGAATGCCAGTATCGATGTTGTGTACTCCGTATAGGGAATTGTCCAAGTCAGCGACGACCTGTGTGAAAAACAGAGTATATAAGGTCCAAATTAACATTAGTTTAAACATGTTACTTGCCTTGCCGCGATAAATGCGTCCATTGGGACAGACAACCAGGACAATGGTTCCAATTGATATATCGCTAGACTCACTAAACGGCAAGCATTTTGAGAGCAGACTTTTGAATATTTCAGTGTATTGCTTGGTCTGCACAGAGCTAATACAGATCGTGTGATAGTTGACAACATGCGTGATGTAGACCAAGGAACCGTTCTCGATTAGTTCCTGCCAATACTGTAAGCCCAGTTCAGCGATGCGGCCCATGAAGCTGTCAACGCGCACGGCGCACACTTCCTCATTGTGGGCCAATAACTTCGCCTGAGATGTGCGAACCTTCTCGGCTCGTTCTTCTTGAAATTTAATAGCCAGATCACGACCACATTTAAATAGTATCTGCTGAAGGGAGCTTGTTTTACCATCCGCAAGCGTGACGGCAAGCACGAATGGCGGATGATCGAGAAGCTCGTCGGGAACGCGGCAGACCTCATTAGTGATCGAGATACGTCCCTCGTCCATTTCATAAATCAAAAACTTCGATGGCTGCTCGATAAAGTCCAACAGAAAGGCACGTCGATAGCCCTCTTTGGTAAGGGCTGCCACACAGAAGGGAGAAGGTAGCTTCTTCGGAAAGGGTTCGATCAATTTCATTCCGTACTTCTTGAACACAGTAAGCTGGAGTTTGTCGTTGATTTGGCTGGGTTTTTTAATTTGCAAGAGAGCTACTTGCGGCTCATTAAGCGAATCTTTGTGCTTAAAGGTCTTGACCAGGATTATTTCCGGGTTGCTGGACAGCATTTGCATTGGCAAGTCAAGTGGTATTGTCTTGTTCATCTTCAGTTGAACCTGATGGATACCGTCGTCATTCTTGCTACCCAGAAGACGCACCGATAGAAGCTTGTTGACTTCCACGTCCTCCTTGCAGGACATCTTCACTCTGAACGCATACGCCTTGATCTCGGCCATGCGCGGTACAGCCAAATAAACGTCCTGTGCATCGATGGTAGCCACAGCGCCATAGTCAAACAGACGCACCTCGCACTTCGCATTGGATTTCAGGTCCATAACCTCGGCACGATACATTTTCTTTTCAAAAGCGACGCCCACCAAGTCGCCAATAGCGATCTCCTGAATGTTACATGGCTTCTTGTTCTGCATGCTGCGAGCCATGTTATCGGCAAGACGCTCAAGGCGCTCGGCATTGGATTCTTCAACGACCCAAAAGGAATCATCCTTTTCTTTATAAGTGACCCGACAGTTGAAGAACTCGTTTTCTGGCGGATTTACATGATTGCGCCATTCCGAAGCCAACTTGATGACGGGCAATCCTTCAGTTGAAGGATTGTTGTTGATCGATGAATCTTCCATTGTCGATTCCATGGTGCATTTAGAACTTGAACGCTCGAGTGGCCTTGGGGCGACAATAGCGCCAAGTTCACGGCTAACAGTTACTCCCGATTTTAATGGCTTCACTTTAACCAATGACCTAAAAAGAGTTTGTTTAAATACAGTGAGTCACGTAATAATTCTGACAATATCAAAGTGCTCATATTTGTGCATTAGTTTTTAAAATACTGAAGCCCAACGGATTTTAATTTTTCCACAAGCCACTTTAGAAAAAAACATGTACATATGTATGTTAACATGTTTTTTTTTTGTAAATACATATTAGTACATACATACATATATGTACATATGTATATACATATGTACATAAACCGCATATTCATTCATATGTATGTATTTTATGTACATATGTATATACATATGTATGTATTATATGTACATATGTATATAAATATTTATGTATAGGCATTTAAAAGTTGTGCACGTCAATGAATGAATATGCGGTTTATGTACATATGTATATACATACATATGTATATACATATGTACATAAAATACATACATATGTATATACATATGTATGTATTATATGTACATATGTATATAAATATTTATGTATAGGCATTTAAAAGTTGTGCACGTCAATGAATGAATATGCGGTTTTTGCATATGTATGTATTTATGTATGTTCCATTGATGGATATGTATGCATGTACACATGTATGTATGTATGAACTTAAAATACTTACGGCATTACGATGCAAAAATATTTGTGACGTTGCCAATCCTTTCGTTGACAGACATCATTGCAGTAAGATTCTCCGCAACGCTGACAGTTGAGGTCCGACGAATTGCCACAAACTACACACTGCATTTCAGTAGCTTCCGAGTCCATAGATAAAGCCCAAATTAAAATCTTTACAATTTAAATCGTATGTAATGAACAGAATACGCGGCGTAAATTATATGTAATCGCAAACTAATATGGCCGATCTAGCTAACGGTTCTTTCGTACCGCGAAGCTGCTGATGAAAAATAATAGTGCAAAGATTGACTTGTATGAAAAATCTCACAATTATTTTCAATGACACGTTTAATTCTGGGGTTACTTGGACTGCTGCAGTTAATAAAAACTAATAAAATAATAAGTTGAAGATGCAATATCGAAAATGGAGAAAAATATAATACGCAATATTGAACGACTCAAACGACTCGAACGAACTACTGACCTATAAAAGGACTCGAACGAACTATAAAAAGACTCGAACGAACTATTGAACGATACTGGGACCCGAGTCACCAGTTGAGCTAAGCAACTGAGCTACTGAACTAAATGACCGATTAGTTCGTTCACTAAAAATTGAAGTACTGAACTAAATCCTTCAACCATTTCTTGTTTGTATTTTGTAATTGTGAAGTTTATCTAGAAAATTACATACATTTAATTTGAATTGCGCGCAATATGTATCGATAGTATCGAATTGTTGGAAATGCTACAGAAACAGTTCAGTGAACCATTCACTGTTAGTAACATGTACATAGAGATGCACTGTTAATGTTACTGTAGATCTACATTTTATGTAATGTAATGCCAACTTTCGCGCAATATTTGAAAATAACATGATATCGAAAGTTTGTTTATATACATTTAGAATTTCTAAGAGGCTTTGTTAGTTTTTTCGTTATTTTGTGAATTAGTTCACAGTATTTATTTATATAATTTTTATATAATTACAGTGTTTCTGCATATTTAATTATTCTACTAAATTGTACCTGGAAAACCGAAACACTCATAGCATACATATAGTCACATATGTATGTACCCAATTGTTAATAAATGAAATGGGTGCTAGTTAATGCTATAGTTGGACAAGGAAGAGACAAATCAGTTGTTGGATATTTGATTTTTGCAGTCGCATATGATTGCCAGATGCTTCAAAAAATAAATTACTCAGAAATAATATAACATAATAAATATCCCATATTAAATGCGCCCATCTGGCAACGCCAAAATTGTAACGGTTAGCATAGCAAGTGCACATAAAAGCTTTAATTACCTCTGTCGCCGACTTCTGTCTCGTTCACTCTAGTTACTGGCATATGAGCGGACAAGAGATTGCCAAAGTAAATTGGCTTTTACTTTATTGGCTGTCAGACGGGGAGTTGTTAGCGGTTATGCATTGTCTTACTGCAACGTGCAACGTACGACAATTCCGTGCAATTAAGCTGCATCTGTGAGTGCTTGCAAGCCAAGACAAATTGTCTCGAAGGCAAGCGTACATGCACATGCATGTTTATTTGTTTGTGTGGTTGCACAGCTGATTACTGCAGCCTCGTATATGTACATATGTATGTTTACGTACTTGCTGTTACGTACTTAAGTATGTATGTATGTATGTGTGCTTGTGTATACTTGGAGCAACATGTGAGAGTGTGTGCTCACATGTAGCTAAATTCAATTTACCGTAAACGTACACATTGTTGTTGATTTGCCTTTGGTTACAGTTCGCTAATGAGCTACAGGAGCTATTGAGTCACATAGGCTGATAAAGGCCTCGGCCAACATAAGCTTTAGTTGGGCGCAGGCGTCACGCACGCACACACCCACACACGTACACAATACCCATACATGTACACAGTTAGTGGCTTTAATTGCCATGCTGCTGGGAAGACAGGAATGGGGCAGCACTGTTTACATCGCTTGGCGTCGCACGATGTTGCCAGAATGGGATTTATGTTTGCTGTACATGAATGTTGTACAAACAATTTAGCTGTAACTGTGACACTTACACATATTCGTTCACACACACACACACACATACATAGACATTGGCGACCTCCATTTAACACCAAACGTGTCATTTGTGGCCATTTGCCGGGTTGTTGTGGCTTTCTCCTCGTTTGCTTTATGTCGTTTCGCAGCTTTTGTGGTCTATTAAGTGGCTCGAAACAGTAAATCAAAAGACGTACTGCATAATCTTTATGCGACTCGTTCCAACATGCCGTATGGGTTATTTGAGGCATAACACTTGCCGCAAGTGAGCAACAAGCGGCAGCATAATAACAATTTTAGTTAATGCAAGCAACATACCGTAAAAATGACACAAAGTGCTAACAAAACAGCTTTAAGTGCCTGGCAAAATGAACATCCTCGTATTAACTGAAGTTCATTAAAAGTGAAAACAATAGAGTAAAGTCTTAAAGCAGTCACTGCAGTTGCCTGGGCTGTGTTGCATGCAACAGGGGGCACCAACAGCAACAGCAACAACAATTTAGTTGCCAACGACAAGCCAAGACTAGACAAACTGGCGAAGTTGAGAACGACGATGACAACGGCAACTGTAGAATGCACTCAGAAAAACTGAATAAAACTTTTAAGTATATTATTTTATGATTG
This sequence comes from Drosophila suboccidentalis, assembly GCA_037043435.1. Lineage (NCBI taxonomy): Eukaryota > Metazoa > Arthropoda > Insecta > Diptera > Drosophilidae > Drosophila > Drosophila suboccidentalis. The sequence continues at coordinate 8,930 of JBAMBK010002605.1, read as the reverse complement.
AGTGAATATTACAACCACATTTAAAATGTTAATGGCAATGAGAAGAAGTTTCGTAGTTCAAACTAGTGTATATAGCAAAATATGGCTTCAAGAATCTTGAGTTTTAAAGACAATAAAGCTATTTAATAATAAAATTGGAAATATTGACCAGTATTTTTGTTTCTGATTGCCACATATTTTGTACTCTGTACTCCGAGAACGCAGCACGCACAGAGATTTCCCAAAGACATTGGACTAAAGCAACAGGAATCCGAACGCTTGGCACACACATGGATGGACAGGTAATACTCAGCTTGCCACAGTGCATAAAACTGTCTATATAAGGCTGAAACTGTTTTTGTGAAGGTGTGTGTGTGTGTGTGGGGGGTCTATGACTTTTTATTACGTAGCACATAAAAAGTAACGTTTAAAAACCAAACTGACTGGCGAACGGGAAATGAGCATCGCATCGCATCGCATCGCAGAAATAAACAAATTAATAAAAGGCAAATAAAAGAACACAACAAAAACAGAAGAAAAGACAAGAAAAACACGAGTCATAAATTAAATAGAAACAGCGAAAATTACTTACCCAAAAGAGGCTCCAACAACAAATGTGTCCCCTTTGCTGTGGCTGTCAATTTTTCGTAGCATACACACAGGCGCTCTTCAAAAACAAAAAAGGAGTGGGCGACTTGACGCGACGCGACGTTGCTGCTCTTGGTGCCGGCACGGGACGATAATGGGAGGAGAAAGGATCAGGAGGGAACTGAATGCCAGTACGAATAATCTACTAGCGATTTATTTGTTGCCGTCGCCGCTGCCGACGCAGCTAACGCTGCTTCTGCTGCTGCTGTTGCTGCTTGTTGTTTTTGTTGTTACTTCTTTTTCATATTTTTTAACTTACTTTCAACCAAATGCCGACGACGCTGTGCCAATGGGCCAGAAGGCAACTGCTGCCGTTGGTGTTTCTGTTTCTGTTTCGGCTCGGCTTTTTCTAGTTCGTCACCATCGGTGCTTGGCGTTCGTTGGCCACAGTCGTGCGTTGTCCTTTGCTCCTGTCGGTTGTGCACGCTCTCGGCAAAAGCTGCCTGACGCGCATTCAGTTCGCCAATTTGTTAACTTGGTCGCGGGATACGTTCAGTGCACACACCTGTACGCGCTCGCTTCCTTAGCCAGCTACAGCTACAGAAACAAGAAACGTAGCAAATTTGCACCTAAATTGCTTTAAATTATCTGCCCAAAATTTTGGCACGCGCGGAGTTTACACTGCGAGGATTGTGAGTGTGTGAGTTTTTGTGTGTTTTGTGAGTTTTGTGTGTTTGTGTGTTGTTTACGCTCAGCTGCTGCTCTGGTTGAAAGTGAAGAATAAATAAAAAAAATATATAAAGTTAAAGAAAAACAAAATAACCGCTAAGTGTTTTACAAGTTGAAAGCATTAAGTTGCTCGTCAAGAGCGTCGGTAAAAATCTCTGGTAAGCATTTTGGATTCTTTGTTGTAGCCCAAAGCTTTTAATTGTTACGAGTGGGGTTTGGCTTAAAGATTATTTATCATATTTTATATATAAAGTATAAGGGGTTTTGTTCGCATTCACGTAAGTATTTAAATGTGGCTTTCAGAAGTTTACGGTTGATTGCGGTGTCCGAAAAGCGTATCCTAATCTTCATCTCTATTTCAGTGCTATATACTCAAGTACGTGGTTAGGATTTGTGAAATTCAGCCTGAGGCATGTCAGCAGGTATACCGACGTCACCTCATGGCACCTGCCTAATTCCTTGTCAACTCCTCGAGTCGACAGCATTAACATGTTCCTTTTGCCTAAGCACTAGTGTCCTTTGCGTGTGTGTCGCGACAGTTTCTCTGAATTGTTCTCACTCTGCTTCTTCTACTTCTACTTCTGCTTTTTGGCCCCCATACGAGTATTCACGCATACATTTTAATAGTTTTCCTATGCTTAAAATGGCCTCTAGAGTATTTCTTCGGTTTGTCTGGCTAACTGCTTTTCTGGGTCGCCAGTCTAGGGCCTCCCTAAAATTTATTTTCTGAAAGCCAAGCTAAAAATAGCACACGGCACACGACGGATATCCTTGATAGTGATTTCTGAAATAGAAAATTAATATTTCACGGACCAAAATAGCTCTGTCTGTGCAATTGCGATGAAAAATACGAAGGGACCCACCCTGGGGGAAGGCACATTGTATATTTACACATCATGGTTTTCATTTTAAATATAGAGGATTAATTATTTTGCTGTCCGTATATGAAAACGGAATTTATAAAATCAATTTTTTGTTCAAAAGTAGACCAATAATTTTAATTGTTTGCTTTCAATTTCAATAATCTGATCCGCTTACCAAATCATCGTAGAACTTACCAAATTTGTTTTGCCACATACTATGTATAAAGTGCATAATCTCATAAATTCGTAAGCTTCTTATTATAAGAGTCGCCAGAACTTATTTACTTAGTCGTTTCTATGCTTCTGAGCCGGAGTGTGGTCAAACACCTGACTGTCAACCTGCATTTGGTTGTTTGGATGTGTGTGCGTGTCAGAGAGTTTTCCATGGCGCATTTCATTTTAATTAAGCTGCTAAGTGTCACGTACTCCAGTTCAATATATTTCTCACTGCTCTATCCACGATATAGTTAATTGCTATATACCTTTTTGGTCCAGTTCAATAGCCAAAAGGAAGTTGTGTAAACAAGCAAAGTTCACAGCTTTTTGGCAAGTTGATTGGCACAACTTATAGAAACATACTCGTACATATGTAAATACTGGTAACTACAAGTAGAAACGTAACTTTTGTGTTGTTCAGGCTGGTTACCTAAATTCCGAATCAAATTGTTGAAACAACCTGAGGCATTGAGTGACCTTAATCGTTCGTGTTTTCAATATAAACTTTTAATATGAGTTATATGCAATAATATTTTGTTGGGCCGCATTTTGAGGGATTGTTTTGAAAAGTTATCGTATGGTGTTGCATACAAAGGGGCGTCTTAAGAGTCCTTAATTAAACGATTGCCAAAAGACGTTTAATTGTTCAACAACTTTTCCAATCGATGCCACAAAAACAGCGCAAACAATTCCAAAAAAAGTAAGTAAATGAAAGTGAAGAAATAGAAAAAGTTGTAGAGTTTGGCAGCGTCTATTTAAGTTGTTGCTCTCGATGCCCTTTGAAGTAGTTAATTAAGTGATTGTCTGATTGATGGGCAAACTGAGCTGAGCAGAAACCGATGTCTGTGTTTTGATTTTCATTGTACAAGTATCGAGCATTTAGCTGTCTCTCCTTTCTGGAGTGACGCTTCCTTTGGTTGGGTTTTTAATTGCCGACAACATGCCAAAGGAGGAACCTAACAAAGCTATTAACAACAAAACAGCAATAACAACTTAAAGCTGTCGATCCTGGACACTAAGTGCAACTACCTCACAGAGCCATAACAGAATTAGCCTTGCCCTGCAATGGCTTACAATGAAGAAGAATGAAGCAAAACAGGATGAGACTGTTTCAAGTTCAGCTTCTGGTTTGATTGATGGTCGGACAGGTTATAAAATATGGCACGGATGGAATGGCTTGTCTAAGGTCAGCACATGAATTATTGGATTTCTGGTGGGTAACCTGCTCTAAGATTGTTTTAAAATGATGAAATTCTTTACCTAGTTAGTAAAATTATTTACATTAATCAATTGTCTACCTTAATATTGTTTTCCCCTTAGGCTAATGGAAAATTATTACGCTTAGTTGTGCTAATTAACCTTATCGATTTGCATATGTAAATTGAAATTCAGCTGCTTAAATAGCGTCAAAGTTCTTTCACATTGCTCATACGCATTGTAGTCCAGTTGCGACATTTCTCTTTGCATTCCACTCAAAGAAACACACACTGAAAGTGTTTTGAATGTTAGGCAAACAAAAAGATAGACTGATTATCAGAAAGTGGGACTGTAAACGAGTCCATTGTCCATTGGCTCCATGGGTGTCCATGTCTATGTGTCCTATGTCCCATGTCCTATGGCTGCTAATGGTTGTGCACCCAATGCCCAATGCCTGTCAGCTGGAATTTCGTTTCGTTAGTCAAACGTTTGTCACATTTGTCGCACGTTTTTGTTGCCAGTGTTGTCGGCTCGTTGTTGTCAGCTAAAAATACAAAGCCAGCGACAGCTCGTTTTATGTATCTGCGAGATACACACCGTCATCATCATCATCATCATCAGTATTGACGCTAACCTGGCGACAGTGTAGATAGCTGGCAAAGATGTCGTTGTAGGCAGCAGCTGGTTAGTTGGTTAAGAACTGCCTGACTGACTGACTGACAGACTCTGTGACTGACTGACTGACTCCTGTTCCGCTTATCTAATTATAGCTTCATTACGACCACTGCGATGAACTTAACGAGCAAATGGAGCGCTCCTCGTTGTAGGTGTAACTTGGCTTAGACTCTGAAGGCCAGAGCTTTTTGAGGCGGGCTGCTGCTCCTGACTAGGTCTAGGACATGTGCAGGCAACGCTTTTGGCCCAGACAGTTATTTATTTTCATCATTATTGCTGGCAAATATTACACTTAGATAGTTTCATGGCATCTTCTATCTGATGACAATGTAATAATATTGTAATCATAGTCAAAATAACAGACATCAGATAATAAGCCCACACATAACATCAATTGAGTTCATTATCTTTGTCCAGGAGAGGAAGTTGAACTACACATATTCGAAATTTCGTTGTCATGTTTGCAGCAGGCGATCAACATCGTCAAATTGAAAGCTGACTCTCACCTTGCTACATTGGCAAATGGCAACTCAAATGTTGACTGACAGCATACATCACACTTATACACCCACACACACACACAGTACCACACATGTATAGCCACACCCAGTGCCATTATTTTATTTTATTTGATTCGATTTGCCCTCGCATTTCTCAGTGCATTTTTGGCTTTTGTTGTTAAATCGTTTGTCCATTTTTCTTTTTTTTTGTTTTGGCGCCACGCTTGACACTGATTGAATACAAATACAAGCACAAATACAAATACAAATAAACAAATGTCGCCCACCTGCATGTAAATACAAACAAATGCTTTAATATATGTACCATCGAATGATGGCATGTCTTGATGGCAGCTCCCTTCACCTGCCTTCAAGATTCTGAGTGCTGCAAAATTCGATTTTCAACATTTGCTCGTCTCTTTTTTTGTTCACACTTTTTTCTCATTGTTTTCCCTCTTGCCGACGCCATTGTATGTTTTCGATGAACTTTTCCCCGAAAATCAGAACACATTTAAAATCTGTGTTATTCAGATACCCTACAGTTTTAAGATACATTCTACTTATTAATCTATCAATTCAGTTACATCTCTATGTCTCTGTCTCTCTAAATCTTTCTTCTTAACTTGATAAATAAGTCTAAATCTGTCTTCTTTTCTATCTCTGACTCGAACTCTACCTAATAAAAAAAAAAAATTCTTTGTCTATGCTTATCTTTATCTATATCAATTTATCCTTTGCCCTTTCCCCAAAAACGATCAATTTATATTCACATCTGCATTCATAAATCTGCAAATATACATATACTTATAATCTTTCCCATATCCATAAAATATGTATGATTTTATACCATAATATTAAAGTTTTCCCACCGTTTTCTTTGTTCTGAAAAGTGTACAACAAGTGAAAATATTTTCATTCAAAATGCGTAATCCTTGAGTGTATACAAATAAGCGCATTCCATTTGCAGCTACATTTTAGGGTATACAAAGTAGTGGTTGGGTAAGGTAAGGATATTTGGTCCTTGGTCCTTGGATGGTGTGACCACCTCAGCAGCTATTGCCATTGAAAATTCCCCGTGGTGCTTTTGACTTTAATGGCGTTGGGAGTTAAAGTATATTGACATGTTATGATGCGTGGCCGAAAGCAACGGGACGCTCACACACGCCAGACCCTAAAAGGCACTCACACACATAGACACACATCCACACACACACACAGCTACCACCAACTAGAGTAATACACAGTGATTGTGTGCGGCGCGTGTGCAGCAAGCAGCAATTTTTCTAAGCGCTGCGTGCGTTGCTTCTTAAGAGGCGCTCAGGTTCATTGAGTGGGTCTTCATCGACTCAGATGTCTACTTCACAGTTTTCCAATATTAATTTAATCACTTTAGTTGCAGATGCCGTTTTTATGAGCCCTGCTACGAATATGAGTATACTCATATACTCATCAAAGTTTTTGTCCTTCTTGTTTAAAGGTTTTGCACTTGTCATGGTTCAATTTCTTGGTCTGCTTTGTGTGTCTGGCAACAGGAAATATAGACCGCAAATCGAATATCACACAAAAGCCATCAGCCCAGCGGGTTGTGCATATTCCTCTCATTGTTGTCGTTATTGTGGTTGTTGCTTTATGTGTACGTGTATTGTTTCTTGTCAGCTTGAATTTCGTGATTTTTCTTTTGCTCGTTGCCGTTGCCATCGCTTTTCCTTTCGCTTTTCGCTCTGGCTTTTGCCATTGCCTGTCAGCCAAATAACAAATATGTATTTGCCGTCGAGCATTTTGCACAAAGCGCAGCTCAGTCTTTCTGTATTCAATATGCTTGCCAGACCTTGCAAGGTCTTTAAAGTGGGCGAGCCTTCAAGGAATTGGGGGATGGGGGAACTAAGTTGTGTATGACCTTTGCTGACAATCGAAGACCAAATCACATTATATACATACATACATACATACATACACAAACGCAGCACCAATAAAAGTTAAATTGTGCGCCATATACCGAGCATTCAATAGGGGATTTCATATTTGTCTTTTTAATATTTCATCAGGGCGTTGAAAAGGGTAGCTAAGAAGATAAACGGATGACGGGAGACGGTGGACAGTGGACGGTGGACAGGAAACGAACTTGGCCAATGCGATTTATCGAAACTTGAAATTGTTTCCTCAACGTGGACAATACATTTTAAATTTAATTTTGCTCTAGCGCGTCTTACTATCAGATTCATCGAAAGTGTATTACGAATACTTATTGAATTTATTTGCATTTCTGTACAGCAAACGTCTTGTAAATTTAAATGAAACCTCAACAAAATCTTTGAAGTTTTTCCCTACATATTAACATATTTTGCATGCAGCTTGGAGGAAAAAAAAAGATTTTAATTTTAAATTACAAAATTAAGAAAGGTTGATTTTTTTATTTTTATTTCCCTATACTTAATATTTATATTTATTTATTACATGTCAAGATTCTTAGAGGGAATCACAAATTATCAGATTCTTGGAATTCCGAACATTCTGCTATTTTCTTAAATATTTTTCTATATCTATTTGTTCCGGCACATTAAAGAAAGCAGCAGCTAACATTTAATCTGCCTTTTCATATTTAATATGCCCACATTTAGGACTGTCTGTCCGCCTTTTGAGTCAGTCTACATTTTAGGCTTATTAAATTTGATATTTACGGTCGGGCTGCGTGGGCCTGGCCATAAAAGGCAAACAGTCCGTTCAATAAAAACATGAGCACAATATGAATATATTGCTACGTAAGTAGATAAGTCGATAAAGTGTATTTGTGTGTGTGTGTGTGTATTCGATGTGTGGGTGTAACATATAAAAATAGCACGAGAATCTTTAAGAAGCGAACCATTAAAGTTGCTGACTAAGGAGCTACAATTGAAAATTAAATATTTATGAGTATTCATGCTTTAACTTGAATAATCCAATTCTATTCTGTTAAAAAAAAGTACGTAATTGCTGCTAATGGCGAGGAAAAGGAAGAAACGACAGATGTGTAAGAGGAAACGGAGTAAAAAGTAAGCTTATCGAGGGCAGCAGTTCGCAATCAGACACTCATACGCACTCACTTGGTGCGAGTAAATAAAATAAGTATAAAATTGCACTCATATTAGGCATCAAAATGCCATAAAATGTGCCGCCATTCATACACTCGAGTGTACTTCTGTGTGCGATACGCAGATGCCATAAAAAAAACCAGTGCCGAACAAAAAAAAAAACAAAAAACAACAGAAGCAAGAACAACCAGTTCAAGTCTTTCAAGTTCAGTCAAGTCACGGAGCATAGCATACTTATTTTGGGCACTGTATGTATGTATGTGTATGTGAATCGATATGTAACTGTGTGTGTGTGTACGTGCAATGCAAATGCCAATTGACATTCCTTTTGACCGACCAAGGAACAATGTCATTTCAATTTCAATTCGTAAGCAAACGAAAGCGAAGGTCGCACGCCATGAAAAGGCCAAAGTCATCCTCAGACTTGTGTATGTAGGTGATTGACTTGAACGGGATCCGAGACCGTGCCGTATACGTGATTTCATGGTAATGATAGTAGTGCTGCGATATTGCGGTTCAACTGCATCAACAGCAACTCAGCAACTCGGAGCAAAGTTTCTTTCAGCGCACACAGCCACATGCCACAGTCACAGCCACCGATTTCTGCTTTCTGCTTTCCGTCTGCCACCTACACTTAGAAAAAAAAGCGATTCCAATATTTAGTTTGGTTGAAATACCTTCAGAAACTACACAGCTCTTAAAATTTAAGTTCTGGCTGTGTGTTTCAAGATTCAAATGGGATAAGTTTAATATGTTTGATTACTAAGTAGTATGCTCGATCTTTTAAAGATCCCAGAAAAATCTTATTTTAAGATTTCCAGGATTGCGGAAAGTGGACATAATATTTTACATAATAAAATTAGAAACTTAATATGCGGGTGTGCTACAGAAATCTCTTTCACCTGAAAAATAACGTAAATTTCATACAAATGTACGTCAAATTCAAGTGAAAGAGATTTCTGTAGCACACCCGATGATATTAGATTATTATGAAATTATATACAAATTTAAATTAAAAAAAGAAAACAAATTAAATATTGAAAATGTCAAAATTTAAATATCTGCGGGTATTAAAAATAAAATACTTAAATGATCCAACATTTGTTGCATGAAAA